>OZ026521.1:65066258-65076258 GCA_964019695.1 Loripinus fragilis | reverse complement strand
CAAATTAGGAGACTATGTGTATATGAGTGTATTTTTTTTCTTTGAAGAATTGGTATACTTCTTGACTTTAAAACAAAAACACATTGTTTGCTAATTTTTCCCAGTTAAGTTATACAACTTATAAACTTATAAAATGATGTCTAATGCAACATCTCAACAGGGACTCTCTATACAAAGGGACAGGAAACAGTGTATTAATTTTGCTGATAATAAGAATTATCTTGTAAGTACAGTACCATACTTGCAGACATTGTAAGAAGGAGATTGTGAACTTATTTAAAAGTGAATTTTTCGGAATAGAAATAATAATAAATTATTTATGAAGTTTAAAAACACCCAGTACATAAAGTAGCCTTTCGGCTTCAAAACCATTTAATTTTCAAAACGATACATTGTGCATTTCTCTAGTTAATCACATCGATAGTTGGTATGAGCGCCAGAGCTCCTAAAATGTACACATTAGGTACATATTAGAATATAATAGATGCACATACCAAGTTACAATGATGCTAAATGTTTAGACTGTGTGGTTCAGCATATGGCGGTAAAGAAGAGATAGTAATTCAAAAGTGTTATTGAGTAAAATCTGCCATTAATGATAAATTGTAAACTAACACTATGCAGTCGACTTTTGTGTCAGTAAAGTGGCATATCTAGATAAATGGTCAGTAATGTAAATACAGGTAACCACTTATTGGAACTGGTTACCTGCTTTTCCATTACTGACCACCTGTAAACCAGGAACCAGCAATTATTGAAGATACACACTGGCCTACAACAGTTCTAAACATATGGTAAAGATTCTTAATCCTTTGTATAGAAAGACCCTGATCTCAACTAGGATACATTCCCTTGAAATTGTTCAGTCAACTTTGCTAAAGTAACATATATAACTATATACAGAGAAATATATATCATGATTGTATATTTGTCTCAACTGTTTTCCATATACAACTGAGCCTGAAAACCTAAAACAAATGTAGATATTTGCACATTTTTTTTCTTTTAATTGAACAAAAAAAATCTAATAAGCTATTTATAAGTAACCAAAGCTTTGTGTCGAACCTGTTCACACTCATCACAATATATAAAATAGTAAATAACATATATGTTCTATCAAATCAGATTCATTCACGATAAAATATCTAAGAATTTCTGAAATGATGTGTGGGTATTGGCAACTTTGAATGGTTATAACTGTGAGTTTGTCACTTTCCAATTGGTATCCTGGGTCAGGTATGGTACCTGATTGTATCGATTTCTGACCTTTGCACCCTTACTTACATTCATCAAAAAACGGCTGTTGCACATGCCAGTGTTACATAATATTGACATGCATTTGTATGCAAAATTTGATCAAAATATACCATGTGGTTAAAGAGTTATAAAAATTTTTACTAACTGACCACGGATAGATGGACTCACTCTTAGAAATTCAAGTGCAGACCCAAGGGTCGTGCAATGGCTCTGGGATATCATCCCCCCACCCGAGTTCCAACTAGCTTTTCACATATATTATGTTAAATACAAGAACACATTTACGTGCAAAAGACGAAAATCGGGGGGGGGATGATGTTTTAAAAATTGTTCTATTTCCTATATGTATAACACAAAAAGTGACCATTTTAGCCCTAAAATAAAGCAGTACATTTATGGAAATAGGAAATTAAATGCAAATTCAAAATATAAAATAGAGACCAACAGCGAGCTTATATCATGCGATGGATATCATGCGACAGTCTGCATGCCTAGTTTTAAACCCAATCACGGTTTATAGCTATGGTTTCCTCTTTAATTGCACGACGGTGGGTCAGGCCTCAGACTCTATGACGGCTCTGACGTAAAGCTTTAATCGGTGGGTTGGTGCCTGATGCTTATCTGTAGCTGGACCCACCGTGGCTCAACTTAAGGTTTTCTTTAGCTCTGACTATCTGTGAGTCATGAGCCCTTTTCTTTGTTTCATCATGGAGTGTTAATTTGATTAGAGTGTTTTCCATGATGATACATTGCATTAGTTAGATGGCCTCCATGCGAGCTGAACATTTCTTGTACTTCAACAACAGCAGAATCTAGGGCGAAGATTTGGTGCCAGTAAAATGCATTTAAGCCCCTCGGTGGCTTGGGCTGCTGTCCGTTCTGGGGCGGTGGTTCTGTTGTTGTTGACTTTTTGTTTATTGTTACTCCAATTGTGGGAGTCTGTAATTGTTCTATGTTTTGTTGTACGTTACTTTATGTCCATTATAGTATTGCAATCATCTTGATGGGGAAGAGGAAGCTGATTGCTTTGCTTTATTTGTCTTCCTGGTGTCTCGTGATGGTTGAGCGGCTCTTCCTCGCGGTGCAGCGGGGTTGTCTGCAGTTTGTGATTGTGGTATTTCCTGATCATACTCACTTACTATTTTTTTTATATATGAAGATGGAAGCATTTGGTCGACTTTAATTTTTATCAAAATTATAGGCAGCGATACACTGTGATTCCCATTACCACCGTCAGTGGTCCTTTTAGATACAAATATAAATATGTACAAAACCTACAGTTATGAGGGTCTGGATGGGGTATAATGATTTGTGAATAATGGCCCTTTTTATAATGAATAGTGAACAATGAGCCAAAAATAATGAATAGTGAATAATGCAGGCTTGAAAATTAATGAATAATCATATTTTTAAAATGAATTGAAGAAAAAATTAATGAATAGTGAATAATCAGATTTCTTTGCCACCTTTCTTACTTTTAATGAATAATTGGTCTCATTTTAATAAATAATCCAAAATTTTAATGAGATGAATAATGGGCTAAATTTTTAATGAATAGTAAATACCAGACCCCATCCAGACCCTCAGTTATCCAACTATATACAATATGTGAAAGTATTTTGACCCAAATATATGTATTTCTGGTATATTTCTTACAATTTCTTGATTTTTACCATGAAAAATTTATAAGCAAAAATTGGAAAAAATATATTTCTACCAGAAATTTGAACATTCAGACGAAAATAAGGAAAATCAGGATACTGCTGTACTGCTTACTTCAGCAGTATACTGCTGTAGTGTTATATCACTGAGTTCAGCAGTATACTGCTGTAGTGTTATATCACTGAGTTCAGCAGTATAGTGGTGTAGTTCTACTGCTAACTTCACATTGGTATAATATACATGTATATTCACGTTTTTGTACTTTTGTAAAGTAAAACCTGTCTAAACGTTTGCAGCTGGAATGAAGATTACGAAGTTTGTAGCCATAATGAGGGCCAGACGCTCTTACCAATTCTTGTTGGGAACCATTGTGGGCGCCTTACTATCCTTCTTTATCAGGTCTCATAACAACATGAGATACCATTCACTCAGTTTTATAGACAGTGGTGCATCAGAACAAATACATGTGCATTCAGAGAGAAACCTGGCAAGGGCCTTGAACAGTTACACAGCTGAAAATGAAAATGTTCTTTTCAAAAACCATGATTTGGTAGCGGAAAATGTGCTAGTCGATAAATTGTCCCCCAAATTATTATCGCATGAAGAGGTTATAGACGAAGCACAAAGGATCCATACTAACATGTTTTCAACTCTCATTGGTCACTATAAACACGCGATGTTGTTTAATTTTGCAGTTTATGAGAATAAAGGTGATTCTGCCATAACAGTGGGTGAGTTAATACTTCTACAGAGACTTGGTATTGAACTTATTTTCCATTGTGAAACAGGCAAATGTGTTGGACCTAGACTTGAGCAGGCAAAAACTATAAGCAAACGTTACACTTCTACTGATTTGGTAATTTTGATGCATGGTGGGGGTAACATATTTTCCTACAACCATCAGGATGAGAGACGAAGGTATGTGCTGGAGACGTTTCCAGAGTTTGAAATCATTCTATTTCCACAAAGCATATGGCCTAAAGCTGATGATGAGCACCAGAAACGCTTTCAAGAGGTTTACTCTAGTCATCCACGACTTACATTTCTTTACAGAGATCGTGATTCTTATAATATGGGGAAGCAACTGTTTCCCAGAGCAAGACCTTTACTTATGCCTGATATGGCGTTCCAGATTGGACCAATTTACCGCTTCCTTAGACCAACTCATGACATCATGTGGCTTAAAAGAACGGATAGAGAATCACCAGGTTATCATATTCCAAATAAAGCACAAGGCTATGACATAATGGTTCAAGATTGGCTGTCGTGGGCCACACCAAAAGGAAGTTCAAAATTAGAAGATCCATTTATAATAACTGCTAATGGGATGTTATTTCTTCAACGCGGGCGTGTTGTAGTGACAGATCGATTACATGGACATATTTTATCAATTCTCTGTGGTATCCCACATGTGGTCATTGATCCAGTGAATAATAAAACAACTTCCTACATGAAATCATGGACAGGCGGAATTGAGAATATCTTGGTGGCTGAGTCAGTAGAAGATGCTCTAAATAAAGCTATTGGACTGCTGCAAAACCTGGATGATAAACTTCCACTTGTTGCTTCATTCAGGAATAGCTCATGAAGTTGAGGGAAGTCAGTTTGGCAATACTTTTATTCGCTTCTTTCTTTTATATTTGTTAAAAAATCTGGTCAAATTAATTGAAATCCCAATGATTGTTAAATACAGTCCCTTAGAACCACATTTGGTGGTTGTTCTTAAGCGGTGGTTCTGGTGCTGCAGATTTACTGTTAATCAGTCCTTTAGTTAAGAGTGCGTAACAGAAAAATAACTTTCTTATTTATCAACCAAAACATATGTTGTGGGTAGAGTGACAGTAGATAGATTCGTACAGTAGACAGATTCGTACACTCGGCAGTTCTAGCCCTCTGCTGCCTATAGTATGCAAATTAAGAGCCCAATAATTACACCAGCAATCAATCACACATTTCTGTCAATCATTTTCGGTGCCGATTCGCGCGTGCTATGCAGTACGAGAGCTTTGCAGACGACTTTTTCGGGCCACCGAAACAGACATTGTGCTGAATCGTTAAACGTTTGTGTACATATTCAGAATCCGCAACCAATACAAAGCTTATTTAAGCATCAGATGGTACAAAAATAATATAATCCTTTTTGTATTTCAGGTACTTACATTTCTGCCCCTTTGCTTATTTGTGTACAATTTTCATCTGCTGACCTCTGGTCGCAGCTGTCATTCCGGATATTCTAGAGTGATTATTTCCCTTTACAACAACAACAACTTAGAGGGAGCCCTCATTATTTCAATTTGGTTGACTACTTGATGCGGACCTCATATATGCAATCAAATGTTGTTTTTTTGTTGTTTTTTTGTTGTTTTTTTGATGTTTCACATACATGACAACGTCCCCAACAAGCTAAAGTGTTATTCTGTTCTATTCTATTCCACTAACAAAAGTTGCCAGCTACTTTCAAGTTTCTAGCGAATAAATAACCAAACAATTCAGCAGTTTAGAGTAAAATTGGTTGAATTTTATATATATTTATATTATTTCATCTCTGATTTGTGTGTAAAGCCAGATAAAAAGGTGTACGAATCTGCATACTGTCATGTTCAATTTTTTCCAATTTTCCGCCAGTTGAATAATGATAGCTCCCTAGCTAAATGGAAAAGCTGAAAACGAAACTAGGTCGGCATAATAAACGAGACATGTGTATTTTCTTGGCTACGACATATGAAAAGGCTAGTTAAAAAGGGAAGAAAGTTATAATTAGATAACTTGCAGAACTGTACGAATCTACCTACTGCCACTCTACTCAAAAGAGCCGTCTCAATGAGACGGTTCTTTTGAGCACCCAAAACATATGCTAAAAATAATGGGTAAGAAAATATTTACAATTTTACCTGTGCCTGTTTATTATTGCTCATATAGTGTTTGTTTTTGTGTGATTGGTCCTTAATTTGTGATGGCTACTATTTCTGAAGTGCTTTCCAGTTTGGCAACCATCTCGCTGAGAGAGAGAGAGAGAGAGAGAGAGAGAGAGAGAGATGATTGCTTTACCGTAATCATGTTTATCCTGATGTATTGGTGTCTGTTCTATTATATTATGTAGAAATATCAAAACGGCAATATTTAGTGCGTCCGCCATTTTCGCATTGTTGAATGACGTCAAAAACATTTCTGACGTCACTAAAATGCAACAACAATGTGACGCACGTTATTGACACAGTTTGGCGCCACGACGTCTTTATCAATTGATACTGATACCAACGTTAGTTTCAAACCCTAATAAAAACAAAACCGTCGCTTGAAATGCTATTTCGCTTCCGTTTTAGGTGCTAAACTATGTTTACACCCTTTTCTGCATCTGGAAAATTCGTTAATGAACTTATTTTTTAAAATTGGAACAAACGCAAAAAATCTAAAAAATTATGCGGAACTGACAGAATTCATATGAAACCTTAAAAAGTCACAAAGTTGACGAGAAAAAGTATCCATCATGATGTATTGTTGTGGGACAAGGAAATCCCACCCTCGGACCTGAATAATTTCGTCAGAAACTCGGCAGAGCCTCGTTTCTGACGAATTATTCTGGTCCTCGGTTGGGATATCCTTGTCCCACAACAATACATATGAAGGATACTCTAAGTCACACATCGCTACCCATGTGAGATAAATAGAATCCATCATCATTGGTGTTCAGTGGGGACAGAAAAATCCCAACCCGAGGGCCCACCGTTCCAGTGGGAAACGAGGCTTGCCGAGTTTCCCACTTCACGGTGGACCCGAGGGATGGGATTTTTCTGGAACCACTGAACACCAATGATCGATTCTTTTTCTCATATACCACGACCGTAAGGTACAGTACTGTGTAATATCTGTTGGTGACGTCACTGAGGTCGATGTAAACAGTCAATAACCCGCGCTGTACAAATCAACTTGAAACAGCGAATAAACAGCGCATTGAACAATGAACAAATGGTTATTTCATCAAAATGGATATACAAGAACTAGCTTATCAGCCACAGTAACTCGAGTAAGTAATTTTGTTGAGGAAAATGTGTGTGTGTGTGGTGTGTTTTTACATCGTCAAGGCTCCCCGTCCCGATGTCAGTCACTCAATGCCCAACACAACAGGTTGAATATACCAATCGCAATGCACTCAGCATGTTCAAAGCATTGAATAAAGTTTGTAAGTAAAAATGCGCAGTTTTACTTTTAAACCAAGTTGAAGGCCGACTTAAATTGCTGAAAATTCAACATAGATTTTTTTTCCTGACTGACAACAGTTCAACTTTCGTTTTGGAAGGAAAACAGTCGTGCGCCAAAAATGTTATCTCACATTAGCAACCGGCCGCGTGTGGCTTATCTCGTATTAGTTACGCTTATCTCACATGGGTAGCGATGTGCGACAGATTTTTCCGCTCTGAACATGCTGAGTGCATTGCGATTGACAAATTTAACCTGTTGTGTTGGGTATTGAGTGACTGAATCCACCGAGACGGGAGCCTTGACGATGTAAAAACACAACACACACACACATTTTCCTCACCAAAATTACATACTCGAATTACTGTGGCTGATAAGCTAGTTTTTGTAAATCCATTTTGATGAAATAACTATTTGTTCATTGTTTAATGCGCTGTCTATTCGCTGTTTCAAGTTGATTTGTACAGCGCGCGTCATTGACTGTAAACATCGATCTCAGTGACTTCATCAACAAATATTACACAGTACTGTACCGTACGGTCGTGGGTATATGAGAAAAAGAATCGATCATAGGTGGTCAGTGGTTCCGTGAAGTGGGAAACTCGGCAAGCCTCGTTTCCCACTGGAATGGTGGGCCCTCGGGTTGGGATTTTTCTGTCCCCACTGAACACCAATGATGGATTCTATTTATGTTACCAATGCTATCTTAATCCAGGCTGTCACGTGCAGGGATACATACATTGGGTGTATTGGAACTGACACACATGATCGTCAAGTGACGTCATTGTTATGTTAAAGTGACGTCATCATGTGTGAAATGCATCTTAGTGTATTCATAGACCTCTGGAAGCTTCTTTTTAAAATAATAAAAAAAACAGTGGTGAGCAAGAAAAATAATCCTATATACGTGTGAGGGTAGAATAGAAAAATCGGTCCCTCGGGACCACCGTTTGTCATCACTCGGCAAACCTCGTGATGCCAAACGGAGATCCTCGGGACGGATTTTTCTATCCTACCCTCACACTCATGATAGATTCTTATATTCTGAGATTTTTCCCTGGGATAGAAATCTTACCAGGCCGTCAGGTGAGGGCTACATACATTGGCTGTATTGGAACTCACACACATGGTCGTTAAGTGACGTCATTGTTATGTTAAAGTGACGTCATCATGTGAAATTGCAGGGACTTATGGAAGCTTATTTTAAAAGAATAATAAAAAAAACAATGGTGAGCAAGAAAAAGAATCTATTATTCGTGTAAGGGTAGGAAAAATCCGTCCCTCGGGATCCCCCGTTGGTCACCACTCTGCGAAAATCCGTCCCTCGGGATCACTGATCAATCGACAAGCCTCATGATGCCAAGTGGTGATCCTCGGGATGGATTTTTCTATCATAACCTCACACTCACGATAGATTCTTATAGTACGTGCGCGGATACGTTAGACATAAGTTAAATGTACGCTACATGTAAGTTATGCATACGTTAACGTACGTTACATGTACAATTCAGCATGTTAGACGATCGTTGTGCATATATGTTTTTTTATAAAAGTAAGGAAGGCGGCAAAGATCAGGAATAGATACAATCAAGTACCACACCTAACCCAGGATACGACATGGGAACGTGACAAAAACACAAATATCACAAACAAGAGCCAAGAGGTCAGCAACAAGGCAGCAAGGAACAGACGCAAAAGCACGACAAAAACACAAATGATCCACAAACGAAGTAACACCTTGGAAAGGCCAGCAAAATATTTTACTGGAGGGCTTAAACGAGGGTCTGGATGGGAGGGGGGGGGGTCTGGTATTCACTATTCATTAAAAATTTAGCCCATTATTCATCTCATTAAAATTTTGGGTTATTCATTAAGATAAGACCAATTATTCATTAAAAGTAAGAAAGGTGGCAAAGAAATCTGATTATTAACTATTCATTTATTTTTTCTTCAATTCATTCAAAAATAGGATTATTCATTAATTTGTAGGCCCTCATTATTCACTATTCCTTTTTTGGCTAATTATTCACTACTCATTATAAAAAGGGTCATTATTCACTAATCATTATACCCCAACCAGACCCTCTTAAACCTGTTTCACGGCGCCAACCTCACCCTTAGTCCAGATGTGGATAAGTCAAGAACGCTAGTGATACGCTGCGCATACATGTACGCTGTTATACGCTAGTACTTGTAAGTATAAGTTTAGTTGCGCCAGGAAAACGTTATGAATAAGTTACCCATACGTTACACACACGTTTATGAACGTTTAGCATATGCTTTGTATACGTCCAGAGAGAGGCTTTCTCTGATTATTTTAATTGGGTTTCAACGTATGCCAGCGTACTGAATATTTTTTATACGCCGGCATAAGTTAGCTAAAACGTTATAGTGTGACAGGGCCTTAATATTTGATTTGAAATTTGATATTATTTTTTTTGTGACGATTTCATTGTATTTAAGTTAAAATTATTTGACGGGTTGTGCGTGTGTAATGGAAGATAACTCATGCTCCTAAGAGAAGAGGATTATCGTTCATACATGCGCATTAACCACACAGTAACTTGCTTATTGCACCAGCATGCATTTGCACTTTGTGCGTTGCGAGATATTTGATGTTAAACATTAATGCGCCAATCACAAAAAAGTCGTCTGCTTTTCTCGTCTGCTGAAATGTTTAAGAAGCCTCTATGGCAAACAGTGTGGACCCAGATCAGACTGCTCCTATAGGAGCAGTCTGTTTTGGGTCCACGCTGTTTGCTTCTATACCTAATTCGCCAGTAATGATAGGCAATTATTTGCAGCAGACGACTTCAGCAGACAACATTTTCAGATGCATTTTTTTCTTGGCGCTTTAAGGGTTAAACATTGGAATATCAATGGA
>OZ026521.1:64616258-65063758 GCA_964019695.1 Loripinus fragilis | reverse complement strand
ATACAAAGGATATGCCACCAGACTCAATTTTTCATAATCTCACATGGAAGTTTTCAGCATTTTACAAATTTTCTGAAACAAATCCAAGTCCTTAATATTAAGCTAAAATATTTGTAATCGCCATCCAGCTTCTTAATTTTAATTTCAATTATTGCTCATGACCTCAAGCTTTCTGGAAAATGTAAAAATGTATTTTTTTTACCAAGCCATGTCAAAGTACTGCATGATATATTTTGGTAATTCCCTCACAAAAGGATTTCGATTTTTAGAGTAAATTATATATAAAAAATCTGACATTAAAATCTTATTCATGGACTATCATTTGACATTTTAGAAAAAAAATTGGGGGTCACCAGACTAGTTATCTTGCATGAGGGCTAAAGTTATGCCCACCCCCACTATTTCGAGGATAATTCAATATAAAACGGTAAGGAGTGTAATTTTTGTCATTTTAATATATAATTCTATATTTCTTGTATGAAGTAATTTTGCATTACAATAGGAAAAAAGCAAAAGAAAAACAAACAAAACAATTTGTTATAAGTGCCCACCCTGGAATCGACCCTGGTCCTCTGGTTCCAAAGTCTGACACGCTAAGCACAAGGTCACGATGTCAAGTCGTGTGCCGCTCGAAATAACAGTACATAATCTGAGTATCCGCCATATTCCTATTCGCATACAGGGTAAATGACATTTCACCCTCAGTCAAAACAGAAGATTCTTCAGTGTAATATATATTTAATAAATCCATCACTGTCGTCTCCACCTGCTACGCTGTCGACAATAACCTGTAACAAAATATTTGCAGTCGTTACACATCTGTAACATGGAAAAATGACTGCAGTACATTAGTTTTGATTTTAAAAACGCGTCCGTCTAAAATAAGCGGGTTCATAAGAAAAATCTTTCTTGGTCTATGTGATTGACAATGCAATGTCTAATAACATCAAGTCATAAAATGTTCAAAGAAAACGAAAGTGAAAGTACTAAATAAGGATATGAGGACATGTGTAGTAGTAAAATACAGTTTCAAGAATAGTAATGTATCATATACGCGTTAACTGGATATAGTAGCCATGCTCTACAGGATTGAATAAGTTCAGATATGTGTCGCTGACAAATATACAAAGACAAAATAAGATGCTTGCGGTTTATTGTGTCTTAAGTCTCCCGAGAACGATACACATTCAATAACACAAACCTATATTTAGGAATATTTCGTCCGGGACCTGTAACGCACTGTCGTCCAGAACCACCTTGCGTTGTAACAGACATCCCTAAGCGTGGTATATAAAACAATGAATCAACAACAGCAAAACCACCGCTTTAGAACGGATAGCAGCCTAACCTACCAGGGGCTTAAATTCATTTTAAGTCATATTGATGACATATAGATGATCAGAAAAAACTACATTGTAATTTACACACCATAGGCAATTGTTGTGCAAAAAAAGAACACACTTGGTCGAAAAATGAAAGAGGAGTTAGCATTATGATTTGGGCCTCGTCGCGAGAAAACCTGCCTTCGGTATTTTCGACAAGGTCATGTTCAAACCAGCCTGCTCAGCTACAGAGACTAGCTAGAAATTTGAAAGTTCGTTTTGTGGCAAGTCTAGATGCGATACTTTCCAATAAGCGAATAACAAAGGCGCTGATCAGACTGCGCGGATGCGCAGTCTGGTCTGCGCCTTTGTTGTTCGCAAAACACCGAAGACAGGGTTTCTCGCGTCGAGGCCAATTTATAAGACAGATTTCAAGTATATTTTACCTATGACTCCAAGGCCATAGCCATGATCTGAAAAAAGTGAGTATGATCAGGAAATACCACAATCACACACTGCAGACCAACCTACGGCACCGTGAGGAAGAACCACAGAACCATCACATGATACCAAAAAGACAATTAAAGTAAAGCAACCAGCTCCCTCTGCCCCATCAAGATGATTGCAAAACTAGAAAGGAAACAACGTATTGGATAACAAAGCAAAGGCCAAACACAGAATCCCAACAATGGGAGCAACAATAAACAATGACATACTTAGGGATATCTGTTACAACGCAAGGTGGTTCTGGGCGACAATTCGTTATGGGCTAATTACGACTGCTTACCTGTGCTGGACGACAGGTAACGGGTTTTAGATGACACATTTATGGTTTTGGACGACAGTGGAAAGGGGCAACACATACAGACGTCGCAGAAAATGGTAATATAGTGTGTTTGGCTATATTAAATAATTACTGTCCTATAAGTGTTTGTAAGGTCGGCATGGAAAGTACAAACACCATAGATATTTGTAGTTAAAATGTAAAACTCTGGTCTGGAATAGAAACTTCAGAAATATGTATTTTGTGATTAATTACTTGCTTTCCCATCATGAAATAAGCATAAATGGTTAGACAATAGATCTCACATGATTTTTCAGTCAATTTTAACATGTCCTTCTTAAAAGAAAACTGAAAACCTCTATTTTTCTTTTTTATAGTGTTACTGGCTAAAGACGACTGTGTAACAGGCAATAGACGACGTCAGTTTTTCTGTAACAGGTGTGAGACGACATTTTTCTTTCTTTCAGGAACACAATACTGCTCTGAAGTGGAGTAACGTATTTTTTTTAATATTTTGGAGAGTATATTACCGAATTTACGGTGGTAAATCTTGTTTAGGGAGACAAAAACAACAGACGACCACTGGCTCTGTAACATTCACCTGATGTCTGGGTTTGATGTACGCACAAACTATACAAAACCAGAGGCGAGTTCAATGATGCGAGCACTGTTGAGTATTCTTTGTATTGGTGCCAGGTTTTAGACATTATGAAAAAAGATAGATACCCAAACAACAAGTGCACGCGAACGCTGACATTGTTGAACTCGCATCTGGTCAACACAGCTGAGCAAACCTTGATCTTGCTCACGCCTTATACTTCCATTACCATTTAGTTGCTTATATCGGGGATTATATAATGCTAAGATCAATACATTCCATAGAATTTGTCATTGTCACATTTCCACATATTAAAGTAAGAAAGTCAGCAAAAATTAGGAAAGTTGCAAAATTTAACATAGCTGTAAAATAGGTTAAGGTCAACATAGGGTTATCATTTGATCAAAATGTGATTGTTTGACCTTGACTTTTTCTTACAGCAAGGTCAAGTTTTGTGACTTAAAACAATAGCAGCCTGCAATCACTGTTGATTGACACAAACACTGCTTGGTGTCACGAAGGTATATTAGGTATTGAAGATATAAAATTAATTTCGTTTGAAAGAAGAGAATTAGAAATTAATTATTTTCTCTTGGCCTATATAAGCATTTGTAGGTAGAACGTGGAGTGATATGGTCTGTTGAATATCGTGATAAACTCATTCTAGCTGTGGATCCGCTGCTGAACACAATGACAATTTAGCGTGGCGTGATTTTATATACATGCATGGCAGATGATATTGTGAAACTGAAGATTGAGACTAAAAAAAGTGAACCAAACTATTCGACCATTGTTTCGTCGCCGTGTGCCATTGAATTCACAAGCTGATGAATTGCTACAAGAATCGGACAGCAAAATCTACCAGAGAGGCAAGCTGAATTAGATCGCATTCAAGTTTTGAAGGCTGTTTTTGACATGATGTATCTAATTCTGTGTCCACTGACTTGCGGGACAACAGCGTCAAGTTCTCTTCAGCTCTTTACACCCTCCAGTTCCGAAAGCACTCGATGTATTCGTTTCTACAGTACCCGCCATATAACCAGACAGAGGCAGACGAATATTCACATAGATCTATGTAGCTTCATCGGATATGAAAGATAAGTATCATGACTATTCGGTTGCTCTAATTTGGCAGTACACACGATAGATTACTAGTAGCTCAGTGTGTTACACGTATCAGTGCAGATGATTTCTATGTCAATATTTTTAGGAGTTATGCCTCAATTTATTGCCAAATATTTAAATATTAATATATTTTTGAAGGCATAAACGTGGAAATGTTACATAGAGTAATCCGTCAACAATTTTGAACAGATGTTCTTGGAAAAACTAGTACTAGTATTAAGAACAATGTTGTTCATCTTTTATTATAATATAGAGTTTGATAAGAAAGTATGAGGAGCAGAGAATTTCTATGGTTATGGGTACTCAAAGGAACCGTTTTAAGGGGACGGTTCTTTTGAGCACCCAAAACAAGGTAAAGCTGGTAAATAAAAGAAACAGAAAATGCTATGGTTGTTGATATGTAACCAACCATCAAAGCCCCATATTTCGTGAAAATATGATGGCTACGTACGGTTTGTTTTTTTTGTCTCAAGAAATCAAGATTTTCAAAGACGAAGCAGGTAGATAATCGTCTGCTGCGCTTTACAGTTAAGGAGAAACCGTGGTGTAGTGGATAAACCGCTCACCTTATAAACCAGGGGTAGATTCCCGGCTTTACCAGTCTGTCGGGTGAGACTCTAAGCCGTGGCCCCGTCTCCATATGACCTAAGCTGTTGGTTGGACGTTAAACACAAACCAAGTAGGTAACCTTGTTCTCTGAGGTATGTCCACTACCTGTCCGTTATATAAGGTCAAAATCGGTCCGATGTAAAGTGTATAAATAAACTGTGTGTGGAAGGCCAAAAATAAGAAATTGTTTGTTTTATGCATGAAATTTCGCCCCGACAATTTAGTTGTTTTTGCTTGTTTATAGCATTTTAAAGAGATATTCGATTTCCAATGGATTTCACAATTCAGCCATACTGTTCCGCATCTTCCCCATGTATTGAATTTTGTTAGAAATAAAAAGTTTTCCTGTTTTAGGGTTTCATGTTGCTTGAATTAAAATTAAAATGTTTGTTGTTTAAGCACTCGAAATTTAGAAAATACCGTATTTTGTAACATTAATGATATTTTAAGTCTTAATAAGTCTGCTCTAAGAGGAAACGGTGCAGATACTTTTATGTCAGTAGTTTTTTGTAATATACCTGTAATTATGATCAGATCGTTTAGTATGAATATTTTGAAGGCGTTTTCGTGGGATTTCTGCATAAGTTTCCCTCTTGACCATTTTAGAACATTTGGAAATTAATTTGAGCCTTAAGGATTTGAGATAGACTAGCTACTAGTCTGCTTAAAATGTGATTTTAGTAATTAATGCAAGTGTAAAATTATAATGGTATTATTTTCATGGCTAAATTTACGGCTAGTCTATAAATGTAGTTGTCTTCACTGGAGTTGTAGCAACAGCCTATATATAGACTAGCTACAAAGTAAAAATATTATTTTTATATGAAAATTAGAATGAAAGCAATATTTGTCAATGAATAGATCTAGGCTTGCGAAAGGCAAACTTTCATATATCAGTTGTATTTTTATTTTAGTTTTGGCGATAGCAAATGGCATGGTACATGTAGGTAGGCCATGGAATTTCAAAGAAGAAGAAATAGTAGTTTTTACATGAAGAAAACGAATACTTGTTTCAGATGCAATTAAAGTAAACATTTTGCAATACGCAAGCCAATAGAAAGAAGTTAAATTGAATAAAATTATGACGTCTCTAGGCATCTTAAGAAAGGGAACCCTTTTTGATGATACGTGCACATTGAAATCTGTTCATAGCTCATATTTTGTGATTGTTCATTTATTTCCTAAAAGTGTGCTGCCAATTCGCTATGGAATGGTTTTCTTGGTTGGACGCAGATTTAGGAGTCTGTTCTCATAATAATGGATAGAAATAATAATAAAAAAAAAATATGCGATTGCAAGTTATTGGAAAATGCCTTTAAAGGCCATTAGAATATATTTGCTAAAGTCAATATATAAATATAGCAGAGATCGAAATACATGTATATGATAATAATGATTGCTTTAATCAGAAGTAAAATGTGTTAAATCTGGTTCATTTGGAGAAATATTTTCATGCTTGCATGGTAGGTAGATTTCGAGTATAGATTAACACAATTAATATAGTCAATAAACTAATAATGGCTCAAATTCGGATGACTCGAAGTATCCAATAAAAATTACCTTAGTCATGATAATATGTATGTTAAAAGCCAATGAATATGACAAGATATCTGCAAATGGTAACATGATAATCGTTTTTGTCAGAAATACAAGGGCAATAGTACCACTGGTGTATGGGTGAAAACAATTCTAAACTACAAAATACTTGCACTGTAGATTAAATGTGGAGTATAGATTAATTTTTTAGACAAAATTTGTTTTAATAACTCGAATTCGGATAGCCTGAAGTATTTATTTAAAATTATGTAGCTCATGATATTGAATTAAGTTCAGAGCCCATATATCAGTGGTTGTTTATTTTGCCATACAATGTATGCTATTGGTACTCAAAAGAACTGTCTCACAGAGAGGGTACTTTGGGTACCAACATGCTATGCTTAAAATAAATGTTCATTTTCGAGTGAATGTTTTATTCCCATTTCTTTTTATATTGTATAGCAATAAGTTGGTTGTATCTAGAATAACAGATCTGGCGATAGCAAGCCATTAGAAAATGCTTGGTTGGCAAACCATGAGAATATGCTGGAACTCAATATGTGAATAAATATAACAAAATGCCTGAAAATGGTAGTACATATAATAATCATTTTTCTTCAGTATGAAAAAATGCAGAAAATCTGATTGATTTACAGAAATAACGATCTGAATTTTAAAATGCTTGTTTTATAGATCTTAAAATTTAGATGTATCTAGTTTTAAAGAAAAAAATTATCAAATCTCAAAACTGGATAACTCAAAGTATTTAATTAAAGCTGCATAGTCTGTAACTTTTGATCTTCTAATTTTAAAAATAATGTTTTTATTTTTCAAGAACACAGTAAAAAATACTCAAATTCAGGTAACCATTTTACCATTTTCGTAAATCTTAACAAGTTATCACTATCAAAACAACTGCATTTATGTTAAAATTTAACGGTCTAGAATTATTGGAGGGACGCAAATAATTACCAACAAGAGAAAAATACACCTATTTGATAAGATGATTCACTTTTCCATGCAGTTTTCAGCTGTACTAAACATTTTTATTGTGAAAACATAGCTTAATTCTACTTTTACAAATGATTTAAAAATAAAATAAAATTTTTCGAGAAATGTTCATAGTTACAGAGTATGCAGCTTTAAGCTATATATTTAGCTCACGAAGACTTTGAATTCAGTTCAGATCACATGTTTTTAGTGGTTGATGATTCAGCTATACATATGTAGGCTATGGGTGCTCAAAAGAACCGTCTCATAGAGAGGATACTTTGAGTACCAGCATGCTCTGCTTAAATGCTAATTTATGAGTGAATGTATATTTTTACTTTTATAATATCTTATAACAATAAGCTGACAGTAGTTAGAATTACAAGTTGGCGATAGTAAGCCATCAGAATATGCTTGGTTGGCAAACCATGAGAAAATGCTTGAACCCAATAAATAGACTTTACAAAATATCTTAAAATGGTAGTATCCGTAGTTTTTCCTCAGAATAAAAATGCAGAAAATCTGATTGATTGACGGAAATAGCGATTTGAACTTAGAAATTCTTGTTCTATAGATTTTTGGTGTGTATATTAGCATCAATGTTTAGAAAGTTTGCTCTCAATGATTCAAATTCGAAAATTCGAAGAATCATGAATATCTATAATCATAACACATTGAGTTCAGAGAGCATATTTCTGTTATTGTTTATTTTTTTTATAAATTGTATGTGTGCTGTGGGTTCTCAAAGGAACTGTCTTATCGAGACGGTACTTTGGGTACCAACAGCATATGTTATGGTAGAGATGTATGATTATATTATCAATTCTAGTTTTATGCGGATGTTTATATTTGTTTGGTGAAAACAAGTCATTAGAAATTGTTTTGGCTGGCAAGCCGTGAGAATATGCTGAAAAAAAAAAAAAAAAAAAAAAAAAAAAAAAAAAAAAAAAAAAAAAAAAAATTGCTTTACGGATATAACAATCAGAACTTCAAAATGCTCGCAGTATAGATTAATTTTGGTGTTAAATAAAAAACAAAATGGGTTCAAATTTGGATAAACCTGAGTATCTAATTGAAGTATATCTGTATTTATGTTACATTGAATGTAGTTCAGAGCGTGTATATCCGTGAATGTAATTTTCCCCATATACGTGTGTGCTGTGGGTTCTCAAAAGAACCGTTTCATAGAGGCGGGACTTTGTTCACCACAGCATAGGGTCAAATACAATTTTTTTCTATGTTTATACTGATAGACAATGATAAGTTGATGTATTTGGAAATGTATTTGTGGCGATAGCAAGCCATCAAAATGTTTTTGGCGATAGCAAGCCATCAGAAAATGCTTGGCTGGCAAGTCATGAGAATATACTGAAAGTATAAAATAGTACAACAGGGTATCTGAAAATGATAAATACAATCATTTTCTTTTGGGGTAAAATTTAGAAAATCCACTTGGATATTTATTTGTTCTTTTCAGATATTTAACACTGTGATCAGGGAGATGTGAAGTACATTATCATGAAGATTCGAGGAGACTGAATATGAAACTTGTCATGGAAGATCTATGACCATTATGAACGAATTAATGTATCATCAAGTGTGGGAATGTGACAAGTTTTGTATCGCGGGTTGATCTTTTCAGTGACCCGTTCTTTGTGTCTAGCGGCTGATCCATAAGCTCTCATGCTAAACAAGTTTTGTTGTTTCTTACGAATGCGTTCAAGGATGTCCAAGAGAAATGAAATTAATTTCGTTTGAAAGAAGAGAATTAGAAATTAATTATTTTCTCTTGGCCTATATAAGCATTTGTAGGTAGAACATGGAGTGATATGGTTTGTTGAATATCGTGATAAACTCATTCTAGCTGTGGATCCGCTGCTGAACACAATGACAATTTAGCGTGGCGTGATTTTTTTATGTTTATTTATACGTACAATGAATTAAACGATGTACGTGGAAGCACGATCTTTCAGAATTCGGTGGAATAACTGATACGATCATCAGTCACAATTGTTTAAGTTGTCCCCTATAGGTTGTGCATATATTTACTAATATAACGTATTCTGACAATGCCATGTTCAATGGAGTTCCATGAAAGATTTTCTTGACATATATCGCCTTATCAAGGGTATAAACGGAGATTAAAGTGTTTAACGAGATTCTGTGTGGTTATAAAAAGATTGAATAAGGTGAATTTTATATGCATTTGTTCTACGAGTCGCACCAGCGTATTGATATCTACTGCAAAAAGTAATTGAAGAATTTAAAGGATCTATGTAAAGCAATTATTAAGAAGATAGCACAATGATGCCAGAACTGTGGCTCTAGCGTCAATGTAATTTCATCTTAGTTTTTATGTTCAGGCAGTTGAAAACTGGTATTGCAAACTGCATTGCTTTTCGCCAAGGATTTAAAAACAGGCTCAGTGAAGATATATGAGTTTTTGTTGGAAGTCCAATATGTTCAGTTAATAAATAAGCGGCTGATCCATAAGCTCTCATGCTAAACAAGTTTTATTGTTTCTTACGAATGCGTTCAAGGGTGTCCAAGAGAACAAGCATTTGAACCAACTTTGATAGGCTGGACTCCTATATGCTACAGGCCAAGTTTCATGGAAATCAAGTATTTGGATCCAGAGAAGTAGAATTGGAAGGGTGTTTATACATTGGCGTAGCGGCTGGTCAAATGACCCAGATATCATGAATAAACGTTCGTTTCCCCTATGGAGGTTCAACATAAAATTTGGCTTTTTAGCCAAGCTGTTTAGGAGGTGTTTGAGCATTGTGAATGGCAGATGGACGCAAGAGCATAGGGACAGACGCCCGGTCATAGATATACAAAAACCTCAGTCACCTAAGCCTTCGACTCAAGTCGACTACGAATGGAAGTATCTGAGTTAATTGTAGTAGATGGGCCAGGAACACTTTCTTCAAAGTATGTACATGTGCTAAGGGTTTCGCAGATGTTTGAATCCATGTTCTCACTCTCATTACTATCTAAAACATCTTCTGAGGGCCCCTCTTCAACGACATAACTGATTGGCATTTCACCCTTTGCCAAAACAGAAGATTCTTAATTGCAAAATATATTTAATAAATCCTTTACTGTCGTCTCCACCTGCGACGCTGTCGACAATAACCTGTAACAAAATATTTGCAGTCGTTACACATCTGTCACATGGAAAAATGACTGAGTACATTCGTTTCGGTTTTAAAAACGTGTTCATCTAAAGTAAGCAAAGTGATAAGAAAAATATTTCTTGGTCTATGTGATGGATAATGCAATGTTTTATCATATCAAGTCATAAAATCTTCAAAGAAAACGAAAGTGAAAGCAGTAAATAAAGATATGCCGACATGTGTAGCAGTAAAATACAGTTTTAAGAATAATAATGTATCATATACGCGTTAGCTGCATCCAGTCGCCATGCTATAAAGGATTAATTAACTTTAGTTAAGCGTCTTGGACAAATTTACAAAGACAGAATAAGATAATTGCGGTAAATTGTGTCTTAAGTCTCCCGAAAACGATATACATTTACAAACATACAAAAAAATAAATAAAATTAGTTCATGGACACTATCAGAGTGTCAACAGTTTGGATCAGATTGGGCCAGCATTCTGTTGGGTCTGATCTGGGTCTTTGTTTGCAAAGATTAACAGCAGATGACAAAATTCTCCGCTGACAGGCAAAACTTATTATGAAAAAAATAGAAGTTTGGGCCTGGTCTAAAAGAAAGATGATTGAATGAATGTTGATTTTTAAAGACATCTGCTAATGTAAAAATAAAAAACATAAAAATACAAAACTGTAAACTCAGTTATTAAAACAAAATTAAAAAAACACCTTTATATCTGCAGGCAGACTGGTTTTGTACTGTGTGCCAACATACTTAGCCTTATTGAGCTAAGAAAATGTAAAAGGGTGATCAAAGCTGACAAATCTAAATTTGATTGGAAAATTAAATGTAAACGAACCAATTAATCAGTTAATTAATTGAAATATCGGTTAACAATTAAAAAGTTAAACATTAATAAATTAAACGATTATAGAAAATAAGATTTTAAAAACTAATTTGATTAAATAAATGAATTGAAGCATAAGAAAATAAATATTAAAATTTACATTCAGCTGGAATAAGTACAATGTACAACGAATAAAAAATCAGTTGAATTTCCTATCTTTGCAATACTTATAGCAGATGATATCAAGTTAATGTTTGTGCGCTTTTTGCACTACAAGTGCACTATGGTCTGAGAATTAGATACATTTCATCAATGATTGCTTTTGCACTTCATGTGCACTAGGGTTTGAGACTGGTGTGCAACTCATCGCTCAAAGCTAGCTCATCTGTAGTGCAAACCATGTGCAACTCATGTGCACAAGGGTGTAAAGTGTTTCTCCGGCTTGACTGTACATTCAATAACACAAGCCTATATTTAGAACGTACTGTCGTCCAGAACCACCTTGCGTTGTAACAGACATCCCTAAGCGTGAATGAATCAGCAACAACAGAACCATCGCCGTAGAACGGACAACAGCCTGTGCCATTGTGGGGCTTAAATGCATTCTACTACAACCAAATTTTCGACCCAGAGTCTGTTGTTGTTGAAACACGAAAAATATTTAGCTCGCATTGAGGTTTCTTAACTAATGCAATGTATCCAAACAGAGAAACAATCAAATCAAATTTACACACTATGATGAAACAAAGAAAAGGGATCATGACTCAAAGATGGTCAGAGCTAAAGAAACCTCGCCACGGTTGGACCAACCAATGACAAGCATCAGGTACCAACTTGGTGCCTGATGCTTGTCATTGGTTGGGCCAACCGTGGCTCAGACAACATTGTGATAAAATGTAGACAAGAAATATCTTCAAAAAAAGATATACGACGAAGTGCCAGAAGACATATTCGTGAGAATTTTTTTAAGAAATTGAGAAGGAAAAAACGGGGGATGTTTATACTTTGTTCTGTCTATGGTCATCGATCAGCTGTGCTAAGTGAAACGTTTGGCTTAAGGAACCTATGCTATTCCAAAATATCTGTAGTGATGCTTTTAGGGTATAGGATTGCTGGAATCTCGCGAAAACTCGAGTCAGAACGAAAAATATGCCCTGCGCCCAAAAGCTGCATATTTAGATAGCTAGTGTCATACATGCCTGGTGCAAAAAAAACCCCCTAAAACATAAGTAGAATTTAGTTGACCGTACCCTATGTACAAATATTACTTTTGGGGATTCAGGAGAAAAACAGAATAAACAACCAACAACGGACTTAGTGTAGGGGCCAAATCTCAATTTTTGAGTTCTGTTGCACCCCCAGGAAGTAAAAGTTGGTAACTATTTTCAGTCAGGGATATGTCAAGGGGCCTCATAAACCCATGTTTTACTAAGTTTTCTGTGGTCAATTTTCTGTAAATGGCCTGTAATCATCGTTACCCAACAAACATTGAAAATAGCAGTACTCAAAATACAAGACTAATAATATATTTTATAATAGTATCAATGAATTTATTTGATACTTAAATGTTTAACATGTTCATAAACATCAATTGCAGACATCTGTGAGATGTATTGCAGCTCGTCAGCGTAACGTATGTTACTTTTTATATAAAATTGCAGATAATGACTTTATAGATTGCATATAAGAATGAACCATGCTCCCAAGCCACATGAAGAGAAACTTGGATACTATTTTCAGTCTGGGACATGTCTTGGGGTATTCGAAACCCATATTTTACTATGTTTTCTTTTGGTCGTTTTTCTGTAAATGGCCTGCAATTAATGTTACCCTACTAACATCGAAAATAGCATTACACAAAATAGAAGACTAATATGATATTTTGAAAAGTATCAATGAAATTATTTGAACTTTATATTTTTGAGCTAGTCATAAACATCAATTTCATGCATGGCATGTGTGAAATGTATTTCTGCTTGTCATAGTTACTTATGTTACATTCTTACGAAATTGCAGATAATGACCTATAGATTGCATATAAGAATGAATCATTTCCCCCAAACTTAAATGTGTATTTAAGATCTCTATTCTAATGATGAATTTCCATTTTCACATATTTTAGGCTATTTACAACTTAATAACTGGCAAAAGAGGCTGAAAAATTAATATTTAAGTATGCTTATGAGCATGTCACTTCTAGTACTGGCGTAGAGATTTTCTGTCTGACATTTTCCTTTGCATTGGAATTTACAATGTCTTCTTCAGCACTTTCACAATGAAACAAAATAATTACTAAAAAGAAATTCAACTACGATTGATAGTTTGTTGCTGTTAATATATATCAGGTAACGTAAGTAACAACATTGTCCTTTGCATAAATGGATAAAAATACTAATTTAAAATGTGAGGGAAGTAGCCTGAAAATCTACCTGTGCCTGACAACAAGACTGGGGCTCAGAATATATTTGAGTCTTCTCTCCACATATTATTTAAATATTTTCAAATATGGACAAATTATTCTAAATAAACGCTTATTAAAGAGAGTTTTGTAATTTTGATTGATTATTTTACTTTGATATGACAGTATAAGTTTTAATCAATGGTACATGGCAATATGTACATGTATAATATCTACTTCATAGTTCAATATTATGGACTGAATGTTTTATTACGTTTCCTGTGGTCTGGTTTACTACATTTCCTATTGTCAAAGTTTCATAATTGGCCTGTAAATTACGTAACCTAATAAATGAGGATAACAAATGCTTAAGCTAATAAGCATATTTATAAATTCATTACACTACAGTTACAAGTTATTAACAACTTCAAATATGTAAAATGGAAATTTACCATTAGAATAGATATCTACAATTTGAATTAGAGGTTGGGGAACATGTTTTGTTCTAAAATGCAATCTATAAAGTCATTATTTGCAATTTAGTATACAACGTTACATAAGTAACGCTGACGAGCAGAAACATATCTCACAGATGCCTACAATAGATGTTTATGTTAAGCTCAAACAAGTAAAGCTAAAATAAGGTCATTGATACTATTGAAAAATATCCTATTAGGTAAGTGTGTCTTGGTTGGCCTTTTGCTGACTAAGGCTCTTAACAAGGTTATTCAATGATATATACACATGCTATGCA
This sequence comes from Loripinus fragilis, assembly GCA_964019695.1. Classification (NCBI taxonomy): domain Eukaryota; kingdom Metazoa; phylum Mollusca; class Bivalvia; order Lucinida; family Lucinidae; genus Loripinus; species Loripinus fragilis. Next base: position 65,049,676 of record OZ026521.1, on the reverse strand, counting down.
AGAATCTGTCATTCACCATATTGCAGCAGCTAATAGCTTGAGTGTACACCCAGTCTATTATCAGTTTATCTGAGGTAATGTCTAATGTTTGGAGAAATTACATCACGAAATGTTTATCTAATACAAATTTACAAACATAATCAATTGGTTTAATGTCTGATTTGCTTGATTAGAGAAAACTCCTTAAGGTGGAAAACTGGCCAGTCCTTACATATTAAAATGCATCTGTGTTTAACCATATTAGTTTGCTGAAACAGTAGTTCGTTGCATATAAGTTTGGTCTTTACGTTAAAGTTATCTACTACATGTATAAACCAGTGCAATACACGAGATAAGCTTGCAATTGTAATTTGTAACATACTCATAATTTGTAATCTTAATATGGCATTACACTTAAAATAAAACTGAAATACTTTTCTTTAACCAGAAATAGCCCTCAAACAGTGTAGTATTAACACATATATACAAGGATATGGGTGCAATAATGAGTCAGTTTATGACTAAAATTATGTTTACGAGCTGTTGTTTGCAGAATTGCTCACAATTTTTAATGGTTTTGCATACAATATGGCTAATTCAGTAAATCCTTGAAACCAACGAACTGATCATAAGTCTCTTACTCCTCATGTGTAAACATTGTATCAGTGTTACAGATAGCACAGCATGACACAAAGGTGCAAAAAAGAAAGAAAAAAGAACTTCCTTGTGAATAATATAAGAAAACTAACAGCTGCGGATGAGTCGTGGCACTACTTTTTCAATAGACACTCATCTGACAATTTAATCTGTGAGTTTCAGAAATTCAAACCATGCTGTTGAATTACAGTAAGTCATGTTTATGATTAAAGCCTTAAAATAACTCCTGAAAATGGACGTTAATATAAAGCTTCACTAACATACAGAACATTTGCAATTAATTAATTAATGAATTGGCTTTGTAATTAATGTTACCACGTTATATGCTTTTAAGTCTATGCGTATCGCTTAGGTTGCTTTACCTTAAACATGCTTGGTTAACAAACAAAATAATTTCTTTCGACGTTGCTGTAAATATAATAAGATAATAAGCATTTTGCAATATGATATAATGAAATCGTGTTCAACAAGAGACGATTGCAATTGTGACAGGCCAAGGGATTCATAATTTTTTTTTTTCAAAATGTAATTGTCAACATTGAAAATTAATATATTAAGCATACAAAAAAGTGAATGCTAGATTTTCAAAGCATCAGGTACATTTTGGTATAAACCGTGCTATTTCTATACTGATAAGTACTTTAATTGATATCATATTTGTAATTTTTAAAAACGATAGAGGAATTTTAGATTATAACAAATTGCAGCCAAGACCTAAATTTTTTTGTGTTTCTTCCTCACGGTACCTTTGTTTGATCTACAGTCTGCGATTGTGACATTTCATGGTCATTCTCACTACTTTGCAAACATAGTTTTTTCAGGCATGATAATATACTTCTACTGGCAAAAAGGAGCAAGGTGTCGCAGGAAAACATATTTAAGCTAAAATAATGACAGTGTGCTGTTACATATGTTATGGGCTAGACAAATATATGCATATAGTGTAAAGGGTTAATATCTTGTAAAACAGTGAACCGTCAAATTTGGTCAATATGTTACCCATTCAAAGAAAGCTAAACTAGAACTTTACTAGTTTTAAGATGTGTCCTCTGTGTAAAGTTGACAGACAACCCCCCTGCTCTGGAAGACACCCACACTATCCTCATGCCTTGCCACCAGATGCAGTAAATATTGCTTTTCTATTTAAATTTGTTTATTGAGGTACGGTATATTCAGTCCAATGTATGAATCATAAAGTAAATATGTTTATCGCTATGAACCATTGATAAAAAATCTGCAAATTATCATACATGTATCAAAGTAAAAGGATCAATTTGTTTTTACAAAACTCTCTTAGATTAGTGTTTATTTTAAATAATTTATCTATTATTGAAGTTATTAAAATATGTGGAGAGTAGACTCTGCGTGTCGTCAGGCTTAGGTAAAATATGAGTCTACTCTCCACAATTTTTAGTATATCCGTTTATGCAAAACACCGTTGTTGTTACCTACGTTACCCTGTGATATATTAACAGAAATTAAATGTCCATGGTAGTAAAACTTGTTATTATAGCTGTTATCTAATTTCATTGTAACAGAGATGAAAGAAGACACTGTCAATTCCAATGCGATGTATATGGTTGACATAGAAAATCTGTATGCCAGTAGAAATGATATGCTTATGAGCACATTTTAAAATTTATTTTACAACAAATTATCTCCAGTTACAAATCATTAATAGATTCACATACGGAAAATGTAAATTCATCATTAAAATAGGGATATTTACAGCACATTTAAGGTTGGGAACATGGTTTATGATAATATGCAATATATACAGCTATAATCTGCAATTTCGTAAAACAATGTAACGTAAGTAACTCCGACGAGCATGAATACATATTACAGATGTCTGCAAGTGATGTTTATGTCTAGCTAAAACATGAAAAACTCAAATAATTACATTAATACTATTGTAAACTATCCCTTTACTCTTGTATTATGTGTGCTGCTATTTTCAAAATTAGGGTAACATTGATTACAGTTCACTACAGAAAACTAACCATAGAAAACTTACTAAAACATGTGTTTCTATAGCCCAAAGACATGCCCCAGACTAAAAAAAGTAACCAAGGTTCTCTTCCTGTGGCTGGGAAACATGGTTTATTCTTATATGCAATCTTTTAAGTCACTATCCGCAATTTCTTTTAAATGTAACATACGTAACGCTGATGAGCGGTAACACATCTCGAAGATGACTGCAATTAATGTTTAGGATTAGATCAAACATTTAAACCTCAAATAAATTCATTGATACTATTATAAAATATAATATTAGTCTTGTATTTTGTGTACTGCTATTTTCAATGTTTGTGGGGTAACGGTGATTACAGGCCTTTTACAGAAAATCGACCACAGAAAACTTAGCAAAACATGGGTTTCTGAGGCCCCTAGACATGTCCCTGACTGAAAATAGTAACCAACTTTTTCTTCCTGGGGGGTCAACAAACTCGCAAAATAGCCCATATATCTCAGTTTGGCCCCTACACTAACTGGATTATCAGAATGTGTTTTAATCGTCGACCGGTTTCGGTCATCTTAGACTTTTCAAGACACAATAGAATACTCAACAAAAAAGTTAAGGAAATCTCAGAAAACCATCTAACATATTAACACCAAAACAAACAATTATTCATTTTTTGTTTATTTGTTTAGATACATTTCATCGGTTGAATAAAATGTTTTCTTTTGTTTCCTTGTTGTGGCACTGTGTCAAGTAACCTAGGGTTCGAAGTCATTTTTCGCAAAATAGTGTGAGCAGAGTATTCCCTCTTTTGTCTCTAAACACATGATTAAGCTGTATATTTTCACAACTCGAAATGCAATTTCTTTGAATGAAATTACCATGATAGCCATGATAGCCTAAAATGTCATGTTTGGAATATGAAAATGCGTTCAGTAGTGTGTGCGGCAAATTAGGAATCGCACCAGCGTTGCATACTCCGGATAATTCTGGTGATTCGGTATCGAAGGATCAGCTTCGATTCAGGTCCTTCTGTAACGCCGCCTCGAGAGCCTGGATGTTTCTTTGTGTTTGAGGGGTTATAACAAAAGATCTTTAACATTTTTTAGAAATAATTTCACTGTATTGTAACGTGTCCATTTTCTTGTAGATGGGTGTTTCGATTCAGGTCCTTCTGTAACGCCGCCTCGAGAGCCTGGGTGTTTCTTTGTGCCAGTATTATGCGTCGGACCCTCTGTCCAAAAATGTCCAACATATTTTCATCTGCAGAAATGTCTGATGAGCGCACTGGCCAATCAATGCGCACGGCATTGTATTGATGAAAGAAAAAAAAGACTTTTCTGGCGAGATGTGTTCTGGCATTGTTATTCTAGGCCTGGTACTGGCACTAGTTCTGGCACAGGAAAGGCAAGACAACAGGCCTCAACACCTCATCAGGGTACCGTTTTACTGATCGAGTTTCCGTCTTTAACCACCAGATCTGTCGGCCTCGGGTTTTTACATCTTGCATGATATCAATGTTTGATCCGTATATTGAAATTTTGCGAAAAATGGTGTGAAGACCGGTCAACTTGGACATTGATTTTCTAAGTCGCTGCTGGTGCTAAAAACTCAAATAAAAGCATCCATCTAAAAGAAAATGGACACGTTACAATGCAGAGAAATTATTTAAAAAAAATTTGAAAGATCTTTTGTTATAACCCATCAAACACAATTTCCTAAACTTTATTTGTTGAGTATATTATGCATAGCTTACTGAAGTACAAAACGGATACGTTTGATCACGATCTCTAGTAGTAATTAGTGACCTTTGACAATTTACAGATGTCCCCTCCCCCAAAATAAAATAATAATATCTGTATTTCCTCTTGTGTGATCATATCATCAACCACAAAAAACAACAACTAATTTTGTACATTTTTTTTAAGTAGCACCACCTGACAATAATACAAGAAGTCACTTAAAAAAATCAATCTAATGGACATATACTGAATTTAGAATGTCAAGGTTACTCAGACTTTTTAAGGAGTTTTTACTCATTTCAAATATCTTTGTAATTAAAATCTGATGAAGCTATCTAATTGGCAGTGAAATGTTATTGTAAGGTAATTAATTAAATTTGGCAAAGTAATTGTATGTAATTAATTACTTTGCGCAAAAGCCATGTAATTGAAACTGTAATTTAATAGAACAATTTCCAATGTAATTGTATGTTATTAATTACCTTTCAAAGTATTTGACACCAAGTCTGGATCCGACCGATGGGAATGCAAGTAAAAGGAAAGCAAAGTTACCAACCGTGATTGGGTTGACCACCAAGCATACAGTCTGTTGCAATACGTAAAGGTTAGAACCAAACTTCTTATAATGAGAAATTATTATAATAAACTGCGCTTAAAACTTTTTAGAGCCAACATTTTTCTTTAATTTATACACTAAGTTGGCATACAACTCTGGTTCGGAAAGCCCCCTTTAATTTAAGTCCAATATTGGATTTAGATATTTCAGCATAGTATCAGCGGTAAAATTTAGAAAATGTTTTGCGGAGTTTATGATACTGATAGCCTTGTTTGAGAAGTTTCTGAATTAACAGTTTATTGCGATTGTTGAAGTCAGCAACATGGCTAGATGCCCTAGCGAATCGGATGAGTTGAGATATATACACTCTATAGGATGTAGAGCGAGGAACATCACCATCTAAAAAGGAAAATTGACAATTTCAAAATCAAAATCGTCACGCTAAGCATAATTTTTGGAAAAAATATCATTAGAAATGAAAAAATGCAAGTCCAAAAATGAGGCTTCATTATCAGAGGTATTTGCTTTATTAAGTTGAAGCGCTGCAGGGTATATTTTTCTTACCATATTGTCAAAAATTGGTTTTTATGTTTAAACTAGTAATCCAAGTATCTGGATGTAGATAAAAAGCTTATATAATATCAGCCTGCTTATCATCAAAAAGAGACATCATGAAGTCCTTATCATAACAAAACAGGAATAAATTCGCAACCAGGAGAGCAAAATTTATGCCCATTGGAATCCCTACAACGAGTATACACCTTGGTGCCAATTCGTATAAAAAAAAGTTGTCCAATAAAAAGGTCATCGTATTACATACATTTTGACAAGACCATGCATATTTGTTAGGCTTTTCCTAATTGAAAAATGCGTTTCTGTCGTTACATGCAAGGTAAGGAGAGCCTTCTTCTTGGAAGGTTGTTTCAATTAGATCAATAAGTGTATATTTAATTAAATGATGAGGTAAAGTAGTGTAAAGAGTAAAAAAACGTATGTAGACAAACGGGTCGTGTTGAAATCACTAGCTTTAAGTTTATTTAATACTTTCGTCTGAATTTTTAATAGATACTTACCAGATCTTTCATATACCTTTTTGCAGTACTTAATGACATGTTTTGACAGCAGTAAGACATTAGGTTAACAATATAGAAAGTTTTGTTGTCGAACAAGAACTAGAATTAGCAATAAATAATAAATAGTAAGTGAGTATGATCAGGAAATACCAAAATCACAAACCGCAGACAACCCCATGGCACCGCGAGGAAGAGCCACTCAACCGTCACAAGACACCAGGAAGACAAATTAAGCAAAGCAACCAGCTCTCTCTTCCCCATCAAGATGATTGCAATACTAGAATGGACATAAAGTAACATACAACAAAACATAGAACAATTACAGACTCTTAAATAATTAATCTTGCTTTATATGTTTTGATGGAGTTTAGGTAACCAGATTTACGTAGGAACCTTGTCTTGGTTTTCTTTAGCTTTGACACCAAAATGCAGGGCTGTATGCCAACCATGCCCATCGACAACAACTCCCTCACTCATGGAAGCCTGCAGTTTATATATAGGCTTTATCTGCTGGAACCAAAACACACTTCATATGAAAATCCTGTAAACCTCGTTTAGAGATGACGAAAAAAAGATATATGCTTTGGGGGTAAAAGATGAGTATTACGAAAGTTAAATAAAATTTGAGTATCAATAACTTTAGAAATGTTAATCTTCCATTCCTTCAAGGTATTAGGTTCAACATTGTCTCATTTACACTTACGATTACTGAAGTCATTTAATGAAGCAGCATAATCTGCATTGTTTTTTTTTGTCTAGCAAAATTTGTGTTGTTTGTATTGAAACCAAAAGAAATTTGTCATACCAGAATAGAGGGAACATAACTCTGAACACGGGATTGTATGTGTTTAGCTATGAGATGCATGCAGATTTAGTTTAAACGAAAACAGTGGCAAACAAGAATACATTGAGAGTAGAAATAAATCATTTGTGTGATGGTTAACGCGATACCATCACAAAATCTTATGCCTGCGACAAAATATTAGGGGGGGGGGGAAGTTATCCCACCCACTTCTTGAAAAGTCTGGGTAGTGGTATCAGGAGTGATTTTCTTGAATACAGAACTAACAAATCAACAATTGTGAGCGACGATTTTTTTACACATTATTCGCTACAAAGAAAGCAAAACATATACTCAATAGGCATAGTTCGTGTAAGCAGTGATCCCATAATACATTTTAAGAAATAATAATTTGATTGGTACCAAATCGTTAATTTGTCAAGTTATGATCGTATATAAGGCATCCAATTTAGAAATGATCTCAATATTCAATGAGGATCACTCGATGATCAACAAAAGGCATTGAAAAACCTTCATCCTTACACTCTTAAAGTGGTACTACTAACTAATTTGTTTTTTTTACTTTCCCTAGGCTATGCCAAGCACATCAAAAATGTACCATAATAAGGGGACAATTAACTCCTTGCAGAGGGAAAAAATAAGGTCCCATGACGGACTTAGGTATTTTCTGATAAAATATCTTTTGTTGTATACTGGTAATTAAATCCCCACTTAGAACCCCTTTATTCCATTCAGATATTTAAATACACCTAGGCGTGATTTCATCTGTGCCTTATCAGACAATCCGCTAATGACCCCTCATAAACCGAAATATAGGCCTATATTTCGGTTTATGAGGGGTCATTAGCGGATTAACTAAAAAGGGACAGATAAAATCACGCCTAAGTGTAAAAAATATCTCAATGGACTAAAGGGGTTCTAAGTGGGGATTTAATTTAATTAGTGTTTTGCAATTCTTTTTTTGAGAAAATACCCCAGTATTTTTTCTACTTTTTGATCACCAATCAGCAATACATGCACCCTTGTCGATTGTATTGCAACATTGGTGATGAGAAATAATCTCAAAATCCAATGCTGACCACAAAGCAATAAATTTACTCTAGTCCATTGTTTGTCATCATTGTTCATGAAAAATAATCTCAACATCCTATGCTGACCACAAAGCAAAAATGCGCTCTTGTCTATTGTATTGCAACATTCTTCATGAGAAATAATCTCAACATCCTGTGCTGACCACAAAGCAATAGTTGAATCCGTAGTCTATTGTATTGCAACATTTATCATGAGAAATATTCCCAAATCCTATACCCACCACAAAGCAATCAATGCACCCTAGTCTACTGTATTGCAACATTTATCATGAGAAATAATCTCAACATCCTATGCTGTTAACAAAGCAACAAATACGACCTAGTCTATTGTATTGCAAAGTTTATCATGAGAAATAATCTCAACATCCTATGCTAGCCACAAAGCAAAAATGCGCTGTAGTCTATTGTATTGCAACATTTATAATGAGAAATAATCTCAACATCCTATGCTGACCACAAATCAATAGATGCACCGTAGCCCACTGTATTGCAACATTTTTCATGAGAAATATCAACATCCTATGCTGACCACAAAGCAATCAATGCACCTAGTCTATTGTATTGCTGCATTTACCATGGGAAATAATCTCAACATCCTACGATGACCACAAAGCAATCAATGCACCCTAGCCTTTTGTAATGCAACATTTTTCATGAGAAATAATCTCAACATCCTGTGCTGACCACAAAGCAATAAATTAACCCTAGTCTATTGTATTGTAGCTTTTACCATGGGAAATAATCTCAACATCCAATGCTGACCACAAAGCAATAAATGTACCCTAGTCTATTGTATTGCAGCATTTACCATGAGAAATAATTTCAACATCCTATGCTGACAACACAGCAATAAAGGCATCCTAGTCTATTGTATTGCAACATTTTGCATGTGAAACAATCTCGACATCCAATGCTGACCACAAAGCAATAAATGCACTCGAGTCTATTGCTTCGCAACATTAGCTTGAGAAGTATCCTCAATATATAATGGTGCTCATCCAAATTTGTTTGTCTGATTTGATTTCTTTATGTCCCATCAACAATCTTTCAGTTAAACAGGGACAGGTCTTCCTGGGCTGAACCAGTACAAAGTTAGGATAAATGTGTCTTGCTCAATGACTACAACGCAGTGACGCCGGTGAGGCTCGAACCCGCGGCCCCTCGGTCTCGAGTCAAGCACTGTACTACTGAGTCACTGCACTCCCGAGCTTATCCAATCATCAAAACTAACTATACTAGTCAAAAGTTCTAACCGGCCACGTGTGTTTTTACCGATTTTTGGAAAAGCTATAAGGACTATATCAATTTAATTTGCATTCCCGAATAGGCCAGCCTATCAGTCATCGATAACAGAAAACGGCAAAACAAAACTCCTTAAGTTGCATCCGGGAGGCTTTGCCGAATACACTTACCCTCAATTTCAAAATTCACAAGAATTTGCATTGGATGGTGGGGTAATATTTGACATTTTAGCCAATAGCAACGAGCTTCATGCAGATGAAGTGTTCATTTCAGCACTGTAGTGTTCAATATGTGTTTGGCTTTAAAAATGAAAACGTTTGCGTAAGAAATGGGGTTATTTCAAAAAGTCATGACTCACAAATTGTGCAAAAATGCTAATTTTGAAAACAGGGGTACCACTATTCAAGTTAGCATCCTGAATGTACTGTTGAACATTTTGTCAATATTTTCACTGCCAAGGGTACATTACACGTCTGTCAATTTCGAGATGCAAAAAGAGTAGTCACGTCATTTTACGTTTTGAAGAAAACTAATAAAATGCAGGTGGTCGGTTAGAACTTTTGGCTAGTATATATACTGAAAGACTTTAGAAACGCAACACCTGCTAAAATGCTAATTTATTGTCAAAACATAATATTTCATTATTGACAAGTCCCGTCATTTAGCTTGCATTCAATAAGAAAATTGAAACGCTCTGGCTTATGGTTTCCGTGACGTCGCGATAACTCTGAGAGAGCCAAAATTAAAAAAAAAGTCACAGTGTATCAAAATCTTCCATAATGAGCGCAAAAGGTTTTCAAACCGACGTCTGTACTTGATAGTGAATGGAAAGAAAAATCAAATCATGAAGTTTTAGGCCTCCAACATTGGCGACGTTCATTTCGTCTACGTGATGTCGTTACTTTTGACGTAATTGGCCGTTTTTATCCTAAGTAACAGGAATAATCAAAATCTTTAAATGCCATCAGATACTCCTTAACCCCCTGCATAAAAGACAAAAGTATCGCGACATGTGCGAACGTCACCCGCCTGTTACTGTTGTTTGAAAAATTAAGACAGACGTAAGGAAAGAAACGCTTCAACTGGGAGTGTAATTAGACGATTATTTTCGAAATCATTGTGCTTTTCCATTAGTTAAGACATCTGACTACTGGCTAAAAGTGTTTGTTCTCAAATCGATTTAAACTCACACTTGGCAGACGACAATTGTTGATAAACACTGACGTCAATGTTACCTCAGAATGGACACAATGAAGAAATAAAAATTATGGCAAATCATGATCCATTGCGCAAGAGGACACACATGATAAAAGAAACATTCTCAAATCCTCCATGTGGAAGAGACAATGAATATAAAATGGTGCGTTAGTAGTAATGGGAGGCACTCTGGCACCCGCGATTTTTAAGCCTGAAAAGAACTTAGTTTTTTTTTTCAGGATAAAATCGCGGGTGCCATAGATGCCACCCTGGTAAGCTTGAGTGACTAGCTGTGAATAACTTAGTTTATTTTAGGGGTATTTTGGTTGGGCCTATGATTGTGATAGTTTCCTGGTCATATTCACTGGTTGGGTTGTGATTATGATAGTTTCCTGGGCTATTGGGAAATAACTTGGTCATTTTTGAGTGGGATAAAGGTTCTGCTGTGGTGAAATATAAAAAAACTTAGTTAATTCAGCTTTGAAGATAACTTAGTCATTTTAGGGGTATAGTATGTGGTGATATATGGTGTGTGTAATAGTCAAGGCTACTAAGTACCATGCGTCTTAGAGTCTCTTGGTCAATCAAGACCTCAACTCCTAGAGGCATCACTCTGTAGCGTTAACTAGTGTTTAGCTAGCCGTCTCAAGCTTACTACTACTGATTTTTTTTTTAATGAAAAGAACAACAAAGATTGGTGAACATTTCTATAACTTTATTGCCCCACTAACTATAACTGAATACAATGACAGAGGATTAGGGCCGTCCCTCTGTTCATTGTTTACAATAATTTCCCTTAACATATTTACAACATATTATACTTAGGATACTTCTTTGAAAGGTGATGTGAATAATTATGACATTTACAATTCTGTATTCTGTGTTTAAATAAAAAGTCAGGAGGAGTCATGCGTCTCATTCCATTCTGGGATAGGATGACTCTGACATAGTTATAGCTGAACCACATCCCGATATCTCTGTCATTCTGGTATAAATCTTCTCCGGTTCCATATAGTTCTTGATGAATGGCTGTGTTTAGATCTAGTCCTTTGTTGAGCTGGTGAATGATGTAGATACACCACATTCCACATACTTTACTCCATGGACTCTGTAAACATTCTTTGTTATGGATCCATCTTGTAGAGTTTCTTTCAATAAATGGTAGAACATATTGCTCTTCTGGTGGTCTTCCATATGAATCGAAGTTGATAACTTGATCTCCTCTGAAGTAGATAGCCACCAAATGTTCTCCTGGATCTGTGGATATATCTGTATTTACAATGTAAGCCTTCATATCCAGTGGTTTCTTCTCTGGTAGTAAATCCTTGGCACATACTTCTCCTTTCACAGGTATATTGTTTATGACTTTGATTAGTTCAACAGTGTTCATTTTTATTCTGTTTCTGGGCTCTTCTCGTTTTCCTCAGTTTCCTTTTCTTCATAGGATTCTATGAGTTTCTTGGCCCAGTACGTCTTCCACTGTTCTGTTAAGTCACTTTGATTTTTCTTGAAGTACTGCCAGTTTTTTATAGGCTTCTTGATTTTCTTCTGGCGTCAGGTGATTGATCCCTGTTGTAAAGTCCATAGGGTGTCGCAAACTGTCGCCATACAGATAGTTCCAGATTCTATCGTCAAAGTCTTTCATCACATCGTAGATGTTTAGGTCCTCTAAGGCTGGATCATGACATCCATAATCTACAATCACTTCTCTAAGGCTGGATCATGACATCCATAATCTACAATCCATTCTCTTGGAGAAGTCCATAGACAGATATCGTGGTATTTCTGACTTGGGTGGTTCATTTTGCATCAATGACATTCATGCTTCGCACAGTCTCCAACTGCCATCTTTAGACAAGTCAATATGGCTTGTTTTAGAAGAGTCTTCATAAGACAATCAATATCCTTATTGTCTTCTACTTCTTTCTGTAAGGTACTCTTCTCATCTGATGGCTGGACTGTTGCACTGTATGCATCTGTTTGGTACATCAAGTCCTGTTCAATGAAGTATCCTGCATTCATCTTTAGTAATCTGTGGTAACTTCTCTAAGTCCGTTAATTTCTATCAGATTGTCAAACTCTGCATACACAAGCACGTTGATTGTCTTGTCAAGTGATGTTGCAAACTGAAGCTCCAATCTGAGGTTCCCAGTTTTTATAGGGTGCAAATGAGACTGATCGGCTGCTTGATCTGGTGTCAAATCATATCCCTCAAAGCAGTAACCTTCTTTGTAATCTTCATAATCAATGTTGCAATTTTGGACCTGATTCTGACTTGCCAATGCTTGGTAAAGTGATAGGAAAGATCTGAGATACTGATCATTTCCAAATTTAGGTTCAAATGGTTTTCCATAGACACTATGTTCATCACAAGTGACATCCATTTTACTTAGATTGAAATGTTGGAAAAAGAAAGGATTAGTATTCAAAGTCCCATTAAATGCCTCATTCGTTACTAAACCAATAAAAACTCGTTTTGGAAGTTGACCTGTGAGAAGATGGTCTTCAATTTTAGATCTTGTACCACTACTGATTGTAAAAGTTTTGACTTGAACTCTTCTGATCGTAAATTTAGCATTATGATGAGCAATAGTTTGATTCAGTTCATTGCTAATGGCATGCAGAAGCTGACCATTCGTACTCTCAAGATAGCGGTATTAATTTTGATTTTTGCAGGAGAATCATCACACATCAAACAAAACTGAGGAGATGATCGATTAATTATAAGCCTAAGTTTGAATTCTAAGCCATTAGGCAAATATTTTTCCTGCATAGCTAGATCCAAATGTAATTTACCCTGAAGCTCCACCGATTTGCTTTTTGCTATGCGTTTGCCACGATCAGTGATAGATGCATTTGACATATCTTCAAAAGCTCCTGCTTCATCCAAAATTCTGCTGCTTTCAGTTGATTATCTTTGACATCAGAACCTTAAGAAAACAAATTTTCAAGGTATGCTCTGTATGGATACGTGTCTGAATTATTCGTGATCAATTTATTGTTGATATACAAATCGATGCCACTGAACATACTGTGAAAAAAGTTGTTAATTGGAAATACTTTTGCACCAGTTTCAAGATCTTCACCCGTTTGCTGTAAGATTCTGAATTTGATATACAGATAGGCTTGAGACAAATCAGTGTAAAACTCGGTGTGAGGTGGAATTAGAAATTCTATGGGTGCATGATGACTATCGAGAGAAGCGATGGGATGCTAATCATTCCACTGAGTGCCTTGCATGGTAGTCATGGTGGGTGGAATGGACTCCATATCCAATTCCGTTTTAGTGCAATCGCAAGAACCTTGTTGAATCATTTTTCGTCAATATATCTTTTTCAAATACCAGACGTTTAATAGGATTAAACTTTTTTGCTCTGCTTTTAAAACCCCTCTTAACAGTTCGGTGTCTAGATTGAGACTGAGGCTTTTTGCGTTTTTGAGTTGAATTTATAGCCAACTGATTTATAGTAGACTGACCAAAAGATTTCAAAGCTGTTTTTCCTCTTTGTTTTAAAACTTTTTTTACATTTTCACCACCCACAATGTCTTTTAGAGCTTGAACCCCTTGATCTTTAGCTACTTTTTTCACGCTTTTTAAACTTGCTTTTGCGACAGGTTTTAAAATAGGAATCACTGTTCTCAATGCAGCTTTAAAAATGGATCCTAAACCATTGCCATATTGTCTTGAAACGCCTCTGTACACGGGAAAGTCTCCTTTCCCAGATTGAAGAGACATAATGCTTCTGGATTGTTTCAACATTATTCTTTCTGTCGAAAACGTAGTTTCACTAACGTTTTCCCAGAGATAAATGGCACATTTTCACCTGTATCACCTTTTATACTAATGTGCACCTGATCTATGAAAGATTTTGCCACTGGTACATAGTGTACATTGACAAATTCTTGATGTAAATGATTGTTTTCTCTTTTACTTTCAAATGGCAACACTCTCAAAATAGGTGCAGTAACATCACCAATAAATGTATAGCTTGCTAAATCAGAGTAAATGTAAAGTTGGTGAATTTTTGTATTCAAATCCACACCATATCTGAAAATGTATTTTTCATTTTCTACTGGTTTATCAAAATAATCTCTATCTACACCTAATATTTCTGCAATTGCCTTTGGAAAAATAATTTTGACTTTCATAGGATCTTGAACATCAAGTTTGACTCGAGCACTGTTTTCACCATAAGTGATTGAAATGGTAGCATTGCTATTTTTCAGCGTCAGTCCATATCGAAAATTGATACTTTTTTGAATTTCTTCAACTAAATGGCGTGGAGAAGCATAATAACCATTTTGAATATAGATTTTTGGTCTACATATGGTACATAGTTTGTACAGTTATCAATATCTTCACACATTTTTCTATCAGTAAATCTTAAGATCACATAATTGTTTTCCTTAGTGATATTATTTACTTCAGTAGGAGTTATGACTTCTACCAAACCCACTACCCAATTATCTTTTTCAATTTGTATGGAATGATCTAATTTCACTTTAAAGTCACATTGCGTATTTTTTGAAAAAGTACTGAGTGAACTATCACTCAAGAGTGTCAAATAAAAGTTATTCATGGTTTGAGTTTGGGTGAATCTGTTTCGTCAGCAGAAATTGGATTAGTTTGTTTTCTAAATGTTAAACCTTGGGATGGTAGTATGTAACCAATAGAACTACTGAGTAAAATTAACCACAATTCTTTATCTGGACTTCTCAGACTGATTTGAACTAATGATGTGATAATGATCATGTATACAACAATGATCTGAGCAAAAAAAGTGAAATGATTTGTAACAATTCGATCACGACCTTCTGCAGATTAAACTGATGCAGTATCACCACGTACAATTGATCCTCTGAGATCCATTTTCATGCTTTTATACAAGATCAGATTCTAAAATCCAACTGTCAAATTTTGAAGGATACCCTTTCCAGTGAACTTTAGTTTCTTTCACCCACTTTTTTCCTACTTTACGTTTTCTGTGATCTAAAACAGAATCAATTTCGTAAATTTGATCTTTCTCTACACGTTGTAACTCGTGTGAATAAAAAGTACCTTTGACTAATTCACCCTCAAGATCTTTTATTTTATAGGTGATAGGAATCTGAGTTTTGACCACAGCTAAAATTTGAAATAATTCTTGTGTCCAGTTTGGTAAATAACCTTTATCAAATGTGCGTTTTGTTTTATTGATACGCACAAAATCACCCACTTTGAATTTTGGTTTGACTTTTTTATAATTGGATTTTCCATATAAGTTTTCTGACACCTGTGGTTCATTTTTAAGAGTCACAGACACAGGTGCACATTTAATACTTCGATGATAAGCGTGATTGTAACCATGTACTAATTTAGGAAGAATGTCTACATATCGCAAAGTGCGATGATGAGTAAAATATTTACACATGCGAGTTTTCAAAGTTCTTTGGAAACGTCGGACAATACTGGCTTTGGTTTCAAGATTTTTAGTAGTGAAGAAATGAATCTTCTTAGTTTTCAAGAAATTTTGAAATTCTTTATTTTTGAATTCAGTTCCTTTATCTGTTTGCAAACTTTTTAGACTTTGTCCACTTTTTAAAACAGATTTGAAAGCAATGACTAAAGTTTTTCCAGTTTTATCTTTAATAGGTACCACCCATGCATATTTTGAAAAGACATCTATGATGCAAAGTAAATATCTATGTTTGTCATTGAACTTTGATAATTTTGATAAGTCTGCCAAATCTGCTTGCCACTGAGTATCAATTCCAGCCACTACCGTTTTGCGTCGCAAAAACTTTTTACGAATAGGTTTATGTAAAGTATAAGTTTGTTGTTTTCTTAACCAGTCTCTAACATCTTGAAGTTTTACTTTTTTTTTGATGATTGTTTAGCAAGTTTGTACAAAGCTTGTTCACCTGCATACGCAGCAGGACTTTTAGGATTGTAATACAACTGATCAAGCTTCATTGTAACTGACCCATGGAGAAGAAAACTCGTCTTTTATACGTTTTTTGGTGGCAGATAAAAATGCAGGGGATGAAAAATGGTCTTTGATACGTTTCCTAACACTCAAACTCTTTGCAGACCTGACAGAAACAGGAATACGACTTGCTGTTTTTCTGATAGTGCGTTTTTGTTTGGGAGTGATATAATCCGTTTCAGGAGTTTCTGGAGCACGATGCATCCAGTCCCACCTTTCCCTATTTCCAATCACATCTTGGGGAATATTCATGTCTCTTAAACCTTCTGCAAAAGCTTGCTAACCTGTAGGTTCACTGCCTTTTCAATGTCTATTGACATCATTGACCAAATTAATAATATTAGACCCTGGAGTAGATTTGCCATAAAGTTTAACTGTACCATCATCTTCCCAGGACACATTTGGGTTAGTTTTTAGAAGTGAAACTAAAAGCTGAGCTTTACGTTTCATGGTGGAAGGCACACTATCTATGACCAATTGATTCATTTTGGAAGAACTAGGGTCAGATGGTGAAAAAAGAGATGTTTCTTTTAAGGCTTTTTGATGAGCCGTTTTAAATTTGTGTAAGGTCTGGCCATACAATTGAGATTTTTCAGCTTCAGACAAATCTTCATTGGCCATGACAGAAGATAAGTCTCTTTGAAGACTGGCTGTGGCAGATACATTAGGATCAGGAGGCAGTCTAGGTTTTTGAATTTGTTCCTCTTTCCAGCTTTTCATGTCTTCCCAAAGTTTAAATGGCACAATAGCCATTTTACGACCATCCATATTTTATTTTTTGATAATTTCACCCAAGACAGAACCTATGATAGGAGCAATTAATGGTTTTAATAATAATCCTAACAAGGCTCCACCTTTCTGATTAATAATTTTCTTTTTTGTGTCAAGTGGAACTTGCTTAGAACTCAGTAAACGTATATGTTGCTTTCTAGCTCGTAACTGATTCTTTTGAGCATTTGTCAGACGTACATTGCCTTTTATAATATTGATGCAACATTCCCCTACACAATCAATGACTTCTTTAGGAGATTCTTGAATCATTTTCTTACGACATTTATTGGATAAATGAGTCAATCCTTCCAAAAATGTACCATAAGTTTTAATCAGAGATTTTTTGCTCATTTTATTTTGCAATTTTCTACGACGTGTTGTTGTTACAGCCATGTTTATGAGTGTGTACAAACATTTGATGTACAGTCCTTTTATAGTTTTTTTCTTAAAAATGAAGTCGTCGACGTTCAGAATGAGGTGGCGATGGATATTTGTTTGGATTTAACATGTGCATGGTAGCACCAAATCCATGTCTTTTTAACAAATCTTGTGCTCTCAAAGGAGTAAATCTTGCTAAATTTATGGACGATCGTCTTGCATTTGTGTTTGGAGAATCAAGACCTAAATTTAGCCATGAAGCAGGACTTTTACTTTTACGTTTTGTTACAAAACGATCATCAACCTTTCTTTTTTCTGTTTTCTAGGTTTTTTCACTGATTTTTTCTTAGGATGTTTAGGTTTAGTGATCTTGTTAAATTTTCTCATCAACTTATTTCCATCCCATCGAATCAGACTTCGAATGATCACACCACCAAAGAATCCACCAACTCCAGGTTTTAAAATGATACTGCGTTTGATTTCAGGGTCAACAATTGCACTTGCTAATTTTCGAACATCATCCTGATGTCTATCCATAAATTTTTGAGTTTGTTTAGGTAATTTCATCTTACCCTGAACAATTTTTCGAGCTGCCAAAGAAAACCATTTGATCATTTCAATTAAACCAGCATTTAAGAGTGATTTTCTTTTATGACTATCATGTTCTCTGCTTAAATTATACAGGGCACGTATCAGATTAGCTGATGTTCGTTGAGCCATTTTGACACAAATGATGGATTTAAACTCAAACACACCTTTTTATACTCCTGGAAAATAGACGACAGGTCCTTGTTGATCTGATTTTGTAAACCAGTTTTGAAAAAATTTGTGTTCTGAATCTGAGAAAATCAGGTGTATTTGGTTTCAAATCGACCAATAAGTATCCGTGAGGTATAGATGTGGCATCGTTAAACGCATGAATCATATGGGGAGCTTGAAGTTGATTGGCCAATACTTTAATTTGCATCTTATCTCTTGGACTTTGAAATAAAACTAAATAATGAGCATTCAAACTGATGGTGCGAGAAGATTTACTTTGTTGAAATAAATTTTGTGCTATGTACACCACACTTGCATTTCTATGATGTCCTTTTCTTGTAAACCATAACTTAATTTTTTCTTCATCTTTATCTCCTAACATGTCATCAAAAATCACCAAGTGCGTTGCACTGGGATCGGTGACAATCTCATCTTCATCATCAGGAATACCTTGAATAAATTTGATGTTTGTCCCCTCACGTTCTTGTTAGATATTATAAGATTTTTGCCATTCCTTGTAACACCAAACAATACGTTGGGGTAAAATATCAAATAAATCTTCTTTAAACTCAATCATCTTTTTAACAAATTCAGTTTTACCCGATCCACTTGGACCAGAAATAAAAATAATAGAAGGGTGTTTAAAAAACAAACTTCCAATATCTTGATTTGAGTCCAACTGGTGTGTAGAAAGGGCCATGTCTAACTGTGAAAAAATAACAAACACAACTTCATTTATACTCAAATTTTAATGAACATGAACCAACAGTTTAATACATAATTTAAAAAAACCCAGTTTAATACATCAAAAAAAAAAACTGTACAATACATGTTTATCAGACACAGCTCAGTACATGTTTATTAGAAATAATACATGATCATCAGAACTACTCTATGCCAAATACCCATAAGGAACAGTATATCCATCTCCAACAATGACACGCTTAGTATAAGTGAACCGATAAGTCTTGGATTGCAATTCAGTAGCCACAGTCTTGTCTTTATGTTTTCTGATCCGATGGTAGTTGACAGTTTCTCTGAAGTCTTTAGATTCTCCCTTCACCCAGTTGAGCATACGATCAAAGTGAATGACTTGAGATGTATTGTTATCTAAAGTGAGTCCTTTCACTTTGCAAGTTGATTTCCTCTTTCCATCTTTGTCTACAAATTCATAGCCATAGTTCTTTAGTCCCATGCCTACAAATTTCACAATTCTAGCATTGGGCACTTCATCTGTCCATTCTCCAAGTCTATTGTTGACAATAGTAGGGTTCCATAAATGGGGTTTGTGATGATAAATGATAGAGTCTGTATCAAAGTAGAGTACACGTTCATTCAGCTTTTCCAAGATTCCATAGAGCTTCAATCTGGCTTGAGCAGTGACGAAGGCTGCGACAATCACATTACTGCAAGCATGCGGCTCCACACTAGATTCTGTATCGTCCCAGTTGACCAGTAGAATATTTTCTCTGCTAATGTCCACATTCTTGACAATCTTGTTTGGATTCGTCACCAGATCATGTTTGTTTTTTAAAGTCTCCTAAGTAACAAAATATTTCTTAATTTGAAAACAAATATTGTCACCCTCAATGTAGTGTATGTTACATTTTTCCAGTGAACCCCCTTTAAAATGATAAATGAATCTAATATAGTTTGTCATGGATTTTATTGAAACCAGTTTATGTTCATTAATTTGGTATTACATTAACACTTTTTTATTTACCTTTTCAAAACTGCAAGCCTTACGTTTCTATCTTATATACTTTTTGAGTTATTAGATGTTGAACATGGTAGCCCCATATTACACAAAAATGTAAAACGTAATTCTCTAGGACTTTCGTTGGCTATAGCCCCCCTTCCTTCCAGGGGGAATTTTGTACACTATAATTTCCAGATACAGCATTATATAAGCCACAACATGAAATATGTTAGCCCTCTGAGAGTGGCAGTGTTAGCGTGTAACATCATTTTACGTACGTTACCCCGCAAAATACCTTTAAATTTTCCTGATAATGCCTCCAACATGACGTATTCACATTTTTTCAAGTCTGGTACAGGTTTAAGAACTTCTTATAACACAGTTACATAATTTTCGCATTTATTTTTTTAAATGTCTTGAGTTTTTGCTGTTGTATATGTTACTTAGTGTTTCATATGTTATTTCCAAGTATCCATATGACAGTAATTGACTATACATGTATTACATCCGTCAGGTAATATAGCTAATCCATAAGGCTGCTATTTAAATGAATTGAAGTTCTTGATTATGGTGTTGTATATTATTTTATAGCCCAGGTTACATACGTTACTCTCAGAATACCATTAAACGTTCAAGATAAAGTCTCTAAAAACTACCTGCTTGTACTTATTTGCATGCTGGCACAGGTCCATCTACTTCGTTTTACTCTGGCTCATTTGCTGAGGAAGTTACTCAAACATAAACTACCATAAACACTCTTTTCTTTTATAGAGAAATATAGTTAACAGAATACTCATGGAAAGTTTGTAACATACAGTGCAATATGCGAGTAACAACTTAAAAGATCAAAGAAAATTTATCAGGATGTTTCTTGCCAAGCTAGCAACTCTTCATATATTATCCAAGGGTTTAAAGAATTGTCCAATGCAGCTTATTAATCCTCTATCAGATTCATCTTGCAAGGATTGTGCAATATGCTAGCACTCTGGTGATGGCACCATTACCTTATAACAGCCAATTACATATATTACCCATCAACATCTGTGATAATTTTAGTAAATGACATGACTTCTGAAAAGTGCAAACCATAAGGTAAGATTTCCAAACTGGCTATATCATCCAAGTAAGCTATTTTGCATCGCAGATATGGACCTTTGAAAACAAATATGCACCCCAAAGTGTTACGTATGTTACATTTTTTTCATTATTCCTATATAAATGATTTATGAAACTAATATAGTTTGATATTTTTTTTTAAATATGAACGTGCTTACTAATTCATTTTGTATTAAAGAATGTTTATGTACCTTTTGGAATCTGCAAATATTATGTTTCTATCTTTTATAAGGTATGAGTTGTTGAGTTTTGAACATGGTAACCCCAATCACACAAAATGTATAATATAATTATGTTGCTCTTTGTTAGGATACAATCAAGTTTCTTTCAGCCAGAGGTACTCCATTTCCTTCCCATTTACTTTCCACACATTGTGTCCATATCTGGAAAGCCTTACTTGTTTTCATGGGAAAGACTTGATAGTAAAAAGTTCAATCTTCGTATGTACATCTCCAGGACAGAAAAGCAGGATAGAAGTAAGCTCGCGTTCATGCCATTTGAAATAGTCAGTATATGTATGGCACTTTTTGAGAAACATGTCGTACTGCAGCTTATTCACATTTACATAAATAGCACATGTAAGGGTTTCATGTCACTGATGAGTGCCTAGAGCAATTCTTAGTTTGCTTTTCTATCCTGCTTAGAATATAGATGAAATAGTGAGGAGGGGTTCTCTATCAGTTTGATAGGAACTTCCTTTCTGTGGTACTAATACGTTGGCACATTGGTAGTGTCACAATCTGTTAAACAGTGTGTGACTGTAGATCTCTTCCCTCATATTATGGCAAATGCTGTTGACATTCAAAATGAGCACCTTTATTTGCATGCACCAGTGTTAAACAAAACATCCAGGTTAACCTCTACGTGAATATTTGTAAGACTTTATAGACTGCTGCTTATACATTGTATATATGTATCAGTGACAAAACCAACAGGTCCTACCTTTCGTGCCTGGTTGAATAGTGCCTGGTTCCATCAGATTCTTGAAGGTGACAGGAAAAGCTATTATGCTCTGTAGAATGGCATTTCCATCAAAGTTATGTGCAGCACTACATGGCCAATCTAATGTTTGTTCAATGTGTGATTGCAATCCATGCAGAAGTTAGGACTTGTCAGTTTTGGTGGAAATTCTATCAGGAGTTGTCAGTAACCATGGTACGGGTCCCCGAAGGAACTGCAGTGTCAACTCAAGGTCAACATTATGGCCAATATAAAGGTCATGCTGACCAAAGACGCTCCTTCATTTGGCTGATTACATTTTGTAAATTGGACAATCTCTTCTTGACCTCGCAAGCCTCAAAGCTTTATTACATTGTAGCATTTAATGGGGTTGTGAAAGACAGATTTTCAACTAAAAGTATGTCAATGAAGTCTGCAGCAGCCTTCCTGGCAATGTTATCAGCCTCAATAAGATCCTTAGCTATGCCATGCCTAGCAGGAACACCAAAAGACAAAAAGTACGGATTCATTGTCTTCAAAACTAGAACTAAAAAGATTGCTGAAGCCAGAAACTGCTCTAGTACTCCTTCTTCTTTGCATCGGAGCAGATTGAATATTTCATTTTAGTCCATTGAAGAGTTGTTTCAATATATAGAGCTCTGATGTGGTGAGTAATACACCATTCCATCTTTAGTACTTAGTGTAGTTCTAGCTGCTGAAGCCTATAATACCTCTTTATTGTTTGTCTGATAGTTATGTCAAAAGCATTTCTCAAGCAAGGAACCAATGATTGTGACACACAAAACCCATTTTGTTGAAGTTCTTTGCATCTGTGATGTGTATCAGACAAATCATGAGTGTAATCAGTTACACAGGTACATATTGTGCGTAGTTGTTGTGATTGTGTGCAATGAACTTTGGGTACAAGGCATACAGATAGGGCTGACATGCAATTCAAAGTTGTTTTCCTTGTAGCCCTAATCAGTGTCAACACCATCTGAATTATATCCATATACCTTGCCCAGAACTGAGCTGCTTCACAGTGACTGTCTTTCAGAACTTCCGATTTGAATGCATGGTATCTATGACTACTGTTTATGTGAGCAAACAGCGAAGGTTGACAGATCACATTATCAGAATAGTTTAAGTCACCACAACTTTATACATGTAAAGTCAACAACTGCTATACAGATATTCAGAATAACTTATGTATCATTTGGTAACATACATAACAGTTAAAGTACAAGTCATTTATTAAATGAATACCTAAAATAGATAAACCTTGTTAAAAGAAGTACACAAACCTGTGCCAGCATGCAAATAAGTATAAACAGGGCTTGTTAGAGACTTTAACTTAAATGTTTAATGCTATTTTGAGGGTAACATACGTAACATGGGCCTGAAAAAAGTGTAAGCGACCATAATAAAGAACTTTAAATCATTTGAGTAGCAGCCTTATCAATTAACTATATTCTGTGACAGATGTAATACAAGTATTGTCAATAAATACCATACTGATACTCGGAAATAACGCAGGAAACACTAAGTAACGTATACAACGGTACTAACTCAAGACATTTATAAAATTAATACTAAAAATATGTAACTGTGCTATAAGAAGTTCATAAACCTGTGTCAGTATGCAAATATGTGCGAACATGTCATGGTTGAGACATTATCAGAGACGTTTAATGCTATTTCGGGGGGTAACGTATATAACGTGATGTTACACGTTAACGCTGTCACTCTCAGAGGGCTAACATCTTTTATTTGTTGTCTTATATAATGTAGTTTTAGAAAATCATAGTGTACAAAATTCCCCCTGGGGGGAGGGGGGTCTATAGCCAGCTCAAGGCCTAAAGACAGAAATAACATAAATGATCCACAAAAGAAGCACCGCCTTGGAACGGTCAGTAAAAAAATACTGGAGGGCTTAAACCGGTTTCACAGCGCGCCAACCTCACCCTTAGTTCAGATCTGGATCAAGACACATAGCTGTTTTGTTTGCATGAAAGACTCCTAACTTATCAATGCCTCATCTCTTAGAACATATAAATCAAGATATAAAAAGGAGATAACTCAACAGTAAATAAAACTTAATACCGGCGCAAAAGAAATCCAACAGGTAAACCCCAGTGGGCCTGACAACAGCGAAAGCATCAGGCCCCTACCATCTCATCAATAGATAAGTCTTTAAGTTGGAACCGTCGTAGAGTCTGAAGTCTGACCTACCAGCGTGCGATTAAAGAGGAAAGCAAAGTTGCCAACCGTGATTTGGTTGACCGCCAAGCATGCAGTCTGTTGCAAGACATTAATGTTATAGCCAATCTTTTTAAAATGGGAAACTTATTTTAATGAACTGCCCTGAAATTTATAAGAGCCAACAATTTTCTTCAATTTATACACCAAGTCACCATAGAATTAAGGTTCCGAAAGTCCTTGGCGCAAGAGAAATTTCAGTCCAATTGGGAATTCAGATATTAAATCATAGTATCGTCTATAAAACTTAGAAAAGGTTTTGCGAAATGTATGTACCGATAGCCTTGTTTAAGACGTTTCTGAGTTAACAATTTATTGCGAGTGTTGAAGTCAGCAACATGGCTAGATGCTCTAGCAAAACGAATGAGTTGAGAGATATAGACTCCATAGGATGTAGAGCGAGGAACATCAAAATCTAAAAATGGGAAATTGACAATTTCAAAAGCAAATCGTATGCACTTGTAATCTGTGTAACATGAAGACCATATAAGCAAAATAAATGTAATCATGGTACTAAATAATGATGTCAAAATGGTAAATCAGGTACTTACATTTTGCAGATGCTACATTCCTATGTATTACATTAAAATAGACCTAAATATTTTAATGTGCAGCTTATTTGGTTAAATATTCACCCTTAATGTATTAAACTTTTGCAACTATTTGCATTTTTATGCATTTCTTTTTACCCAGCCATCTTTTCCTTATTTCAGATGCTACATGTACATCACGAAATCGTCTCCGTGCGAAAAACACCTCAGATATAGAAAATCCAAGGGAAAAGGTCGAGAAAAAAGATAATGCGTCCATAACCCATGTAAACACGCTTTATTTTACTGAAAATACAAACAATAGCTCCAAAATCAATTATCAATTAATAGAAAATATTTAATGTTTTTAATTGTTTGATTTTAAATAAAATCTCAGCATTCATTTGTCGATTTCCGAGCATTGCAGATTTGTTCTAGCCACTCCATGGTAAAAGCTGTCTAGGGATTCACTATCAGTAAGACATAAACTGATTTGCGTCGCTCGTAAAATTCCAAATCATAGCTAATACATGTACCGTTTTATAGAAACAGACAGTAAGTATGTGCAGATCAGACTTTATCATTTGTGGGTTGTTCTTCACCTACATTGTTCTCAAATAACCAATGCAGTTTTCACAGGTAACGGTTGATTTTACACCAGTCGTCATTGGCGCGCTAAAGAATGAGAGCATGGTCGTGTACTAAGTAATAATGGAATGATGCACTGGCCCAACATGACTGAAACATTTTTGCTGGGTCGTTAAAGCGAAACACCAAGCAAGCAACGTAGACCCTAATTTAAGGCAATCAAATGTACTGATTTATTGGTAGTATCTTTCTCGGCACGGACACGGACCACATTGCAGACATACGGATGGCATTGCGTGCTGATAGCGCTGTTCTGAGTCTACAGGATTCGGATTTGATACATTTTCTTACATCTATTCCATAAGCCTGTAAGACGTTATAATATTTTATTCTAGTAACAAGGTTAGCTTTTAAAAAAGCTAAGAACCATCGCATGGCGTTTTACAGTTATTAAAGAAGAACTTATATAGTGTTTTAATATTGCATTTGCTGAAGCCACTCTTTACAGCGTTTCATGTGCTTCAAGCTCTGGGTATTTTTTGTTTTAGTTAACGATTTGTACATAGATGATCCATTGGACGCAAATAAAACACATGAAATATGCATATTCCAGTAAGACTCTGCTCATGAACACACTGAATAATATTAGAGTTAACCCCCTCCCCAGCAGTATGTATTAAGTCATTCAATCGTATTCCTCAATCGAAGACAATGCACATAATGCCTAGGGGGCATATTGAAACTGGCCCATCTACATCTAGTTATTTCGTCAAACTTAGTCTAGAATATCCGAAGGGTCCATGTTTGATTGGGATTCAAGCTCAGTGGTAAGGTCTCTAATAGACATTTTCGCTTTTAGAAGCAATCCGGTATCCAAAGCAATGGTTGAACTTTGGAAGTAGCTTGGTCGACGGGGAGTCTGAGAAAGAACAGTAAAATACACTGCTGCTGGGGAGCTAACAATCGATCCATTTCCGCAAATTGCTAATGGAACAGGCCCGAATCGAACACGCGCCCAATGGAAGTTTACTAACGCGCTGGTGAACAAGTAGGAACAATTTTCATTTGGTACGGCTTATGGAAAGCAGATTACCGCAATACCCCGGAGCAATATATTTATGCAAGCGACATATTGAGAATTTACATAGGAAAAACATGTTACAAATCTCAAACCGCATCTTATATGTGTCTGCGTTTGTTAAGAAAGCTGTTAAGAATTATAAGGGGATGCGCAATAGATAATTTACCGCACAGTTCTACACCATTTACTATCATTGAAACATATTCAGCATAACAACCCCTTATGTATGGTGAATGTTTAAACTATTCCAAATGGATACATAAACTAGCCAAAAGTTCTAACCAGTCACCCGCATTTTATTAATTTTCTTCAAAACGTAAATGACATGACTACTCTTTTTGCATCTCGAAATATATGCAGTATGTCATATAACCCTAGACAATAAAGATATTGACAAGTGTTCAACACTACATACAGGATGCCCATGTGAATAGTGTTACCCCTTTTCACTATTCGCATGTTGGTACAATTTGTGAGTCGTGACTTTTTGAAAGAACACAATTTCACACGCAAAAAGTTTTCTCGTCAAAGGTCAAACTCATATTGAACACTAAAGTTCTGAAATGAACACTCCTCCTGCATGAGACTCATTGCAGTTGGCCAATATGTCAAAAATTACCCCACCATCCAATGCAATTTCTTGTTATTTTTTTAATTGAGGGTACATGTATTCGGCAATGCCTCCCGGATACAATTAAATGCATATTCCCTAGCCGTTTTCTGGTATCATTTACGGATAGGCTGGCCTATTCGTGAATGCAAATGAAATTGAAGTAGTGCTTATCGCTTTTCATAAAATCTATGCCAAAAACGCACAAGGCTGGTTAAAAAAATTTATTAGTCTATAATAAGGATGAACGGAATGGGTTGCCGAGAAAATGTGTCAGTGTGTGACTTAACTGATGACTGGTGTTAAAATCATGGAACTTGTGAATGATACATGAATCTGACATAGACCGCTCTCATAGGGTTGGGCCAACTAAAATGGCATTATAGTAAAGTTCACAAGTTATAGAGCCCACCAGAAACTGTTTGTTGTTCGTAAGGACCTAAGGAAATCTGACAAGAACAAAAATGTCTTATCATCGAAGATATAACATCTCGGCGAAGCAAATTGCTGTATAACGGCTGACGGCCGCGTATTACACGTCTCGCACTTGAAAACGTATACGTCGATTTGGTGGTATTTACGCATATTGCCGGTACTTCATAGACCGGAAGTGGTAGATATTGGTGTTAATACTATATAGAAAAACATGCCCTATGCCAAAGGGACTATAGGATTATATAATTTTTAAGTATTCGGCATGCACTTGGCGATTTATGTAAGCATTTAGGAATAGATTCGAGTACCGATCTGGATGATCGGTTTCTCCTTAGAAACTATAAGATTGTTACTTACGTTACTTTTAAGTAGCGTCGATTACGCTACCATTGCACTTGGTCTGTATTTGGAATCCTAATGCAATCATCACAATGAAATGGTTACCTCATAAACTTTAAAAGTGATTTGGACAGAAAGTTCACATGTTCTATTTCTTTGGTACATGCATGTTAGTGGCCATCAAAGAGAGGGTTGGGGTAGATAATCTTCATTTATAAGGTGATGGAAGGTCAAAAGCGGGCTCAACTACATGCCAATTTCAAGGCCGTAGACAGTAGTTTACTAAAAGATTAGTTTTCATGCGACATCTGGTCACAACTGAGTTCAATAACATTTAACATTACTGTAAAGTCAAGTGCTCCATACTTAGTTTACGTGGTTTCTCATTCAGTTGTTAAGATTTGAAGATTGAGGAAAAATAAGATACTTGATATACTTTCAAAGTATTTTTTATATACAAATAATCTTGTATTTTGATTATCCAACCTTTCAGTAGGGTAGAAAGTGCATTCACAAAGAATTAAATATGTAGAATACCTATTCCAACCTGAAACGTTAATTAATTTGCAGTTGTTACAAATATATTTTCTGTATAGTACCCCAAAATGAATTAAGTTGCAATGAGATTGTATAGTATGGTACGATTACAATGTTTCTATACAAGCTATTTTATTTGATAACCTAAATAACTTTCTGGGATGTTACTTATATCTACAAAGTAGTCTTTGTCTTTCTTTTAGGCTGTTATATTTTGAATTAGTTCAAATATGCTAGTAAGGTCAGTACCCGAAATGATTTGGCATGTAGCATAAACTACATGATATTGCAGATGGACAGCTACAGCCTGTTAAAGATAATGTGATACTATATAATTAAATTGATTTTGAGCTTTTTTCACTTTATCTATTTTTATTAAGCTGGTATTTTGGACAAAAAATATACCAACTGTATATACCATGTATACAGCTGCATATAGAATATTATAGAAAATATTTTATTTGATAGTGTTAGGGTGTCCAATAAATATATTTAAATTGAATGAATATTATTTATGTAATGATATAGAGAATAATATGGTAACGCATACAACACCAGTGGCGGCGTCACTGCGGTGTGGTCCTTGAGCAAGAAAAATTTATACGAGCTTAGTACTGGTTCAATCCAGGAAGACCCATCCCTGTTTAACTGAAATATTGTTGATGGGGCGTAAAGAATCAAATCAAACAAAATGAACAGCACCACTGGAAGGAAATATCTACTTTCAACTGTTGGACCCAGCTTATCATTTTATCTAAAAGAGTATTTGACCATTTAGAGAATGAAAAAATTAACATAGCTATTTAAGATGCTCAGAATATACTTTAAATTTAAAGCCTTTTACAAGCAACGTTAATAAATATACACAAGCAGTCACCTTAGCAGAATGCAAATCTTTTTATTTAATGATAAACAAATGTTAAGTTAGAATAATATAATTTTATAGAGCGCATTTTGCTAAATATAATGTATGAATCAAACAAGGGGTTAATATTACAATATCTTTGTTTTGTAATATACATTACTTTTCAGTAACTGGAAAGATACCTCCAAAAATACTGCTATTTATCTAGAATCGTAGTTAAATTGGTAGATGCTTTGAAAAAAATTGACGACTTAATTGATTTGGAACATATACCTGCTTTTTATAGCCCTTGAATGGATGTGAATAAGATAGCTTTTACGTGGGGTTATCATGTTTAAAAGGCAATTACAGATATCATTTGCAAGGTATGACTTACAAACATACTTTTTTGTAAAGGTCATACATGTACAATTTTGATAATTAAATAATACTTGGGACAGCTTTACTATTGAATGTTTGTAACCAAACTATTCTGGACAAAAATATCTCCAGATGTAATATTCAATAGGTTTTGTAATGCACGTTACCATACAATCATAAATTCAAGACTATAGCTATTTTCTCATATTGATTAACAATTTCTTTAGTATCTAGTGCAAAAGCCATAATCTAAATGATACAAAATGTATTAAATATATATTTTATGGCGATTTTTATATGTGTTATGAAAATTCATATAGGTAACATAACCAACAGGCCGCCACAGCAAAACGCCTCCATGTTCAGAGTGCTAACATGCTTCATTTTAAAGGAATTGAATAAGGTTTCAGAAAATCTAAGTCTACAAAAGTCCCCGGTATGGTGCACCAGGGTCTATTCGCACCTTAAGGTCTAATACTACACACAGTAACGAACCACTGATCATGCTTTGATGTATGACAGAGTATATAAAGTGTCGGCCACTGCCCTATGCAATCTATGGAAAACTTCACAGACGTATTGTTATTCTGAATCAGCTTGAGGATCGACTGTCGAGAACGGTGTTAGCTGTTCCTGTATGGTTAAAAGGTACTTTTCACCATCATTGTCCTTTATGAAAAGTTTACCATCAGACCACACTGGTAAATGTATACGTCGATTTGGTGGTATTTACGCGTATTGCCGGTACTTCATAGACCGGAAGTGGTAGATATTGGTGTTAATACTATATAGCAAAACATGTCATATGCCAAAGGGACTATAGGCTTCAATAATGTTTAAGTATTCAGTATGTGCTTGGCGATTTATGCAAGCATTTAGGAATAGTTTCGAGTACCGATCATCCAGATCGGTACTCGAATCTATTCCTAAATGCTTACATAAATCGCCAAGTGCATGCCGAATACTTAAAAATCATATAATCCTATAGTCCCTTTGGCATAGGGCATGTTTTTCTATATAGTATTAACACCAATATCTACCACTTCCGGTCTATGAAGTACCGGCAATATGCGTAAATACCACCAAATCGACGTATACATTTACAAGTGTGAGACGTGTAATACGCGGCCGCCAGCCGTTATACAGCAATTTGCTTCGCCGAGATGTTATATCTTCGATGATAAGACATTTTTGTTCTTGTCAGATTTCCTTAGGTCCTTACGAACAACAAACAGTTTCTGGTGGGCTCTATAACTTGTGAACTTTACTATAATGCCATTTTAGTTGGCCCAACCCTATGAGAGCGGTCTATGTCAGATTCATGTATCATTCACAAGTTCCATGATTTTAACACCAGTCATCAGTTAAGTCACACACTGACACATTTTTCCGGCAACCCATTCCGTTCATCCTTATTATAGACTAATAAATTTTTTTAACCAGCCTTGTGCGTTTTTTGGCATAGATTTTATGAAAAGCGATAAGCACTACTTCAATTTCATTTGCATTCACGAATAGGCCAGCCTATCCGTAAATGATACCAGAAAACGGCTAAGGAAAATGCATTTAATTGTATCAGGGAGGCATTGCCGAATACATGTACCCTCAATTCAAAAAATAACAAGAATTTGCATTGGATGGTGGGGTAATTTTTGACATATTGGCCAACTGCAATGAGTCTCATGCAGGAGGAGTGTTCATTTCAGAACTTTAGTGTTCAATATGAGTTTTACCTTTGACGAGAAAACTTTTTGCGTGTGAAATTGTGTTCTTTCAAAAAGTCACGACTCACAAATTGTACCAACATGCGAATAGTGAAAAGGGGTAACACTATTCACATGGGCATCCTGTATGTAGTGTTGAACATTTTGTCAATATCTTTATTGTCTAGGGTTATATGACATACTGCATATATTTCGAGATGCAAAAAGAGTAGTCATGTCATTTACGTTTTGAAGAAAATTAATAAAATGCGGGTGACTGGTTAGAACTTTTGGCTAGTTTATGTATCCATTTGGAATAGTTTAAACATTCACCATACATAAGGGGTTGTTATGCTGACTATGTTTCAATGATAGTAAATGGTGTAGAACTGTGCGGTAAATTATCTTTTGCGCATCCCCTTATAATTCTTAACAGCTTTCTTAACAAACGTAGACACATATAAGATGCGGTTTGAGATTTGTAACATGTTTTTCCTATGTAAATTCTCAATATGTCGCTTGCATAAATATATTGCTCCGGGCTATTGCGGTAATCTAAACTTCCATTGGGCGCGTGTTCGATTCGGGCCTGTTCCATTAGCAATTTTCGGAAATGGATCGATTGTTAGCTCCCCAGCAGCAGTGTATTTTACTGTTCTTTCTCAGACTCCCCGTCGACCAAGCTACTTCCAAAGTTCAACCATTGCTTTGGATACCGGATTGCTTCTAAAAGCGAAAATGTCTATTAGAGACCTTACATGTACCACTGAGCTAGAATCCCAATCAAACATGGACCCTTCGGATATTCTAGACTAAGTTTGACGAAATAACTAGTTGTAGATGGGCCAGTTTCAATATGCCCCCTAGGCATTATGTGCATTGTCTTCGATTGAGGAATACGATTGAATGACTTAATACATACTCCTGGGGAGGGGGTTAACTCTAATATTATTCAGTGTGTTCATAAGCAGAGTCTTACTGGAATATGCATATTTCATGTGTTTTATTTGCGTCCAATGGATCATCTATGTACAAATCGTTAACTTAAACAAAAAATACCCAGAGCTTGAAGCACATGAAACGCTGTAAAGAGTGGCTTCAGCAAATGCAATTTTAAAACACTATATAAGTTCTTCTTTAATAACTGTAAAACGCCATGCGATGGTTCTTAGCTTTTTTAAAAGCTAACCTTGTTACTAGAATAAAATATTATAACGTCTTACAGGCTTATGGAATAGATGTAAGAAAATGTATCAAATCCGAATCCTGTAGACTCAGAACAGCGCTATCAGCACGCAATACCATCCGTATGTCTGCAATGTGGTCCGTGTCCGTGCCGAGAAAGATACTACCATTAATTCAGTACATTTGATTGCCCGTTTGATTGTTGCCTTAAATTAGGGTCTACGTTGCTTGCTTGGTGTTTCGCTTTAACGACCCAGCAAAAATGTTTCAGTCATGTTGGGCCAGTACATCATTCCATTATTACTTAGTACACGACCATGCTCTCTTTCTTTAGCGCGCCAATGACGACTGGTGTAAAATCAACCGTTACCTGTGAAAACTGCATTCAATTTGGTTATTTGAGAACAACGTAGGTGTAGAACAACCCACAGATGATAAAGTCTGATCTGCACATACTTACTGTCTGTTTCTTTAAAATGGTACATGTATAAGCTATGATTTGGAATTTTACGAGCGACGCAAATCAGTTTATGTATTACTGATAGTGAATCCCTAGACAGCTTTTACCATGGGGTGGCTAAAACAAATCTGCAATACGCGGAAATCGACTAATGAATGCTGAGGTTTTATTTAAAATCAAACAATTAAAAACATTAAATATTTTCTATTAATTGATAATTGATTTTGGAGCTATTGTTTGTATTTTCAGTAAAATAAAGCGTGTTTACATGGGTTATGGACGCATTATCTTTTTTCTCGACCTTTTCCCTTGGATTTTCTATATCTGAGGTGTTTTTCGCACGGAGACGTTTCCGTGATGTACATGTAGCATCTGAAATAATGAAAAGATGGCTGGGTAAAAAGAAATGCATAAAATGCAAATAGTTGCAAAAGTTTAATACATTAAGGGTGAATATTTAACCAAATAAGCTGCACATTAAAATATTTAGGTCTATTTTAATGTAATACATAGGAATGTAGCATCTGCAAAATGTAAGTACCTGATTTACCATTTTGACATCATTATTTAGTACCATGATTACATTTATTTTGCTTATATGGTCTTCATGTTACACAGATTACAAGTGCATACGATTTGCTTTTGAAATTGTCAATTTCCCATTTTTAGATTTTGATGTTCCTCGCTATACATCCTATGGAGTCTATATCTCTCAACTCATTCGTTTTGCTAGAGCATCTAGCCATGTTGCTGACTTCAACACTCGCAATAAATTGTTAACTCAGAAACGTCTTAAACAAGGCTATCGGTACATACATTTCGCAAAAGCTTTTCTAAGTTTTATAGACGATACTATGATTTAATATCTGAATTCCCAATTGGACTGAAATTTCTCTTGCGCCAAGGACTTTCGGAACCTTAATTCTATGGTGACTTGGTGTATAAATTGAAGAAATTTGTTGGCTCTTATAATTTTACAGAGCAGTTCATTAAAATAAGTTTCCCATTTTAAAAAGATTGGCTATAACATTAATGTCTTGCAACAGACTGCATGCTTGGCGGTCAACCAAATCACGGTTGGCAACTTTGCTTTCCTCTTTAATTGCACGCTGGTAGGTCAGACTTCAGACTCTACGACGGTTCCGACTTAAAGACTTATCTATTGATGAGATGGTAGGGGCCTGATGCTTTGGCTGTTGTCAGGCCCACTGGGGTTTACCTGTTGGATTTCTTTTGCGCCGGTATTAAGTTTTATTTACTGTTGAGTCCTTATCGTTGCTTTATCTCCTTTTTATATCTTGATTTATATGTTCTAAGAGATGAGGCATTGATAAGTTAGGAGTCTTTCATGCAAACAAAACAGCTATGTGTCTTGATCCAGATCTGAACTAAGGGTGAGGTTGGCGCGCTGTGAAACCGGTTTAAGCCCTCCAGTAATTTTTTACTGACCGTTCCAAGGCGGTGCTTCTTTTGTGGATCATTTATGTTATTTCTGTCTTTAGGCCTTGAGCTGGCTATAGACCCCCCTCCCCCCCAGGGGGAATTTTGTACACTATGATTTTCTGAAACTACATTATATAAGACAACAAATAAAAGATGTTAGCCCTCTGAGAGTGGCAGCGTTAACGTGTAACATCACGTTATATACGTTACCCCCCGAAATAGCATTAAACGTCCCTGATAATGTCTCAACCATGACATGTTCGCACATATTTGCATGCTGACACAGGTTTATGAAAGACAGTCACTGTGAAGCAGCTCAGTTCTGGGCAAGGTATATGGATATAATTCAGATGGTGTTGACACTGATTAGGGCTACAAGGAAAACAACTTTGAATTGCATGTCAGCTCTATCTGTATGCCTTGTACCCAAAGTTCATTGCACACAATCACAACAACTACGCACAATATGTACCTGTGTAACTGATTATACTCATGATTTGTCTGATACACATCACAGATGCAAAGAACTTCAACAAAATGGGTTTAGTGTGTCACAATCATTGGTTCTTTGCTTGAGAAATGCTTTTGACATAACTATCAGACAAACAATAAAGAGGTATTATAGGCTTCAGCAGCTAGAACTACACTAAGTACTACAGATGGAATGGTGTATTACTCACCACATCAGAGCTTTATATATTGAAACATCTCTTCAATGGACTAAAATGAAATATTCAATCTGCTCCGATGCAAAGAAGAAGGAGTACTAGAGCAGTTTCTGGCTTCAGCAATCTTTTTAGTTCTAGTTTTGAAGACAATGAACCCGTACTTTTTGTCTTTTTGGTGTTCCTGCTAGGCATGGCATAGTTAAGGATCTTATTGAGGCTGATAACATTGCCAGGAAGGCTGCTGCAGACTTCATTGACATACTTTTAGTTGAAAATCTGTCTTTCACAACCCCATTAAATGCTACAGTGTAATAAAGCTTTGAGGCTTGCGAGGTCAAGAAGAGATTGTCCAATTTACAAAATGTAATCAGCCAAATGAGAGCTTAAAGGAGCGTCTTTGGTCAGCATGACCTTTATATTGGCCATAATGTTGACCTTGAGTTGACACTGCAGTTCCTTTGGGGACCGGTACCATGGTTACTGACAACTCCTGATAGAATTTCCACCAAAAGTGACAAGTCTTAACTTCTGCATGGATTGCAATCACACATTGAACAAACATTAGATTGGCCATGTAGTGCTGCACATAACTTTGATGGAAATGCCATTCTACAGAGCATAATAGCTTTTCCTGTCACCTTCAAGGATCTGATGGAACCAGGCACTATTCAACCAGGCACGAAAGGTAGGACCTGTTGCTTTTGTCACTGATACATATATACAATGTATAAGTAGCAGTCTATAAAGTCTTACAAATATTCACGTAGAGGTTAACCTGGATGTTTTGTTTAACACTGGTGCATGCAAATAAAGGTGCTCATTTTGAATGTCAACAGCATTTGCCATAATACGAGGGAAGAGATCTACAGTCACACACTGTTTAACAGATTGTGACACTACCAATGTGCCAACGTATTAGTACCACAGAAAGGAAGTTCCTATCAAACTGATAGAGAACCCCTCCTCACTATTTCATCTATATTCTAAGCAGGATAAAAAAAGCAAACTAAGAATTGCTCTAGGCACTCATCAGTGACATGAAACCCTAACATGTGCTATTTATGTAAATGTGAATAAGCTGCAGTACGACATGTTTCTCAAAAAAGTGACATACATATACTGACTATTTCAAATGGCATGAACGTGAGCTTACTTCCATCCTGCTTTTCTGTCCTGGAGATGTACATA
The DNA here is from genome assembly GCA_964019695.1 of Loripinus fragilis. NCBI lineage: Eukaryota > Metazoa > Mollusca > Bivalvia > Lucinida > Lucinidae > Loripinus > Loripinus fragilis. The sequence continues at coordinate 65,013,495 of OZ026521.1, read as the reverse complement.
CGAAAATTGAATTTTTACTATCAAGTCTTTCCCATGAAAACAAGTAAGGCTTTCCAGATATGGACACAATGTGTGGAAAGTAAATGGGAAGGAAATGGAGTACCTCTGGCTGAAAGAAACTTGATTGTATCCTAACAAAGAGCAACAGAATTATATTATACATTTTGTGTGATATGGGGTTACCATGTTAAAAACTCAACAACTCATACCTTATAAAAGATAGAAACATACTATTTGCAGATTCCAAAAGGTACATAAACATTCTTTAATACAAAATGAATTAGTAAGCACGTTCATATTTAAAAAATATCAAACTATATTAGTTTCATAAATCATTTATATAGGAATAATGAAAAAAAATGTAACATACGTAACACTTTGGGGGTGCATATTTGTTTTCAAAGGTCCATATCTGCGATGCAAAAATAGCTTACTTGGATTATATAGCCAGTTTGGAAATCTTACCTTATGGTTTGCACTTTTCAGAAGTCATGTCATTTACTAAAATTATCACAGATGTTGATGGGTAATATATGTAATTGGCTGTTATGAGGTAATGGTGCCATCACCAGAGTGCTAGCATATTGCACAATCCTTGCAAGATGAATCTGATAGAGGATTAATAAGCTGTATTGGACAATTCTTAAAACCCTTGGATAATATATGAAGAGTTGCTAGCTTGGCAAGAAACATCCTGATAGATTTTCTTTGATCTTTTAAGTTGTTACTCGCATATTGCACTGTATGTTACAAACTTTCCATGAGTATTATGTTAACTGTATTTGATGTCTCTATAAAAGAAAAGAGTGTTTATGGTAGTTTATGTTTGAGTAACTTCCTCAGCAAATGAGCCAGAGTAAAACGAAGTAGATGGACCTGCGCCAGCATTCAAATAAGTACAAGCAGGTAGTTTTTAGAGACCTTATCTTGAACGTTTAATGGAATTCTGAGAGTAACGTATGTAACCTGGGCTATAAAGTAATATACAACACCATAATTAAGAACTTCAATTCATTTAAATAGCAGCCTTATGGATTAGCTATATTAACTGACGGATGTAATACATGTATAGTCAATTACTGTCATACGGATACTTGGAAATAACATATGAAAAACTAAATAACATATACAACAGCAAAAACTCAAGACATTTATAAAATAAATGCTAAAATTATGTAACTGTGTTATAAGAAGTTCTTAAACCTGTACCAGACTTGAAAAAAGTGTGAATACGTCATGTTGGAGGCATTATCAGGAAAATTTAAAGGTATTTTGCGGGGTAACGTACGTAACATGATGTTACACGCTAACGCTGCCACTCTCAGTGGGCTTTCATATTTCATTTTTTGGCTTATATAATGCTGTATTTGGAAATTATAGTGTACAAAATTCCCCCTGGAAGGAAGGGGGACTATAGCCAGCGAAAGGCCTAGAGAATTACATTTTACATTTTTGTATGATATGGGGCTACCATGTTCAACATCTAATAACTCAAAAAGTATATAAGATAGAAACGTAAGGCTTGCAGTTTTGAAAAGGTAAATAAAAAAGCTTTAACATAATACCAAATTAATGAACATAAACTGGTTTCAATAAAATCCATGACAAACTATATTAGATTCATTTATCATTTTAAAGGGGGTTCACTGGAAAAATGTAACATACACTACATTGAGGGTGACTATATTTGTTTTCAAATGTCAATATCTATGGCCCAGTAATAGCTTACTTAGAAAATATAACCAATTTGGAAATCATACCTAATCTTTTGCACTTTTCTGAAGTCTTAAAAAGAATTTTACTTATCAAATATTTTGTATGGTAACGTATGTAACAGGCTATTACAGCTAAACGCTGCCATTGTCAGAGGGCTAACATGTTTCAAAATGCTTGCAAGACATTAGGCTTTAAGAAAAATATGGTCTACAAAATTCCCCCTGGGGGGGGGGAGGTAAACCATATCCAGCCAGTGGCCTACTTGTTTTTGTTATGCTTTCGTGTGCGTCTATTTATTGATGCCTTTTGGTTACCTGCTGGGAAAGGGCTGACCTCTTGGCTCTCATCTGTGACGTCTAATTGTGAAATGGTCACTTTCCTATTGGTATCCTGGGTCAGGTGTGGTGCTTGATTGTATCGATTCCTGATCTTTGCCATCTTTCTTACTTTGAAAGCATTCCAAATCAAGTGTAGGCTTACATCCATCAGCTTATTAAAATAATAATAGGTTATGCCTTTTGGCATAAGCAGCAGGATGGAGTTTTTGCACCACCAATTGTTCTCTTAAAAATATGTTTTAAAAGTCACTATGTTAGTGCTATTACATCTGCATAATGGCGATCCACACAATATCTGTATTTATTTCACATAATTGAGCCGTGGCGAGTGACTTCCAACTATGTGGCATATTGACAAGTGTAGACTCAGACGAGCCTGTTCTGTCCCCTTTTAAGCTTAGAAACTCCAAGTGGTGTTCAGTCAATAGCTAAACAGCTACAGAATAGTTAAGCGACAAGCAAAGGCTCTGGCCAGACTGTGCGTATGCGCAGGCTGATCTGAGGCTTTGATGGTCGGACATACCACATTGACATACATCCAAATTCAACATGTGGAGAAGTCATGAGTCCATATCTCCACTTCTCAATTGTTTATGGATCAAATACGACAAAATGTAATCCAATACAAGAGCCTGAACAGAGTAAACTCCTGAAATACTTTCAAGCAGACTAGTCATATCTAAGTACACACCTCCTCTAAAATGACTAAGTTAGTTTTAAAGTAAGTAAGGGTGCAAAGATCAGGAATCGATACAATCAAGTATCACACCTGACCCAGGATACCAATGGGAAAGTAACAAACTCACAGCTAGACGCCACAAACGACAGCCAAGAGGTCAACCCTTTCCCAACAGGTAACCAAAAGGCATCGATAAATAAACGGACTCTACAACGTGATGCATCTAGGAGTTGATGTCTTGAGATACAATATCAACCGCTTTTCTATCCTGTTAGGTGATCCTAGAGTCGTTTGCGTTGACAAAGTTTCTCTTTATATTATATATAATGTTCTAGCTCCCCATGCTGGAACATTCCAAACGTTCCTGTTACTGAGTTAATAAATCCTATATACGTATTTTACATCTAACTTTAACGTTAGTGATTCCCAAAACCGAAAAATGTTTAAATGCCCTTTTCAGTCGAACTGTATTATATCTGGGCCCGGAATTACAATGCCTCCTTAAAGTTAAGGAAGACTTAAGTTAAGTATTGATATTTCAACATGCTATATTAAATGCTTAATTGATTGCCTGGTTCAATGCGGTACTTATGGTCAAATATAACATTATGATCTTCAGAAAAAATGAAACTATTTTGATTTTAATCAGTTTAAAACGTTATTTTTCGCATCCTGAAAAATCAATACTTAACTTAAGCCTTCCTTAACTTTAAGGAGGCATTGTAATTCTGGGCCCTGATCAGTTGATAACTATATACATATCCTCACCTTCTCAGCTGAGGACTAATCTGCTGAAAAGATATGCAGAGCTACACATATAAATCTATGTTCTGTACTTTATTTTGTTAAATTGTTTTTCCTCATGGGCTTCATAGCCTTTTGGAATTTGAAATAAGCCATATCTATCTTTTTAACCGCTGAGTTGGTAGATCCAAGCTAAATTTCTTCTTAACCTTTCAGTTACTGGTATATTGCACCTCAAATGGAACACAGTTTCTCGTTTTTAAAATTTTACATGAAGGTTTCTTCACCCTAAAAATTTGCATGCGCATAGATATAGCAAAACCCTAACTAAATTTAAATTTTGGCGGAGATTGATATCAACGTTACAGCTCTGATATCTTGTAAAAATAAATAACTTAGTTTTTGTTGGAATGAAAATACCCGTTTAATACCCATTTTTGTATTGTCAGTGCAATAAACCTTGGATAGATATCGTAGTATTTGCTCAGCTATAAAATGTCCATTAGAGATTACAGCAGACAATTATTTGTAACATCAGATGGTGCGGTTTACGATACAATCCAAGCTGCTTATATGGTTCTACGGATAATGGGTTATTAACGCGTTTCGTGCCTACCAAGTACCATAATTTTGCCTGCTTCCGTCTGGCTACCTAGTTGTATGTTTGTTCATGTGTCTGTATGTGCGAGCGTACAACTAGAAATGCACAGGCCTGAAAATACGAATAAGATCACAAATGTACGGGCACTTACATGTACTACATTTCATTTTATATTTAACTTTTACTGCTTCTTTATATGATGGAAAATATGCATGTTTTCATATGGGAGTCGTGAGATCAATAAGCAGACTCATTCATGGAATAGCTATGCAAATTGGCGCTTCCATCTAAGCGGGCATTTTGGGTAGTAGACAGCTATAGATGTAGCCTTTCGTTTATGTCAACGCCTTTGTAACATGGTTAGATAACTGAAATATTGTTGACTATGCTGATAAACAGCAATGCAAGCCAATATACAGATACATTTAAAAAAAAACACTGATGCATTGTAAATTGTCTTATATTAGTATATACATGGTTTTATATTCAACTGATAGTCATTGATCCATATCGCTCGAGGTACAAGAAGGGAATGTTATTGGCATTAAACATTTAGAATGTTAAAATTCCATCCTATCCCAGCATTTATGAAAACGTATACAAACTTCAAAAAATATTTTTGGTTAGGGTTTTTTGGTTTAAATATATTTTTCGAATTAAATTTAAAATTCCCATTTTAGATTTAATGTTATTGCCAAAAAAAAAACAGTGTTCCATTTGAAGGGCTATACTCCATTAGTAATTCCTAACTCCCTTATCACATGTTAACCGTTTAGTTGGTATTTCCTAACTAGCTTGTCATAAATCAATATTACTCGAATTCTAAAAAACATACACTACCGTGAGCATGTTTGCACAACTGACTCATGTGTGAGAAGGACTATTGTTCTTCAAATGTAAGACTCTAAACTATGGTCATCTTAATTGATGCCACCACTCGCGAGAAGCTTAGGTTCAACTCAGTAATTAAGGTGTCATATTTTGGTCTAAAAATGCAAAATACATTAAAATCTTCAAACACTGAAACACATATTTTCTGGTCAAACTACCATTTCCAAATTTAGCATCTGCTTAAGACGACGATTAATTTAATACTCGACATGACTGGCGTTACACATGAAAATTAAAAGTTGTTTTCTTTATTGATTTAGTAAAATTAATGAAACAAATACAAAATGGAAATACATATTTATTTAAATATTTATTTATTATCCAAAGTACCAAACATTCTCATCATATATTGCTATATCTGAGGGTCTGGATGGGGGGGGGGGGTCTGGTATTCACTATTCATTAAAAATTTAGCCCATTATTCATCTCATTAAAATTTTGGGTTATCCATTGAAATAAGACCAATTATTCATTAACAGTAAAAAAGGTGGCAAAGAAATCTTATTATTCACTATTCATTAATTTTTTCTTCAATTCATTAAAAAATAGGATTATTTATTATTTTCTAGGCCCTCATTATTCACTATTCATTATTTTTTGACTCATTATTCACTATTCATTATAAAAAAGGGCCAATAGCCACTAATCATTATCGAAGTGGCTATTTACAGTCAACTGTAAATAGCCAAAAAACGTTAAAATGGCTATTGACAGTCAACTGTCAATAGCCAAAAAACGTTCAAATGGCTATTTACAGTTGACTGCCAATAGCCATTTTAACGTTTTTCGGCTAATGACAGTCAACTGTAAATAGCCATTTTAACGTTGTTCGGCTAATGACAGTCAGTGTTGTTATTTATTTGGGATACAGGGGGGGGGGGGGGAATTATTGGTTATATCTTTTTATTTAGTTGAAATCCTATTTTACTTTTGTTGAAGCATTTTTTTTTCATAATGGTGCGGCTTCGAATCAACGATTCCCGCTCCGAAAGTGGAAAAGAACTTAACGATCGCAAAATCAAGAAATTAAACAGACTCATTGCAAAGATTTTGTTAGCACTTAATCTAAAGCTTCCTAACATTATTTTGATATGATTTTAAGTGCAGAGTAAAATGAATTTCTGAGTGACACGAGCAGCCTTGTCTTTGTTGGTGCAAGTTTTAAGACTTAGAAACTTCTCTCACAAAGTTTTTTGTTTAAAAAATATCGGTCCAGATCTGGATTGAAACTCTTTGGTATCACGGATCCAAAATAGGCTCCGTGTTGGCATTCAATAATCGATAATACTTTACTTTAATGTACATCTCATCTGGGTCTGCTGTGTACTCAATTATTCGCCGAACTCATGATGGCAGATCGTAACCGTTCTTTTGGCTTATTATATAGTTTGCTCTGCAGACTACTGCTAAAATATCAAACAAGAGTGAGTCATGATCTGATTATAACAGATCATTCGTATGGGAGCTGTCTGATTCTGATCTATACTGCTTGTGGATGTTGTGTACATGTAAGTTGTCATGAGACAGCTAAGGGTTTGGCAATCATTTCCAGTCTGCAAAATTGTGTGTATGTGTACGAGGGCCACTACAGGGATTTCGGTACTAATACTTAACGCATTTTCGAGCATGGAAAGCGAAGGCGTGTTGGCATATGCGAAGACTCGTCAGAATCTTCTCTACTCCCTTCTACAAAGTATGGATGTCACGAAGAGAGGATCCAAGTGGCATATTCAACATGCTCTTCATTGATACAGCCATCGATTTTTTCTTTTCTTCTTTCATTATTACTTCTCTGTTCGGCCTGTTGAAATTTATTTATATTTTGTAAAGTTTACACCCGCGAATTCGGGAAAAGGCCTTGCTAAAAATATTTAGTCTCGAAAAAAGTGCAAAATATGAAACCTGTGCAAAAATGTGCAAAATATGAAACCTGTGCAATATGCACAGGTTTCATGTGTTGCACATTTTTCGAGGCCATTTTTTTTCTTAAATTCGAGATAAACGAATATTTTCATTTTTTATATTTTTTTAGGGGGAAGGTTGAGGTGGGAGGAGGGGGTTGCAGTGGAGATGATATTAGAAGATTTTATTAGTGAAATAGTATAAACAGAATAGAATCTTTCCATATAATCTATTTTTTATTTTCACTTAACATGCTTAAATATCACCCAAAAGCTTAATCTGTCTCAATAAACAGGATTAGTGTACTTCACCGTCCGGTGGCGCTTGACGCGTGCCGGATTATGAGGTGTGACAAACCTTTATTCAGGAGACGAGACTTTAATTAGGTTTATACGAGGGGTGATCAGAAAGTTCGCGGAAAATAGTTGCCATTTCTACATCGTTTGATCAATAGAGCTGGAATTACAGCACATAATACTGCAACACATATGCAGTTGATCGGTTACAACATGCTTGGTGTAAGTCGTCTACGTGCGTTACAGTGGTCGTCAAGGCAACGCTATATCGCGCGAACCGGCCCATTTTACGTTGCATTTCGACGTTTTACTAAACAACCAATTAAACTGCAACGTTTTGTAAAATTGTGTTATGTTGTGATAGCCCATATTGCATTCCATGCATATTTAACGACATATGTAGTCATCTTCTATGCATACTTTCAAAGATTTATATCTAACAGATGGTGTTCTAAATTGAAATGAATAACAGTACTGTCAAAAAAGCAAAGCATTCAACTTCTGTGAACCCATTGCCTGTTTTGGCATGTCAATTCTTTAAAATAAACTATTTACATGCTTCGAAAAACAACCTTTTTTCAGGACAGTAGATCCAGTATTGATATTTAAGTCCAATACTATAACTAATGTGATGAACACTGACAAGAAAATATTTCTTTTTATTTAAAATTTATAAAAACTCGAAATATTGACGCATTTTAGGTCTTCCCTTCGGACTGAAACCTATTAAATTGAATACATAGCGCGGCGGAATAACATAAAAACCTCGTATTATGTTCAAAGAATGACGGAACATTACTTTCCGTTAAAAATACTATTCAATTCAAACAAAACTACGAGTTTTAGCCCCGAGAAGCAGACCAGGGGTACAGATGGGCCGGTTCCAGCGAAGTGACGTCACAGTGGCGCCTCGTGCTAATATGTTTGACGTCACGTTTTCTTAATTTCAATTTCAGTCAACTTGCTATGAATGGTAGTTTATATCTATGAATTTTCATTGAAATCGATAAAAGCAATGCGATTTAATAGCACTTTTCCGCGAACTTTCTGATCACCCCTCGTACATTACTACGTGCACTTGCCCGGTCTGTCTGAAAGCTCATTGTTTTGTATTTTTATGATTTTCAACGACGTATTGTTGATGCAATATTAACAATTGCCATCGAATATTGTTTCACTATGCCCTCAGAAGATCGCAATGACCATGACCAGATTGAGCATATGCTCACACTGATCCTGGCCAAAGATGTCTGATGACCCTGGCCATTGATTTCTCTCCACAACTCGCCCCCCCCCCCCCAAAAAAAAAAGTCCTTGTGAACATTATTGTATTGCATGTTACATATATGGACTACATTATGTTCTGTATTAAAAATACATTATGTTGTATCCTCATTGGCTTTTATTGTATGTTGTATCCTCATTGGCTTTTATTGTCTATTGGAATATCTGATTATAAGTACTTTCGAGGTGAATTCAACACATCGTGACAGACAGTTTGATCCAGAGGCGCATACTGTTTGCATAGGTTGTCAAAGTTGACACAAGCAGGTACTCTAGATGCTGACGTGCGCACTGCCTGGTATTAAATTTGAAAACCCTTGTTTATACAACATTCAAGGGTGTTTCTCATGCTTTACAATATCTGAATGAGCTATAAGTTTTAAAGGTCGAAGATGGAAAATAACCTTGAAAGATGGAAAATGCGGACCGAGTTTCCCGCCAAAGTTTCGCCATGTCCAACAGTGAAATTTTCTAACAAGTAGAATATTTGGACACTTCACCCGTCTCAAGCTGGTGAATTTCCGAAGACTTCGAGACGCGGTGATATTCGAAAGTAAGGTGTGAAAATAAACCCTGGGGCTTTTTGTCTTATCTTAATCCTCATAAAACACGGGTCTTATGATTTTAATTGAAAAACGACTTACTATAAAGAGAGTAGAGTTTTAAAATAATATTTTATGTAAAAAAACACCGGGTAGGCGGCTATCGAAAATGCTCTTAACAATCGACGAACGGGGATCAAAACTGGATAGAAACAGTGTTTTCGATTGTCATTTGTCATCAGTCAGGCGATAAATGACAATCGAAAACTGTTTCTAGCGAATTTTATTCACATTCCTCGACAACATTAGAGTTTTCGATTGCCGCCTATACTTTGTGTTATTATGCGGCGTGCCATTCGGGTCAGCACTGTTTGTAGATGTGCTATTTATTGGACGCTGTACTCAAAGGGGTACGTGCATTAAGGGGCTATTTTGGCCCCCTCTAGACCCAAAACTGAAAATTGCTTTTCACCAATTTCCTTTCATTGGTTTATTTGAAGAATAACTGAAGTGTAAAATTTCGGCATTTATTTAAATTTTACCGTTGCTATGGTAACAAATATGGCCGACAAAATAGGCTAAAACAGAGAAATTGCCATTTTGGGCCAAATTTATGGCTTTTGGAGACCGATTTTTTTTAAGAATTATGTATCAGCATAGCTAAATACCAAACAATCAGGCAACTGGCGTTTCGCTGGCTGGCCGATAGTGGCCCCAGATGGGAAATTGGTTCGATATAGCTGCCATCTGGTAGTATGCGGAAAAAAAAGAATCAGCATGCAAAACGTTAATAGAGTGTTTCTGGAAGCACTTTAAAACGAAAATATCTGAGATTGATCATACAAACAGTTTAGACCCAGACTACTAAGTAATTCAGTTTACCCTTTGTACTTCTCCTAAAAGAGGTACTTTGGCAAACAGTGAAGGCCGCGATGAATTGTCGCATTTCATCAGGGTCTGTGCACTTTTCAGAGAAAAACATTACATTTTGGAAATAAACAAAATCTCTAAGGCCGAAAACACGCTAATCACAATAAAACATGTCTGTTTTGTCTTCTGCTGGAACATTTTAGAAATATTTTTTTCAAACATTGTAGGCTCAGTCGGATCAAGGTCAATACTGTTTGCCGCTCTACTGGCCATGGATTTGATTGGAAGATTGAACGCGTCTGGATTTGCTAATGGGGGCATGCCACTTGCTAAGGTGTCGTTGCGTTGGTCAGTAAAAGACTTTCGACGAGAAATTTGGACTAGAGGTCCAAATTTTGTTTCGAGTCTTCATCTTCATCCATACTTTGTGTATATTAGTAACAAAGGCTAATGCGATTCTGCACAGGCGAAAATGCAACAGGTATCCCAAAACACATGTGCTGGCTCAAATATAACATGGACAACCCGCGACACATGCGTACAGTTCTTTTTCATCTAATCCAGACGACTGCGTACAGGAGCACCTGATCATTGGACCAAAAAACCCGATATAGAGAACTGTGCGTTACGGAAGCCTATATGTGACATTGTGTTTTGTGTTATGTCCTTTTGATTTCGGCGTTTTAACTATTTACTTTTGTATTTTGAGTTCTCTGTTTGTGTACAATGTTGCACATTTTGAACGGCGCAATTCACGAGGTAGAGCCAAGATGGAGAACAAACGAGGAAAGTAAGACGAGAGTATAAGTATTTTAATTCATCCGTCGTAGTAATGTTAGTTTTTATATATTTTTGAAATCGATGCATCCGCTAACTATCGCAGTCAAAAAGTCTACCGGAGGCTTTCTGTTTGATTATGCTACATACTGGGTTCTCACCGTGAAAGTAGTCACACACACACAGTACTATTTAATATAATACAGTTCGACTCACTATAATAGTTCGATCAATTTATATCAACCCAGTTAAATTGTTACAGAAATTTATTCTGAGATTTTATTCTGCAGGTCTAGATCTGATACCGTGCAATAGAAAATAAAATGGCATTTAAGGCAAAACGTATCTATCTATCTATCTATCTATCTATCTATCTATCTATCTATCTATCTATCTATCTATCTATCTATCTATCTATCTATCTATCTTGAGGTTATCTGTCTGTCAGTTTGTCAGTCAACATAAATGCTGTTTTCAAACGTCACACCCACTGCCATATTTTTTTGGAGGGGGGGGGGGTATCTACCTTTTTGTCTGCCTAAATGAGTGTTTCTACCGTCTACCCCATATCCACACCCCCACCATCCCCCCCCCCCCCCGCCTACAAAAAATACAAAAAAAGCTTGAGTTTATTCACCTATCTGTCAGCCTGTCTGTGTGTCTTTCCGCCTGTCAGTCTGTCTGTTTTTCTGTCTGTATAAGAAAGCAAGTAAGTATTACACGGAAATTCCACAATCACTATGATGAAGAGAACAGTACACAGACAGTCACACGACAGCAAGAAAGGATTCAAAGTAAATCAGTCAGTTTTCTGGCTCTTTTCCTCAGCAGAATGACTGCAAAACTAATGTATAAAATCACTACGAACTTCACCACAGAATTAGAAGACAATACAATACCCCTACACACAATGGGAGAAACAAGGAATAATGAATTAACAACAACGTAATCAATGCCTTAGAATGGACAGTTGTCGAGATCACGAGGGGCTCTCTGCTATTGTACATAAGGCTGTTTTCCATTGCCTACCCTATACCCATCCACCATCCGATATGTTTCTTGGGGTTATCTACATGTCTGTCTGGCTTCCTACCTGCCTGCCTGCTGCGTGTCTGTCTGTCTGTCCGTCTGTCTGTCTGTCTGTCTTATGTGGTGGTGTGAACAGACAATCGTTATATTGCAAGGCTATATGTGTACTTTTTTTTATTTTTTGTATTGATTTGAATTGTATCTTAGGCCATTTTTCTTCATCTTTTGTGTTTTGCCTTTTGTGTTTTAAATTTTGTCTTCAGAAAGGGTTCTTTCCTTTATTGTCTTTTGTGTTTTAACTTTCAGCTTTTTACTTTTGTCTTTTGTGTTTAAACTTTTGTATATTGTATTTTTGCTTTGGGTTTCGCATGCTAATTTTATGATAAAAAGGCATCTCAGTACCCTTTCAAAATTTAGCAGCAGACAAACATACAGACAGACAGACAGACAGACAGACAATTGACAGTGTATTGGATATGGGAAGGCGGTGATAGATAGATACGTTTGGCATTTAATACCATCTAATTTTTGATTGCACTGTATTCGACCTACATAATAAATACTCAGAATAAATAAATTATTACTATTAAAATGGGTCGAACTGTCCTGTACAGAATTGTCCTAGATCTATTTGAATACTTACACAGATAGACGGGTTAAAGGGAAAACTTACGGTAGACTTTTTTGACTGAGATATTTACCAGGTGCATCGATTTCAAATGTAAAACAAACGTTACACAGGATGCATTAAAATACTTGTACTTTTGTCTTGTTTCCTTTATTATTTCCATCTTTGCTCTACCCATATGAATTGTGTTGTTTAAAATGATGCACAGCATCATGCACAAAACATACATATGTATGCAAATTCATATATGAGCCACGTCATAAGAAAACATACATTTTGAAATGTGAGAATACAAAGGCACTGAGTAGATGTGTCCTAACATGCTGGTCAAAACAATTTTTAAAGTTTAATATCTTATTTCAAGACCCTAACACACCTCGCCTAAAAACGTGATATTAACAACTTTTAAATTGTGAGGATGACGCGCGCTAGCTGACGTCATTTGTTACTGCAAAATGACGTCAGTCATGGCGTCAGCCGGTGTATCGTCGTTTTTACGCTGGAAAGACGTAACTTATACATGTAAATATATGTGACACAATCCAACTATTGGCGGGATTTTCTTCAGTGCAATGGCGGAAAATTGGAAGAAGCTTAAGACTTCAAATGTATTTTCGTCGTTTATTGTGTGTTCAAATCAAATAGATCAGCTCTAATGCGTGAATTGTTGAATAATAATTTACTGTTTGTCGGTCAATTGTACACAGATAAATCACACGTGCTATGCGCTCATCATTTGATCTTCTTTACAACTGACCTCCAAACAGTGAATAACTACACAACAATTCTTTGCTAGAGCTGATCTTTTTCTTCATTATAGCAAGCTTTTGTAGCTTAGAAAGTCAATTCCAGTCCAAAATAGAAAGTTGTAAAATTTGAAATTTTAAAACGAGATGTCTAGCGATAAGGCTAATTGTCACTGTTTCAATGCTTTATCAGTTTCCAAGTGGATGCACAGCTGATCTGCGCCTTTGTTTTGTGTATGTGTAAAAATGCAATTCAGTTTGTATCAGACATCTCTTTGATCAGTTCATTTTTCTATATAAGCATTTATTTGTCTATAGCTACACAGCCAAGTTTGTGTTGGACCTGTGAGAAATCCGCAAAGGAAGGTTTTCTCATGATGAGGCTCATATGTCAAAGATTATACAATGCATTACTCATATTTGACTTGAAAACTACTGGTCACAATTTACAAAATTTACTTTTACTTTACAAGAAATAACAAAATTAATGCAGGTACACTGAACGACAAACGAAACCTGGCACTAACGACTAACTTGTAAAGAACAAGTCTTAAGGCAAAAAGTAAAACGTTTATTTTAATAAAAGAGCATGAAATGTGATTTTTATTTTAATGCATGTCACCATCAAACATCCGTAAAGTATCTGCTTGTCATGCTGAACAGGTAGCACATTTAACCAGTTACCTTGATCCATATTTTACAAGCTCCAATGGCTGGTATTTTTATATTTGTAAGTCAACCCTTGTGCTCTCACCAACCAAAATGCCTATCACTATCAAACATAAGGCATAAGGCATCCTCTCAACATCTTGAGTCAGCACGCATCTCAATGACTTCGACTTAAATGTCAAGCTCCCTCCATTGACTATGGCATTTTTATGTCCACCTTCAACATTGTGTCTACAATCACCAAAGCGTGCATAAGGCATCTCCTCAAAATCCTGTGTTGGTTCGGAGACATTGACCTAAACTGAAACCAAGTTCTAATTGGTCAACACCTTGGCCCATGACCTATATCTTATGCTTCATTAATAAAGACCAAATGACTTTGTCTCTCTTCCCCTAGCAGATGCAGCACCAACTTCCGTGAAATTCTTGTTCCTTGTCAAAACACCCCCGTTTAATGTATGCTAATTGCTTTGTTGTGACTGTGTAGCCAAAGTACATCGCGTCAAAGTCAGAATGCAAAAACATTTCTGTCAATCCATCTATGTTTCTATTAATTTAAATTGAAATCACACGTTTATCTCATCAAAATTTCAATCAATGTAGATTGAACCTTGAAGAAATCTGTATTAATTTAATTCAGAATGAAAATTTCATACATCTAAATAAACCAAATATTTATTTACTTGGAAATTTAGCAAAGCAATGTCAGGAACGGATACAATTAGATTCTTAACCCTGCCCATAAAACCACAAGGTAAAAGAGTCACAACGAGATTGATGGGAGTAAACAAATGACATATAATGAACCGAGTAAGCAGCTATTTTCCAAACAGGTGGTGACTCTGAATTCGAACGTAACTGAATAAAAATTGCAGCTTAAATAGGACAATTAAATGATAACACAGAACAGCAAGTAACCACAACAAAGTATCAACTTGGAATGGTCAGTAATGCGTTACTTGTGGATTTAAGTTAACTTTACGAGGGTTCAGTCCTAATCCTCACTTTTGATAGGATTCTAAAACATGTATTTGAATGGCCCACGTGGAGGTTTCTAACTCATCAATAAATCAACACAGGCAACAAAGGAACCATAGGTAAAACCATGGTGGTTCAAGGATATGAAGCTTTAACAGAAACAACGCTTACTCTGACATTTCACATCGCTACTGGAACACTGGAGGAAATGAAAGCCAAAAGTTGAATCCTGGTGAGTCAACACACAGAGTACGTGTTACGGTTAATCTGTGCGACAACTATTGCTTATTTCATATGTTAAGCAAATTCAAGTTTTTTTTAAAATAAAATTATTTATATCGGGTTGCCTACCAATCAGGTAAGCAGAAACAATGAGCATACTGTATGTTGAAATGGACGTTTAATTAACGACGAGTCTGGCTATAATACATTCACAAGATATGATACTTGATACATACATAGCAATATATGTAAAAAGCATAACACACATTGGTTTAAAGTTAGCAAACCACGTCAAAATGTATATTTAGGAATACTTTTCGCTGCTCATCTATGGATGATGTAAAAGCTTCAAAGTGTTATGTGTCTGACATGTGTATGCAATGAAACGTAGGGAAGAAGTCAAAGTTCTGGAATCTGACCCAGGATACCATATGGGAAAGTGACAAATACACTAAAACATTAGATACAGGAGAGCCAAGAAGTCAGCCATTTTCTAGCAGGTGACCACAAGGCTGCATGACACAGACAAGACAATATAGCAAAGACAAACACATAAAAAAGATCCACAAAGAAATACCACCTTGGAATGGTCAGAAAGAAAATTACTGGAGGGCTTAAACTAGTTTTACGGTACCAACCTCACCCTTAATTCGGATGTGGATCAGACACATATATGTTTGGTTTCGCATGATAGATCCCTAACTTATCCATGAATCGTCTCCAAGTACATATAAATCAAGATATAAAAAGGTGATAAAACAAAGATAAGGACTCAACAGTACATACAACTGAATACCGTAGCAAAAGAAATCAAACAGTTAAACCCTGGTGGGCCTGACAGCAGACACAGCATCAGGCCCAAACTCTCTCATTTATAGATAAGTCCTTAAATTGGAACCGTCGTAATTTCCTACCACCACTGTAATCATATTAAGCAAATCTTTTGCAGGTGAAATTAGTTAATAGAACTTGTGTTCACTGGTACATGTATATAAAGCAAAACGTGAGTGTTTCAGTGTGTTTTTTTTCAGTAGGTCTAAGTCCAATGAACAAATTCATTGACATTTCAAAATCAGTTCATGGGTTTTATAAGGCACAGTATCACCAGAAATTCATTAAACACATATTCTTACTATACATTTACATCAACTTGATCTACCAATGTTCCAACCTCAATGTGACCATTTAGTATAGTATATCAGGCTATCCTTCATGTATATCAACATTTTCTCTGCACTCTTATTGAATGGAGATTCCAGTTTTACACAAGCTAAGAAGCCACCATGTGAGCTAGACACTCTTTGTGTTTTAACAACAGCGGCAACTAGGGCACATATTTGGCCAGTAAAATATATATACGTAAGAAAGACGTCAAAGAGCAGGAAACGGTACAATCAAGTACCTGACCCAGGATACCACATAGAAAAGTGATAAAACACAATCAAACATCACAAACAAAAGCCAAGAGATCAGTCCTTTCCCAGCAGGTGACCACACAGCAGCAATAAACAAACGCGAAAGCATGACAAACACAAGAAATAGATAACACAAATGATACATAAAAGAAATACCGCCTAGGAAAGGTCAGTAGATATTTTAATCAAGGGCTTAAACAGTTTCACGGCGCCAACCTCACCCTTAGTTCAGATGTGGATCAAAGTAAGTAAGGGTGCAAAGATCAGGAATCGATACAATCAAGTACCACACCTGACCCAGGGTACCAATGGGAAAGTGACAAACTCACAGTTAGACACCATTAACGAGAGCCAAGAGGTTAGCCCTTTCCCAGCGTGTGACCACAAGGCACATATAAACAGACGCGCACAAAGGCATAACAAACACAATAAAATCCACAAAAGAAGACTGATAGATGTTTCCACCACCCAGTGGCCTTGGCTGCTGTCCGTTCTGAGATGGTGACTCTGTTTTGATGATTCATTGTTTGTTGTGGCTCCCATTGTGTTGGGTCTTTGTTTTATAGTTTACTTCTTATTGTCCTTTCTAGTTTGTTGTCATTTTGCTGAGGTATAGAGAGCTGGCTGCTTTACTTTAATTATGTTGTCGTGTGGCTGTCAGTGTTCTTTGTTTCTTCCCCTCTGGTGTCATGGGTTAGTTTGTGGTTTATGCTTGTGGCATTTCTTGGTCATACTCATCTGTTTTGGGCGCTTCTATCTAGTTCTGCTTAATGAGATCAATAAAACAGAGTCGGACACATTCAACATAAAATGGGGTTAGTGTCTTGAAATTATCCTGTATCTCTTAGGTCTTTAAAAAACGTATCAAGCGATGTAATCACTGGCGCCTCAGCGTTTCCCGCCCTGTCTCTTTTGCTGATTGGAAACACAGTTTCCGAACATGTAGATGTAAATCCAACAACTGAGTCTGCAGCTGTGTGTCTAAAAAGGGTTGCAGAAGCACAATTCTATGTGCCTAGGTCACAACGTAGATCATATGCTGCTATCTAGAATAGTTCAAAACATCTAAATATGAGATGGGTTCTGAATGCTGAAATCGTTGTCGTGATTTTGTTTTTGTTGTTTTTGTGTGTGTGTTTAGGATACATATTAATTGTCTTCCACATAATGTAAATCAATGATACACAAACTTTATCATTTGTCAAAATATTCCAGAATTAATTGAACTCTAGATTGGCCTTTCTTTTGAGGGAGGTATGTGTAGCAAAGTGACCACATTTATCTTGCAGAGACATGATTTTACCTGAAAATAAAAATGATAAATTATGAATATTATTAATTTGTAATAGTAAAACATCTTCGGATGCACAAATATATGTTTTTCTGCGTTGTGTTTTGCTGACTGGTTTCACATAATATACTTGCATTTAAACAACTATTAAAGTTGTTTTTTTAGAAAAGAACAACTGATTTGATGTCAGTGAAACTACCAAATTTTAAGGTCTAATAGGTACAATTATTGCATTTTTATGGTTAAACCAAAGATCTCCAGTAGGGCCAACTGCGCTCACAAACAGTGATTGAGTACAATTTAGTTATTTCCAGAAATACAGATGCACTCATAGATAGAAAGATTAATATATGGATGGATAGATAGATATATACAATAAATATCAGATAGATAGATAGATAGATAGATAGATAGATAGATAGATAGATAGATAGATAGATAGATAGATAGATAGGTTTTTTCTTTCATGTCGTCTAATTTACGAGTGCACTGCATCAGACCTACAAAATAAAATCTTAGAATAAATTTCCGTAACAATTTAAATTTGTCAAACTATTATAAGGGACCAAATTGTGTCGTATTGAATTGTCCTTGGTCTATTTGAATTCTTTCACAGAGAGAGAGATAGCCCACTTTGTAGCATGGCCTGTATATTTTTTTACTTTGTGATAGTTACCGGCTGCATGACTTTCAAATTTAAATACCCCACTAACATTACATGTACAATGAATGCATTAAAATACTTACAGCTTCGTTTTTCGCCCGTCTTTTCGTCTATATCTTGTCTCTACCTCGTGAATTGCGCCGTTTAAATCAACAACATCGTACACAGAACACATAACAAGAAACTCAAAATAAGAAAGTAAAAAGTTAAAACACAGAAATCAAAACGGCATACCACAAAACACAATGTCACATATAGGCTTCCGTAGTGCGTACAGTATTAAATACTTGAATAACTTTCAAAATGCTCTACACACAGATTTCAAACTTTTGCAAATTAAAGCCATGGTATTTAGCGTATCAGAATTTCATCCTCTTTTTGGAGAAAAAACACCTACTTTGTATAAATAAGGCGCTGCATTGACTACTGCTTAACTCACACACGTATTGTTACGCAGATACAAAGCTTGGTATATAAGTGACAATTATCAGCAAAAAAATACTCTCAGAAGTAATAATTTCAGAAATGTACTACCTTTTTCAACAGCAAGGTGCACATAAACACGCCATTTTTCCACTCGTCGACTGTGACCACCACGCGATGACTGCGCCGTTCTAGTACAGAGGTTCTTTAGCGTGGGGTTATACGATTCGGTAAGAAGACGTTCAAAATTAAAATAGTCCATTTAATACGGTTATGTACTATTCATTCTTGTTTGAAAAACTGGGGAATACGTGCTACAAAAAGAAATTTGGTTCTACAAGATGGTCAGGAAATGTCACATATTTCAGACCAGCACAAGGCAACACAAGGAAGAGACACAGATAACGACCGGCCACACCACAATTAAAGTGAAACAACCAGCTACTATGATTTGAATATGAGGAAATGTTGTATAGAGACTTAAGTTGTAATACGGAATGGATAAAGGGTGATCGCAAAGTTGGAATGACTCTTTCCAAGCAAATAATCATCGATTATCTTGAAAAACTTACGAGCAATAAGTCAGATTGCCTTTCACGTGACTCATTTCTTTGAAAATCTATGGCTTTTTTAAGTGAACATTTATCGCCTTGTGTGCGCGAATAGCAATGGCTACGGAGCATCTGTGCGCATGCACAAGTTCGTGTATTCTTTTTCTTTTTTCGCATGCGACAAGTACCCCAAACTCACGGACATGACCTATGTACCATCTGCAGAATTCAATTACAAAGGAACAAACACAAATCTTTCATCTATACTTGAAAATGTTCGTCGAGTATTCGAATATTAAGTCAACATCATTGAAATAACTGATCAATCTGTAAATAGCCAAAAAACGTTAAAATGGCTATTTACAGTTGACTGTATATAGCGATTTTAACGTTTTTTGGCTAATGACAGCCAACTGTAAATAGGCATTTTAACGTTTTTTGGCTATTGACAGTTGACTGTAAATAGCCACTTTGACGTTTTTTGGCTATTGACAGTCAACTGTAAATAGCCATTTTAACGTTTTTTGGCTATTGTCAGTCAACTGTAAATAGACACTTCCTTAAAATGTATCAAACATTTTTGTCTTCTTCAAAAAGTGCGGACATAACAATTGTGACTTGTGCTTTCAAAGTGTTTCATCGTGTAATGAAAATGTCTTGTATCGTGTTACATAATGCATATGGATGGTTGACTATATATAAGCAAGTTTTTGTTAAAAAGATTGGAGTAATTGGAGATATTACGTGATAAACACTGTAAGTTTATTCATTTTAAAATAATTTTGACACAGATGTACAGTCAACTCCACGGCGGATCCAGAAAACTCCATCGATGGGGAGGGGGGAGGGGTCATGTCAGCGCTTTTAGTCAAGTTGGCTGTACAATTGGTCCGATTGCTCTCGAGGGTGGTCCACAGCAGAAACTCAAACTTAAAGTTAACCTATAGCCACGTGATTTTCCATGGTGGAGGTGGTCCGGACCCCTTAGTCGTCTCCCCACCCCTTTGCATCCACCCCTGAACTCTCAATAAAACGGACCCTGATTGTTTGAAGATCCCGTGTAGACGAATTCAGCCAATTCTAGAGATTTTAGTATTTATCGCACATGAGTAAATCATTCTTTAAACTTGCATGCACAGCTTTCTGGTGGGGCTAGAGATAAACAATTTGATCAGATTCTTCATCTATCAGCCTTCAGGATTAACTTTGCAAGGGACCCGATTTGTTCATGATTCCATGAACAGACGATTCCATGAATAATGAACAGACCAAAGATTTTATTGATTTCTTAAATAAAGAGAAATTATCATTTAGGTATAAGAGGTCTTATCATTCGAAAGTATTGTTCAGTAAATATTTAAGAAGTCTGTAAGTTTGACCATCACATTGCACGCAAAAATCTTTCTATTCTAAAGATTAACCATTGGTAGCATCTCGGACCCTGTATAAACGGGCTGGTCACTGACGGATATACAGTAATGTTGTCATGGTTTTATTATAGCGCTATTTCAAAGTACTACTGTGACAGCCAATAAAATTGATTCTGAACATAACCAAGATTATGAGATTCAGAAGTTATTTCCGGTATGCGAAGTTGAAATAACACAAGTTACAGTAAACTCGTTACTGGATCCGATCAGTGAATAAAATTGAAGTTTGAACATTTCTGACGATTTTCGGCTAAAAGTGCCGAAAATAGCTAAAGGGTACCTAGGTGTCTTGCTGATGTTCATAAAGACGGATAAACTTTCAATGAGTATAACAATACAGTCTTAAAGATAGTATATTGGAACCATTGCTTTTAGAAGAAAAACCCCAGATATGCAGAGAAATGATGGAGATATGATTGTTTAATCTTCAACATCAATGGGTTTTGAAAGCTCAGCCTCGACAACGTATTTCCAATATATACATTTACCAGTCCGTCAGGGGCGCAAGTCAAAACGTCGCCTAGTAAACCCATCCCCCCCCCCCCCCCAGTCAAACGTCGCCGAATTGATATGATACTTTCCAATAAGCGAATAAGAATGGTGCTGATCAGACTGCTTGGACACACAGGCTGATCTGTACCTTTGTTGTTCGCAAACCCACGAAGACAGTTTTTCTCGCGTTGGGGATTAAGAACAGTTACAACTCTTAACTTTGCACTTGTGAACCAAGCGATCCATTGCATTTCTTCTAAGCTTTGTTGAACCGCAAATTTCACACTGTGAAAAATTGGTACCAATTCTTCACAGCGCGTGAAAAATTGGTACCAAAACGTCACATATTTCATACCAATATTTCATATTTTGTGAAATTTGCGCACGTAGTGAAATTATATGGAGCATGCATGCGCAATCTTCACATCGATAAAATACACCCCAAATCTGCTACATTTTGCACTCGACTCCAATTCTTCACATATATGTCAGGATTTTATAACGTGGTTCAAACAGGTTACAGATAAATTTCATATGTTTTACAGTTAAAAACTCTGGGACAGGAGTAACACTGCAAATCAATTATATGAGCCGCGTCGCGAGAAAATGTTTCTTTGGAGTCCATGCTCCAGATTCGCCAGCTTGTGTCCATGTAGATACAGAAACAAACACTAGTCTTTTAATTTTAGATTGAGAATCTTTGCAGATTTTCAATCGGTGCAGGAAAATTTTCAATCAGTGTAGCAAAGAAACATAGGCCCTGATCCAGCTATGTATTTACAGAGCTTATCTGCGCATTTTGGCATATGCATATATTATATTTTCTCAGGCTGAGGCTTGTATATAGATAAGGGAGGGCTAGATTCAGCTTTTTCACAATTTCATATATCTTTGAATGGTGGATCCCTTTTTTATTTCACGTTGTGGTCATTGGATGTCCGTCCTGCCAGCTACCCATCCGTCCTTCCGTCGTCCGTCAATAACAGCTTCCTCCAAAACAACTGGGTGGAATTTCACCAATCTTCACTGGATAGATCGATCCCCTTTCAAACTTGTTCAAAGATTTCAACTTCGAGCAGAAAGTTTGTTGCCTTGTCAACCAAAAGGAAACACTCTAAAATCTTGTAAAACTTCTTGTCAGATTTCAAAAGAATCCGTGGGACACCCTTTACCAATGTTGTTCAAATTATTTCACTGTTTTAAAAATATGACCGCCAGGGGGCGTTACCAGTTTTTCTATGTCAATATTTGTGAAACTTTACTAGTCTTTTTTTTATCTGAAATAGCAAGACCTAGTAAGAAAGACAACACTTCTTGTCTGAATTGACTTGCTCTAGAGCCTTGATATTTGGTATGTAGCATCGGCTAAGGGACCTCTACCATCTTGTTTACAATATGACCATGACCAAAAATGGCCCCGCCAAGAGTGTCAACATCCTGTGCATTTTGTCAACATAATAAATGGACACTTTTCCATGTAAAGCTTTATAATGAAACTGCTGATTAATAAAACATTATAGCTGGGCTTTGAGGAGAGCCATGCTTTGCTATACCCTTATATAAAGTCATTTCTAAATGAGCGACCTGGCCCAAAGACCCTCTTGTTTCCATATAATAAATCGTGTTCCTGAGAGACATATTGATTTGGCCAGTGGCACCTGTAACAAAATAATGTCCACTATGTCATTCAAAATCACGAACTAGTTTTGTGGTGCTTAGGGACCTATTGAATTTCAGCATCCAGTTATTCTTAAAAACAACAACAAAATATTAATTTTGTTTTGAAAAAGTTCTTACGTTTTTATTTCTAATGCTTGTTTACAACAATTTTTCTGAAATCCTTAAATCAACAGATTGTGTGGCTTTGACGCAAGTATTTCGCTTTACTGTTTATGAGATCACTCAAATGCATTATTTCAAGCCTTTTGTGCAAATAGCAATTTATTTGAGATGGCATGCAGACAGCAAAAGCTCAAGATATATACAAGAAATTTCATACAAATATTAAAACTTTCAGAACGCAACAGACATAACTCCTAAGCATAACTCTATTATTTACACTTTTGAGTTGTGTCCCTTTTAACTTCGTAATACGAATTTACATCTGCTTAAAATTGTTTGGGAACTGTTCAAGATTCGATCATTAAAGTTCATACAAATCTTGAGCACTTAACCGTAACTCTTCAATATGTATTATTTGAGTGATTGTTAGTTTCCTGGGCAAAATCATGCTTCAAACACAGGGCTGTGGAAATACCATGCCCGACTTGTCCGACTGGTACATTTTCATTCAGGACAAGTTGAAAATTGCTATTTACTTGTCCTTGGACAAGTACAAATGAATAAAGTGAATACAGTTTTGTACATTGTATTTCATATTTTGATTAATTATTACGAGTTCACATGTTGCATTGAAAACAGTGTGGATCCAGATCAGCTGGCTTCTTCAGAAGCCAGCTGATCTGGATCTACACTGTTTACAAGAGAGTTGATATCTGGTTTTATACTGTTTTCGAAATGAGTAAATTGCTTAAGCACAGAAAGGTATAAGCTAATCTGTTCTTTCGGACAAGTAAACTTTTCTTTGGACAAGTACATTGTGGCCATTTACTTGTCCCTGGACAAGTAGATAATTTTGATATTTCCACACCCCTGTAATCAAACATATGCGACAAGTAGAGTGGTTGATTTGATATCCATTGTATCGATGTTTTGAACTATGTCCCTTCGAACTTTGTAAGTATCAGTTTCTGTCAAAAATCATGTCAGCTCTTTAACTTATTCCATATAATGCTATATTTTCTGTTCATTTCAATTAATGACACAAAAAAGCAGTAACCAGGTGTGAAGAACTGGTACCAATTCTTCACATTTGTGAAAATTGAGTACCAATTCTTCACATCTGAGAAAAATCAAACCAGTCCTTCGCAGATGACACGAATACGTACCAATTCTTCACAGTTAAAAATGAGAAAGATGTGAAATTTGAGCACAGATGTTAGACCCCCAAAATTATCGAAATAGACCATAAGCAAACTTCACATTTTCCAAAAGTGACGTTTTGGTACCAATTCTTCACACGGTGTGAAATTTGCGACATGTGAAATTTGCGGTTCAACAAAGCTTACTTCTCAAACGCCTTAGCATACTGGTGTGATAGAAGGAGAAAGTCGAATAATTTAAGGCTCTTCTTAAAAAGGAGGAGAAACACCATGTAAATTAATTTTAGTATAACTAACCTATTGGGTCACTGCTTAGGCGGCAACTTTAATTTTCATATCTGGACGTGGTTTGACTGTTTTATCTGCCCAAGAAGGGAGATCAGGTAATATTTATAGTTTGGTTAAGATTTTTAAACATGGTTATTCCTTGAAAATTTTAACCTGATCCTGGCCCTTTATCAATAACATACGAGGGACGTTTTTTATGTTCGTAGAGAGGTAGATTTAAAGAAAACGGCGAAAGTAAATGCATACATCATGCATATATTTGGAAAGATTGAGCCTTTATCTATACATGCAACCTAAAATTATTTCAAAATGCATTACTTTAATGTCTTCTAAGAGGCAAATACATACCTATATATCGCACACTGGAAATATGGAAGAAATACGACATTTATGAATTTAGTCTCTGACAGAACGTTAGTAACAATTGCATGAAAATGGGTCCATATGCCATACACAGCTTCTGAAAATTTGGCTGCAGATCAAGGACACCACGTGCTGCAATACTATACAAACATTATAGCAAATACGCAGCAATTATTGGATATGGAAGATTTGTTTGGAACCTCAGCAAATTGAACAGTAGGCATATAAACTTTATTGTAAAAATTTGACACAAGTGGAAGTTGGATACGGGCTTTTGAATGTGGCTTTATATGTTAGCTGTAAAGTTACTAAAATCCCTTATTTTGTACATAAATGACGTCATGGAGCGTAACTATATTTAGAAAATACATTAAAACTGCTTTTGTGCCTCTAAACAGGTGTTGAAATCACTGCAATCAGAAAAATATGCAGATCCGATTGTTATTGTGTTTTCTACGCGGGGTTAATTTACCCCACCCACTTTTTATAACATGGGGGGTATGCCAGTACCGGAAGCTGCCAGTTACACACTTAAATCGATACATCAATATAACTGCTGACGAATGATTGAGTATATCATGTGCTATGCAAAACAAGAAGAAATTTTAAAATTTGTTCATAATCGTAATTTTAACAGATTTAATAACTAGCACTTAACTGTGATCCTTTTGATATATTGGTGGGTGTTTTAAAAATATTATAGAAGAGCAAACAACATACTAATAGTTTTGCTGCACTTTTCTACGATTAGCGTTTGAATAATTAATTTTGATGGTGCAAAAGAAAAATCGGCTTGAAAAATGCTTATATCACCATAGCGAATGGAACTAAACAGCGTCTAATTTCCTGCCTGCTGCGTAGTTAAAATGGCATGGATTTCGACCAGTGTCCTTTTCTATGCCTATTCAAAGCTATATATCTTGACCGAACTAAGCGCTAATGATGTAAAAATTACATCAGTTGATAGACAAAAGCTAGACCTTTCAAAATATATATACTTATGGTACCGTAAATTCTATATTTGTAGAGATACAGCCCGTTTCTACGAACATAAAAAATGACCCTCGTAATTTCACAGCCAATATATAGTCGGCGTTCATCGTATATGCTAAATACGGAAATGTACGTGATACTTTATAGCACAATAGATGTATATACCGATGTAATGCTCAATCGGCTAACCGGGTTGCCTAAGAGGCTCAGTGGATAGAACACGTAAATATAGGACACTTAAACTTTTAAGCTCTGCCTTGTTAGTTCGAATCCAGTACGCGAACTATATTGAAAATACTTTTGTTTTTATTCAATCTTCTCCTTTGCAATAACGTTAACTTGATCTCTTCGGTAGAGTCCGTAACACTGTACTTCAACTATCGCCTGTCACCTCCTCAGTTGTTAAAATATGAGCTACGACACGATATTTCCAATAATGTGGCATTTTGACATGAATATAGCCAGGTGAGCCTGTGCAGCCTCATTTAAAGAAAAGCAACTAACTGCTGTTCAGTCAGTAGCTTAACAGGCATAGAATATTCAAGCGACTAGCAAAGGCTCTGACCAGACTGTGCATATTTACACGCTGGTCGGAGCCTTTGCTTGTCCCACATACCATTTTGTTGAAAATATCATATCGTGGCTCATATATGAACCGCCTTGCTGCTCTTAAAGACATATGCGGCTATTTCCCATGCACACCTTTACCGGGTCTGGAAACAAGTAAAGTTGTCTGGGTTTGTCTTTCGACCTTCCAAGATTTGGATCAACACAGCTTTCAGATATTCTTATGTCATATCGATGTTCCGACATTTTCTTGACAAAATAGAGTAGTTAAAGTGTGTCCGAAATATCTATCGGCCCTTTGTTATAACTGATCGTCTCAGTACCAAAGAAAGATATATGTAGCTCAGAAGAAACCAAATGATGTGCACTAATACCCTGGTTACAAACACAACTACTATTTCCACGGTTATTTAGAGCCGCGCACGACCTGACCTCGTGGCCTAGTGGTTAGCGTGTCTGGCTAAAAAGCCAGAGGGCCTGGATCGATTCCCGGGTGCGCCCCTATTTTCAGTGGGTTTTTTCTTTCTTTTTTAACATTTTAATGCTAAATTGCTTCTTATACTAGTAAAATGGCATCATCAAAACGACTGAAATGGTCATTCCTGAACTTTTTATATTGAATTACGCATAAAACCTATGGGGTGGTGTTAAATTTGGCCCTCTTGAATGAGAATTAGTTCGGTGACCCCAGATTTTTATTCTTTGTTTCTGAAAGGTATTATAATACTCCATGAAATAAAAATAAATTCTTAAGATTTTCAACATCAGATTTTTTAATATATGATTTATTCTTAAAACAAATTCAAATTTTTCGACAAATAGCCAAATATATCATGCAGTATCTTGTCACAGCATGGGATAACAACTAAACTTGCACATTTTCTAAAAGGTTTGGTGTCGCGGGCAATAATTTAAGTTGAAAGAAAGAAACTGGCTGAAGATTACAACACTTTTAGCTTGATACCTAGGACTAGTGTTATTCTCCCATTGTCAAATGCTGAAAACTTCCATATGAGATTATGAAAAAAATAAGCACGGTGACATATCCTTTTTATTTCATAAATGGATAGCCCATGCATAAAACAATCTGTATGCAAAGTATTGAACAGATTTCTAAATGGGAAGTATTTAGTAGCATATGGCCTTAAGAGAAATGCTTCGACCAGTTATAACTGATTTGTTTTGCTTTAGAGAGAATGGCATGGGAGTGTTTTTTAAAAGACCTATTCGCAAACTACGGAAGCCTATATGTGACATTGTGTTTTGTGTAATGTCGTTTTTATTTCGGTGTTTTGACTTTTTACTTTCGTGTTTTGAGTTTCTTGTTTATGCGTTCTGTGTACGATGTTGTTCATTTTAAACGGCGCAATTCACGAGGTAGAGGCAAGATATAGACGAAAGACGGGCGAAAAAAGAAGTTGTAAGTATTTTAATGCCTTCATTGTACATGTAATGTTAGTGGGGTATTTAACATTTGAAACCCATGCAGCTGGGAACTATCACAGTCAAACATATACAGGTCATGCTACAAAGTGGGTTCTCTCTCTCTGTGAAAGCATTCAAATAGACCCAGGACAATTCAATACGACACGATTTGGTCCCTTATAATAGTTTGACCAATTCAAATTGTTACGGAAATTTATTCTAAGATTTTATTTTGTAGGTCTGGTGCAGTGCACTCGAAAATTACACGACATGAAAGGCAAAACGTATCTATCTATCTATCTATCTATCTATCTATCTATCTATCTATCTATCTATCTATCTATCTATCTATCTATCTATCTATCTATCTATCTATCTATCTATCTACGTACATGTATATTTACTGTATATATCTATCTATCCATTCATATATTAATCTATCTATGAGTGTATCTGTCTTTCTGGAAATAACTAAATTGTACTCAATTACTGTTTGTGAGCGCAGTGTGTTCTACTGGAGATATTTGGTTTTACCATAAAAAGGCAATAATTGTACCTATGAGGACCTTAAAATTTGGTAGTTTCACTGATTCAATTCAGTTGTTCTTTTCTAAAAAAACTTATATAGTTGTTTAAATGCATGTATATTATTTGAAACCAGTCAACAAAACACAACGCAGAAAAACATATATTTGTGCACCCAAAGATGTTTTACTATTAATAATTAAAAATATTCATAATTTATCATTTTTATTTTCAGGTTAAATCATGTCTCTGAAAGATTAATGTGGTCATCTTGGAGTTGTTAATTTTGTTCCATCATACCTCGCTCCAATGAATGGTCAATCTAGAGTACAATTAATTCTAGTATATTTTGACAAATGATTAAGTTTGTGCATCATTGATTTACATTATATAGACGACAATTAATATGTATCTTAAACAAACAAAAACAAAATCACGACAGTGATTTCAGCATTCAGAACCCATCTCATATTTAGATGTTTTGAACTATTCTAGATAGCACCAGATGATCTACGTTGTGACCTAGGCACAAAGAATTGTGCTTCTGCAACCCTTTTTAGACACACAGCTGCAGACTCAGTTGTTGAATTTGACATCTTCATGTACGGAAACTGTGTTTCCAATCAGCAAATAGGACCATGGCGGGAAACGCTGAGGCGCCAGGGATTACATTGCTTGATACGCTTTTTTAAAGACCTGAGAGATACAGGATAATTTCAAGACACTAATCCCATTTGATGTTGAATGCGCCCGACACTGTTTTATTGATCTCATAAAGCAGAACTAGATAGAAGCGCCCAAAACAGATGAGTATGGCCAAGAAATGCCACAAGCATAGACTACAGACTAACCCATGACACCAGAGGGGAAGATACAAATAACACTGACAGCCACACGACAACATAATTAAAGTAAAGCAACAAGCTCTCTATACCTCAGCAAGATGACAACAAACTAGCAAGGACAAAAAAGAAGTAAACTATAAAACAAAGACCCAACACAATGGGAGCAACAACAAACAATGAATCATCAACAACAGAATCACCACCCAGAACAGACAGCAGCTTAGGTCAATGGGGCTGAAAATATCTATGTGTCTTGATCCACATCTGAACTAAGGGTGAGGTTGGCGCTGTGAAACTGGTTTAAGTGCTCGAGTAAAATATTTTACTGACGTTTCCAAAGCGGTGCTTCTTTTGTGGACCATTTGTGTTATTTATGGCCTGTGTTTGTCATGCTTTCGCGTCTGTTTATTGCTGCAGTGTGGTCACCTGCTGGGTAAGAGCTGACCGCATGTCTCTTGTTTGTGATGTTTAATTATGTTTTTGTCACTTTCTAATGTAGTATCCTGGGTCAGGTGTGGTACTTGATTGTATCGTTTCCTGACTTTTGCCATCACTCTTAGTTATATTTTACTGGCCAAATATGTGCCCTAGTTGCTGCCGTTGTTAAAACACAAAGAGTGTTTAGCTTTTAGAGGTGGCTTCTTAGCTTGTGCAAAGCTGGAATCTCCATTCAATGAGAGCGCAGAGAAAATGTTGATATAAAAAAGGATAGCCTGATATACTATACTCAATGGTCACATAGAGTTTGGAACACTGGTTGATAAAGTTGATGTAACAACATGTTAAGAAATGTATAATAAGAAGACGTGTTTAAATGAATTTCTGGCGATACTGAGCCTTATAAAACCCAAGAACTGATTTTGAAACGTCAGTTAATTTGTTCATTGGACTTAAAGACCTACTGAAAAAAACTCTGAAACACTAACGTTTTGCTTTATATACATGTACCAGTGAACACAATTTCTATCAACTAATGTCACCTGCAGTAGATTTGCTTAATATGATGACATTGGTGGTAGGAAATTAAGAGGTTTGCTTTGACAGTTCGAAATTAAAGACTAATCTATATATGAGATGGTTTGGGCCTGATGCTGTGTCTGCTGTCAGGCCCGCCAGGGTTTAATTGTTTGATTTCTTTTGCTAAGGTATTCAGTTGTATGTTCTGTTGAGTCCTTATCTTTGTTTTATCTCATTTTTGTATCTTGATTTATATGTACTTGAAGACGAGTTATGGATAAGTTAGGGATCTTTCATGCAAACCAAACATATATGTGTCTTGATTCACATCAGAATAAAGGGTGAGGTTGGTACTGTGAAACTAGTTTAAGCCCTCCAGTAATTTTTTTACTGACCATTCCAAGGTGGTATTTCTTTTGTGGATCTTTTTTTGCGTTTGTCTTTGCTACATTGTCTTGCCTGTGTCATGCAGCCTTGTGGTCACCTGCTAGGAAAGGGCTGACTTCTTGGCTCTCCTGCATTTAATGTTTTTAGTGTATTTGTCACTTTCCTATATGGTATCTAGGGTCAGGTGAGGTAATTGATTGCATCGAATCCAGAACTTTGCCTCCTTCCCTACTTTGCATTGCAAACACATGTCAGACACATGAAGCATTGAAGCTTTTACATCATCCATAGAAGAGCAACGAAATGTAGTCCTATTTAATATTATTTTTAGAAACTTGTATTGGCAACTTTGCTTCCCTCTTGAATTGCACGCCAGTGGGTCAGACTTCAGACTCTATGATGGTTCCGACTTATCTATTGATGAGATGGTAGGGGCCTGATGCTTTGGCTGTTTGTCGGGCCCACCTGGGTTTACCTGTTGGATTTCTTTTGCTCTGGTATTCAGTTTTATTTACTGTTGACTCCTTATCTTTGCTTTATCTCCTTGTTATATCTTGATTTATATGTTTTAGGAGATGATGCATTGATGAGTATGGGGTCTTTCATGCAAACCAAATATCTATGTGTCTTGATCCACATCTGAATTAAGGGTGAGATTGGCGCCGTTAAACCAGTTTAAGCCCTCCAGTAAAATATTTTAACGACCGTTCCAAGGCGGTACTTCTTTTGTGGATCTTTTATGTGTTGTTCTGTCTTGTGTTTGCTATGTCTTTGTGGGCGTCTGTTTATGTGTGCTTTGTGGTCACCTGCTGGGAAAGGGCTGACCTCTTGGCTCTCATTTGTGGTGTCTAACTGTGAGTTTGTCACTTTCCCATTGGTATCCTGGGTCAGGTGTGGTACTTGATTGTATTGATTCCTGATCTTTTCACCCTTACTTACTTTACTTAACATATGAAATTAGCAACAGTTGTCGCACAAATTAACCTTTACACGTACTCTGTGTGTTGGCTCACCAGGATTCAACTTTTGACTTTTATTCCCTCCAGGGTTCCAGTGGCGATGTGAAATGTCAAAGTAAGCGTTGTTTCTGTTACCTCTTCATCCTTGAACCACCTATGATTCATTTATTGTCTGTGTTGATTTATTGATGAGCTGGAAACCTCCACGTGGGCCATTCAAATGCATGTTTTATAACCACATCGAAATTGAGGATTAGGACTGAAACCTCGTAAAGTTAACTTAAATCCACTAGTAACGCATTACTGACTGTTCCAAATTGATGCTTTGTTGTGGTTACTTGCTGTTCTGTGTTATCATTTTATTGTCCTATTCAAGCTGTAATTTTTATTCAGTTACGTTCGAATTAAGAGGCACCGCCTCTTTGGAAAATAGCTGCTTACTTGGTTCATCATATGTCCTTTGTTTACTCCCTCCAATCTCGTTGTGACTCTTTTACCTTGTGGTTTTATGGGCAGGGTTTAGAATCTAATTGTATTCATTCCTGACATTGCTTTGCTTAATTTCCAAGTAAATAAATAGTTCGTTTATTTAGATGTATGAAATCTTCATTCTGAATTAAGTTAATACAGATTTCTTCAAGGTTCAACTTACATTACTTGAAATTTTGATGAGATGAACGTGTGATTTCAATTTAAATTAAGAAAAACATAGATGGATTGGCAGAAATATTTTTGCATTCTGACTTTGACGCGATGTACTTTGGCTACACAGCCACAATAAAGTAATTAGCATACATGAAACGGGGGTGTTTTGACAAATGACAAGAATTCCATGAAGTTGGTGCTGCATCCGCTGGGGGAAGAGAGACAAAGTCATTGTGCCTTTATTAATAAAGCATAAGATATAGGTCATGGGTCAAGGTGTTGACCAATTAGAACTTGGTTTCAGTTTAGGTCAATGTCTCTGAACCAACACAGGTTTTTGAGGAGATGCCTTATGCACGCAAGGTCAGTGGTTTAATGTGCTAGCCAGTTCAGCATGTGGATCAGATACTTTACGGCAGTTTGATGGTGGTATGCATTAAAATAAAAATCACATTTAATGCTCTTTTATTAAAATAAACTTTAATGTTTGCCTTAGGACTTGTTCTTAACAAGTTAGAGACAAACGAAAAGTGCCAGGTTTCCAGTGCCAGGTTTCGTTAGTCGTTCAGTTTAGTTTTGTTATTCTTGTAAAATAAAAGTAAATTGTGTAAATTGGGACCTGTAGTTATCACGCCAAATATGGGTAGTTGCATTGTATAATCTTTGACACTTGAGCCTCATCATGAGAAAACCTTGCTTTGCAAATTTCTCAAAGGTCCTACACAAAATAAATGTTTATATAGAAAAATGAACTGATCAAAAAGATGTCCAATACAAGCTGAATTCCATTTTTATACATACAGAAAATAAATACGCAGATCAGCTGCGCATCCACTGGGAAACTGATAAAGCATTGAAACAGTGACAATTAGCCTTATCGCTAGACATCTCGTTTTCGAATTTCGAATTTTCCAACTTTCTATGTTGGGCTCTAATTGACCTTCTCTAAGCTTCAAAAACTTGCTATAGTTAAGAAAAAGACCAGCTCTAGCAGTAAATCGTTGAGTAATAATTCACTGTTTGGAGGTCAGTTGTAAAGAAGTTGTAAAGAAGATCAAATCATGAGCGCACAGCACGAGTGATTTATATTCGAACAACTGACAGACAAACAGTGAATTATTACTCAACAATTCACGCAATAGAGCTGATTTATTTCGATTTTAATACACAATAAACGACGAAAATACATTTGAAGTCTTCAGCTTCTTCCAACTTTCCGCCATTGCACTGAGGAAATCCCACCAATAGTTGGATTGTGTCGCATATTTTTACAAGTATAAGTAACGTCTTTCCAGCGTAAAAACGACGTTACACCGTCTAACGCTATGACTGACGTCATTATGCAGTAACAAATGACGTTTGCTAGCGCGTGTCTTCTTAGCGCTTTCAAAGCTGTAAATTATTACTTGATATATCACGTTTTTTTAACATTGGCTCTATAGGCGAGGTGTGTTAGAATCTTGAAATAAGATTTTAAACTTTAAACATTGTGTTGACCAGCATGGTAGGACACATTTAGTCAGTGTTTTTTTGTTCTCACATTTCAAAATGCAGGTTTTCTTATGACGTAGCTCATATATGAATCTGCATACATATGTATGTTTTGTGTATGATGTTGTACTTAACTTTAAACAACACAATTCATAGGGGTAGAACCAAAATGGAAATAAAAAGGTAAGAAAGACAAACGTACAAGTATTTTAATGCATCCTGTGTGACGTTTCTTTACATTTGAAATCGATGCAGCTGGTAAATATCTCAGTCCAAAAAGTCTATTGTAGGTTTTCCATTCAAACATGCTATCTGTGAAAGTATTCAAATAGATCTATGACAATTCTGTACACGACAGTTTGACTCATTTTAATAGTCACAATTTATTTTTTCTGTAGGTCGAATAAATTGCAATCGAAAATTAGATGGCATTAAATGCAAAACGTATCTATCTATCTATCTATCTATCAATCTATTTCCACCGCCTTCCCAATCTGATACACTATCAATTGTCTGTCTGTATGTTTGTCTGTCTGTCTGTCTGTATGTATCTATGTTTTTCTGCTGCAAAAATTTGAAGGGGTACTGTGATGCCTTTTATCATAGAACTAGCATGCGAAAACCCAAAGCCAAAATACAATATACAAAAGTTTAAACACAAAAGACAAAAGTAAAAAGCTGAAAGTTAAAACACAAAAGGCAAAATACAATAAAGGAAAGAAACCTTTCCGAAGACAAAATTTAAAACACAAAAGGCAAAACACAAAAGATGAAGTAAAAGGGCCAAAGATAAAAGTCAAATGAATAAAGAAAGTATATAAGTACACATATAGCCTTGCAATATAACGATAGTCTATTTACGCCACCACATTAGACAGACAGACAGACAGACAGACAGACAGGCAGGCAGGTAGACAGACAGACAGACAGACAGACAGACAGACAGACAGACATGTAGATAACCCAAAGAAACTTATAGGGTGGTGGGTGGGTATAGGATAGGCAATGGAAAACAGCTTAATGTACAATAGCAGAATCTAGGGTGAAGAGCCCCTCCCTGGTGATCTCGACCACTGTCCGTTCTAAGGCATTGATTATGTTGCTGTTAATTCATTAT
Source organism: Loripinus fragilis (assembly GCA_964019695.1). Classification (NCBI taxonomy): domain Eukaryota; kingdom Metazoa; phylum Mollusca; class Bivalvia; order Lucinida; family Lucinidae; genus Loripinus; species Loripinus fragilis. The sequence goes on along the minus strand of OZ026521.1, from coordinate 64,978,813 downwards.
TCCTTGTTGCTCTCATTGTGTGTGGGGTTATTGTATTGTCTTCTAATTCTGTGGTGAAGTTCGTAGTGATTTTATACATGTAGTTTTGCAGTCATTTTGCTTAGGAAAAGAGCCAGGAAACTGACTGATTTACTTTCAATGCTTTCTTGCTGTCGTGTGACTATCTGTTTACTGTGTCTCGTAATCATAGTGATTATGGAATTTCCTAGTAATAATTACTTCTTTTCTTATACAGAAAGAAAAACAGACAGACTGACAGGCGGAAAGACAGACAGACTGACAGACCGACAGGTGAATAAACTCAAGCACTTTTTGTAGGCGGGGGGGGGGGGGGGGGTTGTGGATATGGGGTAGACGGTAGTAAAACTCATGTAGGCAAAAAGAAAGGTAGATAAACCCAAGAAATTTATATGGCAGTGGGTGTGACGTTTGAAAACAGCATGTAAACTGACTGACAGACAGATAACCTCAAGATAGATAGATAGATAGATAGATAGATAGATAGATAGATAGATAGATAGATAGATAGATAGATAGATAGATAGATAGATACGTTTTGTCTTTAATGCCATCTTATTTTCTATTGCACTTTATCAGATCTAGGCCTACAGAATAAAATCTCAGAATTAATTTCTGTAACAATTTAAATGGGTCGATATAAATGGATCGAACTATTATAGTCAGTCGAACTGTATTATATTGAATAGTAATGGATCTATGTGACCACTTTCATAGTGAGAACCCAGTATGTAGCATAATCAAACTGAAAGTCTCCGGTATACTTTTTTTGACTGCGATAGTTACCGGCTGCATCGATTTCAAATATATACCGACAAAAAAAGAAACGCACCACTTAGAACTGTTCATCTCCCAGGAAGATCACAAGGGATACGCCAGTTTAGTTTGTATCAGTGCAAAGGTATGTCAAGTACTGCTGCGTCACACGTCTTTTGCAATGTGGCGTCAAAAATGTGTTAAAGAAAATTGGTCACGAACCAAGTGGGGGTCAAATCTTAAAGTCACAAGAAATAAGCGTTTTTATAATGCTCTCTTGCTGGATAAGTTTAAGCAATGAGAATCATTTCAGTAGACCAAATTGTACTCAGACACTTATTCTTTGCAAATTCTATCTGTTAATTAATCATAAGCGATAATTAAATCAGGTAGCTCATGTATTGTGAATACCCTTTAGATAACGATTCCACACTGGAGATAAACCTTACAAAACATTTAAAGAGTTCAACATTGTTTAAATCAATTTAAATGGCCCTAACTGATGAAAATGGATTTTGAAATAACAAATATGCATCAATAAACACATTGATTGCCTCACATAAAGACAACGTATCGTTTTCATACTTTGCAAATGTAAAACATACTCGGAATTTAATGTAGATAGTAGCATTGAATTAACGCTTCCGCAACTCGTTTACCATTCACCTTGGTGAGTTTTGCGCCTGTACATGGAAGGTACAGATACTCATCTACGTCAAACTTAAGTTTTAGTAAGATTTGATCAGAAATGAATATTTTATGACAATTAACATTTTCGTTTTAAAAGGAGATCTAAATGGGAAAATCGTAGTGGTGCGTTTCTTTTTTGTTGGGTATATATAAAAACTAACATTACGACGGATGAGTTAAAATGCTTATGCTCTCGTCCTTCTTTCCTCTATTGTTCTCCATCTTAGCTCTACCTCGTGAATTGCGCCGTTTAAAATGTGCAACATTGTACACTAAACAGAAAACTCAACATACGAAAGTAAAAAGTTAAAAAGGACATAACACAAAACACAATGTCACATATAGGCTTCCGTAGATGTGCATGTAAGTGCGAAAATAAATACATTTACATTATAAATTTGGGCCTCGACGCGAGAAAACCTGTCTTCGGGGGTTTGCGAACAACAGACCAGCATGCGCATCCACGCAGTATGATCAGCGCCTATGTTATTCGCGTTTTGGAAAGTACGATATCTAAGCTTGCTACAAGCAAAATTTCATTTTTCTAGCTGGTCTCTGTAGCTGAGCAGGCTGGTTTGAATCTCACTTTGTCGGAAACCCCGAAGACAGGTTTTGTCGCGACGAGGCCCAAAGACAGAAGCTATATCACTTTTCTTCCTACGAAAACATACTATGTACAGTAGACCCCAACAAGTTGTTAGTTTTTCTCCGAAGTGTAAGCTCTCGGAACACAGAAGATGCATGGTCAATTGAAACGATATTTGAGCCGCGGCATGTGATTTCCAACAATGAGGCATTTGACATGTGTAGACTCGGACGAGCCTCTGCAGCCTCCTTTTAAGCTTAGAAACTCCAAATGATGTCGGCCAGTAGCTTAAGACTTGTAGAATATTCAAGCGGCAAGCAAAGGCTTTGATCAGACTGCGCGTATGCGCAGGCTGGTCCGAGCCTTTGCTGGTCGCACATATTAAATAGTTGGAAATCTCATGCACTGGCTCATTTTACCTTTCAAAAAGACAGTTCATCAATCATGTACGCTTGTGATGGACAGACAGGGGGTCTGGGTCTAGTTTACCCAAGAAGCAAAAGAAATTTTAAAAACAATAAAATAAAATGGAAGTTTTTTCTTTAAGGCGAGATTTTTTTTTTTTTTTTTTACTTTTTGGCAGGGCTTCAAAAAGTATAAGCCTGCTCCCCAGCTCCCATAAAATAATTACAAGGGCTCCCCATCCCCATATGATTGGGCGCTAGGGCAATATATGAAATCACCCATTCAAACAAATTTCAAATGAAAAAAGCAAAATAAATTGACCTAAAACTCAATATGTTGCATCCCGTGCGTTTGCGAGCTGTCTCTGTGTGTAGACCATAGTTCATAAAACAACTACTGGTGCGAACACATACGAACAAGTCCGTTAGCCAGAGGGTGCTAAATTTTGAAATCAACTTTCAAGATTATATTAGAAAAAACACATTGCACATGTACAAGCGATGTGTTGTATCAATTTCGGACGAATATAAATATTAAAAGATGATACAGCGTTTAGTGAGAAAAAAACGTAGCCCGGGTTGCACGAGGATTCTATGAATTTCTGTCATTGAGAGCTTTTATTGTCACATGATTTGTCGGTGATACGACTCGTCGTGAGACAACCTTGTGTTTGTCGTAATGCTAGCTTAGCTACAGCTTGACAATTGATATTTTGCATGTAGCAAATTAAGATATTGGTCGATATTAAACTTTCCATAAAGCGATTAACATGGGCGGATGCGCAGGTTGGTCTGTATCTTTGTTGTTCGCATGCAAAAATATTCAGATTTTCTCACCACATGTCCCATTTCATTATAGAGCATTTTGTTCACGCCATTGTTTTCCCAGTGGGTTTTGTTTGATATATGTATACATAATTGAGCCATGACATGTGATTTCCAACACTGTGGCATTTTGACAAGTGTAGACTCAGACGTGACTGTGCAGCCTCCATTTAAGCCTAGAAACTCCAAATAATGTTCAGTAAGTAGCGTAACCGTCATAGAATATTCAAGCGACTAGCAAAGGCTCTGATCAGACTGCGCGTATGCGCAGGCTGGTCTGAGCCTTTCCTGATCGCACATACCATATTTTTGGAAATCTCATGTCGCGGCTCATTATTATTATTAAACCTTAAAACTATTGTATCTTTCACGAGACCCCCAGAGGACGCTGTCAGATACATGTACTATAACCTTATCGAATATGAAACGTGGACATCATTGTACAGAGTCTAAGGGACTGTAGGGCCTTCGTTTGGCCTAGTAAGTAACACTCACATCAAGCATTTGTTTGACCTTGGATAATATAACAAGTCAGTCAGTCTGAAACAAACACTCAATTGAGCAATTTGATATCATTGTTCGTATTATACAACATTGATGATACAAAAAAATCCGTTTCGTTGAAAAAAATCGAAACTAAGTCGCATTTAGTTAACAACCTTACATAAGACTAGTGTGTGTGTGTGTGTGTGTGTGTGTGTGTGTGTGTGTGTGTGTGTGTGTGTTCGCGCGTTTTAATGATGTGGACTTTGGGTGAAAAGAAGAGAAGCTTGTACATTTTTAATTTGATAAGCGAAAATTCTAAGTACATATTATTCTTCTCTTTATGTATTAACAACCAATAACATATGTCCCAATACAGATCCCCCCAACACACAAGCCCTTCGCTCCCTAAATACGAACCTTAGCAAGGCAGTCGGCTACGATACCGACAGTCTTGTTTAACCATCATCTTTGCGGAGAATCACGTGACTTTAGAGGATTGAAAATGGCGGATACTTGTCAAAACCCCTCGATTCAGGTAAGACTTTCTTTGATATGCATGTATGTCCGTTAATTTTGACCAGAGGCGAGTTCAACAAGGCGAGTGCTTGCGAGCGCTCGTTGTTCTGGTACCTATCTTTATTCGTAATGTGTAAAGCCTGGCATCAGTACAACGAGCGCTCGAGAGCACTCGCGTTGTTGAACTCGCCTCTGGTTGACATAAGGTTTGATGCAGATAACCCCGCAAAAATGAAAGCAACTTGTCCACCTTTAGCGACTTTTGGACAAAAATCCGGTTAAACCGAATTTTTCGGTTGTTCGTCAGTAACTCTTTAACCAGATATTTGTCCGAAAGTCGCATACAATGTACCTGTTGGTGTCATTGTTCCGGGGTATCTGCTTCAAACCCCATGCAAGAGGGTCTGGATGGGGTATAATGATTAGTGAATAATGGCCCTTTCTTATAATGAATAGTGAATAATGAACCCAAAAAATATTGAATAGTGAATAATGAGGACCTATAATAAATGAATAATCCTAATTTTTTAATGAATTGAAGACAAAATTAAAGAATAGTGAATAATCAGATTTCTTTGCCACCTTTCTTACTTTTAATGTATATTTGGTCTCATTTGAATGAAAGACCCAAAATTATAATAAGATGAATAGTGGGCCAAATTTTTAAGGAATAGTGAATACCAGACCCCCCCCCCCTCCATCCAGATCCTCACGCAAACCTGATCAGTTTTAACGGAAATATCAAAGAAAATCTTACCTGAATCGATGGGGTTTTCAATGTTATCTGCCATTGTTGTTGTTTTGAAATAACCTGATTCTCCGCCGTGATTATGGAATCTACTTACAGGATGGACCCATATTGTACACCTTAGCCCTTTGTATACACGACCCCCTAAATGGGTACTTTTATATACAGTGAAAACACATATGAAATGTGTCAGGTAGGTGGTGAGGTCTGGCTTTAACTTGGTTGTTAGAGCCATATGACTCCTGCTGAACAATGTTTGAAACGGGCGTGCTATGAAGCGACTATCTACAGGTACATATGACAAGACAATATTTATTCAACCTATAGAATCAAAATAATGATGATGATTTTTCAGTTATTATGACGGTGTGCCGTGGTCCTTCGCTCATTTACATATAAAGCACTCACGACACACCCAGTTTATGCACCCACTTAGGCTTTAATAAGGGAGTTATGACTGTATCCCGTCAATGTCCCACGCCTATTCGTATTGAGTAAAAGTGTGGGGCTTTTGTAATTTGAATTTTGAAAATGGTCTAAAGTAAGTACCAATCTTGTAGGAGTCGACGTGACAATTCCGTCTGCACAATGTCACCCCTACTGTTGAAAGTGTAAGTTATTCCGCCTGGAAGGGCTAGGAGGTGTATTATTGTTTGTTTATGTTTGCCGCTCTTATATAGTGAGCTATAAGAATCAAAATAACAAAACGAGGCTCCTTTTATAGCGTGTCGACTTACAAGTTTTACCAATCACTCAAATTTCGAAGATCATTAACGAGATACAGAATAGCGGCACATTCTTTGGCAATGGAAACTGGTCATCACCATAATATAGAAAGAAACGGTAGAAAATATATATTGTAACATGACCGTAATAGAAAGTGAATTTGATTTCATGCTAATATGCCCGTTGTATGCAGATTTAAGAAGTAAATACCTTAAAAGATATAAATGTAGATGGCAAACCGTACAAAAATTGTACAAGTTAATGAACAAACAGTCAAAACACAGCCTACAGCTCATTAGTCAATATCTGTATTTTTCTTTTCGTAAAAGGGATGGAAACTAACCCCCGACCTGCAGAATCAAGATTTGTGAAAGAAAGGACTGAACACAAAAACAGTGATGATCCAGATCAGGTTCAACATCGTTTTTTTTCTGTTTTATTTTATCTTTCATTCCAATTGAAAAAATGGAGTGAGCACTGAGGGTTGACAGTGTGAACTTTGGGGAGAAATGTGGTGCATGGACATATTCAACACGGCGGGGGGGGGGGGGGCTAGGTTCCCTGATGCCGACTTAAATTTTTATATCTAAGTAAACAATGTATGTATTTGTACTGACAGGAAAGTGCTTACCCAGTAGAGCTACACAGAGCTTCCACACGGATATTAATTAAATCATCTAGAGTGCATATTCTCAAAATACGATCGGACAAATTGCTAAAAATTATTAAATCTGTCAACACAAGGATAGTAGGGTCAATCCGGGTAAATACGGGCGTACCCGCCATTGTTAATACGTAACGTCTTCCGACGTAAACGAACCGTACGCGCATCAGCATCGCGCAGCTGATATGTGCGGATCGAGAGGGGTTAGCGGCAGGGCGTCCGGACCCCCCCCCACCCCCAGGAAAACCTCAAAGGTATTCGAGTCCTTAGTCATACACGTCCGGATTCCCTGTAAACCAAGCCAGCATTCAGTGTTGGCCCATGCATTATCGGCCCGCCAGTGAAACGCCATTTATATGGCGATTCGCTGGCGGGCCGATGATGGCCCAATTTCAGTTGTATTTTGATCCTCTTTTTCCCTCCAAATAAACTAAAAAAGGTTTCAGAGTTGAGATGGACCTTCTTGATTGTTCTGAGTTGGGTAATAAAACAACTATTTCATACCTTTCTGTGCAACAGTCAAATCTACCATCCCCGAGTTTCATACCTCTTTGGGCAACAGTCAAATCTACCGACCCCAATTTTCATACCTCTCTGTGCAACAGTCAAATCTGCCATCCTCGAGTTTCATACCTTTCTGTACAACAGTCAAATATACCATCCCTGAGTTTCATTCCTCTCTATGCAGCAGTCAAATCTACCATCCCCGAGTTTCATACCTCTCTGTGCAACAGTCAAATCTACCATCCCCGAGTTTCATACATCTCTGTGCAACTGTCAAATCTACCATCCCTGAGTTTCATACCTCTCTGTGCAACAGTCGAATCCATCATCCAAGAGTTTCATACCTCTCTGTGCAACCGTCGAATCTACCATCCCCGAGTTTCATACCTCTGTGCAGCAGTCAAATCTAACATCCCCGAGTTTCATACCTCTCTGTGCAACAGTCAAATCTACCATCCCCGAGTTTCATACATCTCTGTGCAACTGTCAAATCTACCATCCCTGAGTTTCATACCTCTCTGTGCAACAGTCGAATCCATCATCCCAGAGTTTCATACCTCTCTGTGCAACCGTCAAATCTACCATCCCCGAGTTTCATACCTCTGTGCAACAGTCAAATCTACCATCCCCAAGTGTCATACCTATGTGCATGTGCAACAGCCAAATCTACCATCCCCGAGTTTCATACCTCTCTGCATGTACAACAGTCAAATCTACCAACCTTCGGTACGGTCCGTTTGCTCTATAATGTTACCCTATTAGAGTTTTATCAGTATTTAGTGTTCCTTGTCTGAATCAGCAAAAGGAGAACAATGTGTGCATGGCCAGTTTTCCACGAAAGAATGTGCTGTACGTGAGCATGTCATGCGGTTTCAGGTAAACAAGTATATTCATTACCAAAGGTTGCCTTATTTTTAGAGGTGGCGTATCGTATAACACTTATATGTGCAAAATATAATGTAGGTGGAGAAAAACGAAAACTGATTGTCATGTGATTGGTACGAAAATAGAAATTATCATTTCGAAGTCACGGATAAACGGGGATTTTGCTTACATCATATTCCTGGAACAATAATGGGGATGGTCACTTTTGTGAAATACGGTTAACTTGAACAAAGGATCATTGACACTTGCTATGGGTAAATGCCTATGGTTTTCAGTAAAAATAAAAGTTTGTCAATCGTCCCTTTCTTCACCTTAAAGCTACCCTGACCTGAGTACTTTATGGCTGTGAAATCCGTTTTCGATATTAAATGCTTCAAAGATGTAAAATTTGGGGTAGAACAATCAGTTTTACATTATAATATATAGAAATCCGAAAACATTTTTTAAAATATCATTCCCCCCCCCCCGTGTGCCAGCAAAAGCTTTGGCATGTATATGTGTTACCGTATTTTACACATTGTATGGAAGTGGCTTGCTGGCACACGGGGGGGGGGGGGGGGAAGATGTTCAGCAGCCCAAAAACCAGGGGCCTAAGCCCATAAAATGCCTTTTCTACCAAATAAGAAATTACTGACAGTAATGAAGTTCTCTAGAAACAACCTCCTAAATTGCTTTGTATTCTGTGCTAATTAAATATAAAGTACTTAAATATTAAAAGTAGAATTAGCAAGGTTTATTGCATTTTTTCATAAGAAAACATCTCACTGTTATTAAATGACACATTCTTTTGCAAACGTCATGTACTTATCTATTTGCATGCTAGGGAATTGTTCATGTTTTTATTTTCGTCTGCTGACTTTCTTCAAAATTAAGTTTTTAAAAATAAACCACCCAGGACCACCATCGGAGGATCAAACAGATTGGATCCAGATCAAGACAGACATTCTGTTGGTCTTCATCTGGGTCCAAACTGTTTGCAAATGCTATTGGCAGACAACAAAATTATCTACTGGCATGCAAAGAGTTATAACAGGTAAATACTTTAGTGTTCAATATATATTGTCTCATATAGGGATATACATGTATATATATACCATAAATATTCGGACACTTTAAATACATTTAACATGCTATGCCCTTTAAACAAAGCAAAAGTAATATTCAAAGGATCTAGTTAGAATTAGTTTTACTTTCCAATGCTAAATGGGACACTTTCTTTCCTTCAAAAATATTTATTTCTTTTGTTGAGCTTTCATTTTTGTATTATTTACGGTACATGTAGTCTAAAATGTACAGGTAACTTCTAAATTATCTCCCCAAAATCATTTTATTACAAAACATATTTTGTTTTTAAAACTATTTCATCAATTATCGTGATCCGTTGATACTCTGCATATGGTATTTTCAATAGATATCACCATGCCTACCAAATAAATCAAGAAAACGTGCAGAAATCACTTTTTAAAGCACTTTTTATTTTCATGAATTTTCAGACCCCCTCCCCTTTCTACCCGCCATAACTCCCGAGTGCGTAGGAATTTTGAAAATATTTTGCTAGCTTGCTCTTGCCATTAGATTCACCTATTGCACTGATACTACATGCACCACACTAGAAGCTCAAAAGCAACGTTCTGGGAATCAGAAAAATAGGCGTATAAGGCCCAAACCGTCAATGATCCTTAAAGCTGCCTGTAAAGATCCAGTTATCAGTTCACCACAGATGTAAGGTAAGCGTGCACATGAGGACCACTGTTCCTATGGGTTATCATTTTAACTTGACCAAGATGATCCAACTGTTACTTCTTCATAATCATAGCACTGAGAGTATTGATGGGGACGGCTGCATTTACGCGTGTTAGTCTTCTTCATACAAATAAAACGTCATTCATTTGTTTATTATGATGATTACATGTATGGCTATCATGGAACCAAACTACACTCTTAAGTGATTTGAACCATTTTAGACCCGTAAAATCCCATGTTGTTATTATTGACTATTCCAAGGCGCTGCTTCTTTTGCTTGTATTTGGTGTCGGTTTCGGTGACGTTTCGCCCTATTATATGCATATGTATGTATAGATTGTTTTAGATCCAACGGTGTAGCCAGAATACTGAAAAAAATACGCACATCAAAGGGAGACTACTGGATTAAGCAGTGATTCTATTCAATTGCGTCCGTTTTCAAAAAGGAACTCTTAAAGGAAAGAATTTGCTCCAAAAGGGAGCGAATTCTTTCCTTTAAGAGCACTTCCTTATGGTATGGAAAATCGCTTACACCAAATTAGGTGACATCCCTTGAATGCTACTATTTTTATTTACGCACGTGCGTTAACTGCGTAATGGGAGCTACGCCAATGAGTTCAGTTCAGATTGCTTTTGAGATAGAGCTGGCCGGTCGGTTGGCCTTGTGTTCTCTTAGTATAATGTCCCGTTTTGTTTTTGAGGCCCTGATTGCCCACGTCCTTGTCATTGGTTACTTGTTGCTTTCATTTGATTATGGATTTGAATATATATTATCCCAGTTATAAGTTGAAACCAAGGTCAACGTATTGTTTTATTTTAACAAACGATAAACAATTACAATAACGATTGAACAGCTGATTGATCATATGATTTGGGTTTTACCTTTGTGAAGACTTAGAACATTCTTGGAACCCATGAAGTCGCATTGGAGTAGTTCCCATTAGGCAGTATACGCACATGCGTAATAAAAAAGTAACACTCAAGGGAGCTCACCTTATGTGGTAAAAGTTATTTTCCATACCTTAAGGGAAAGAATTCGCTCGCTCCCTAAGAGAAGTTCCCATTTTGAAAAGGGACGTAATTATAGAGAATCATTGCTTGATACAGTAGCCCCCCTTTTTCAGCATTCTGGCCACGCCATTGAGTCGGATCGTAGTCTTCGCTCTGTAATATAAGAGTCTATCATGATGGGATAGAAATTTCCGTCCCTTGTGATCCTCGTTTGTCCTTGTGATAAAACCTTCGCTTGAGAAGATGCATATACATGTATACTGTTAAACATGCTTATTCAGTTGTGAAATTAAACTATCTTATTCAGTTGTGAAATGGGAAGACTTTATTTGAGATTTTCAGATATTGCAGTGTATTATTTGACACCTTGGTAGCTATAATAAGTTATAATAAGTTATATCGTAAGTCTGATTACTAAAAGTTGTTTTCGTTATATTTTTTGTTTGCTTAATTACCGTGAGTCTTAATTAAACCATGCACCTTGGGTATCTGCTAAAAACGCTTCGGTGAGGCAATTCAAATATGTACCCAAAATACCTGATTTCACTGAAATACATCCAAACTATGTCAGTATTTTTTTTCATTATGAAATGTGCCATTTTACTAAGAAACACTGATTTCCACTGTCTTAATTTATATATGTGTAATTCTTTGGTTATTTTATACAAAGATGATCCCGTGTGATAATGGAATTACAGGATTGTAAACAATGTTTTTTTTCTTGTCTGCAAAGCTTGTAAGTCAATGTAATAGTTAACCTGATATTGACTCAAAACATGTTCTGATTTCTGTTGAATATTAAGCTGCGCCATATAATTGTTCATTCAATTAACTTGCCAAATATATTCAAGGCTGCAAAAATGACACTTTAAAAATGACATTTTTCTTATTTTTGCTCAAAGCAAAAAATGTGGATGCCAAGTGGAACGCCTATTTTAGGCGGTTTTATAGAGTACCAATATTCAATGTTTCAGAGTGGAAATAAGAAAAAAAGTATTGTTTACCTTGTATACCCAAAAAACGCAAGTAAGTATGGCCAGGAAACACCACAATCACACGCTGCAGACCAGCCCACGGCACCGTGAGAAAGAGCCACAGAACACTCACAGTAAGAAAATTAAAGTAAAGCAACTAGCTCTCTTTCCCCACCAATATAATTGCAAAACTAGAAGGACACAAACACTGAATAACAAAACAAGGACCAAACACAGAACCCCCATAATCAATGTGCGACACAATTAACGAAGAATCAACAACCACAAAATCGGCGCCTAAGAATGGACGGTAGCCTAAGCCACTGTGGGAGGGGGGGGGGGCTTAAATGCCCTTTACTGGTACCAAATCTTAACCCTAGATTATATTATTGCTAAACCACAGAAAAGTGTTTAGCTCGCATGGAATCTTACTAACTATTGTATCTATCTTCACAGAGAAACAATCTGATCAAATTAACGATTTGACGAAGCAAAGAAAATAGCTTGTGACTCACAGATAGTCCAAGCTAAAGTAAACCTCACGTTAAGCCACGGTTTGCCATGCCTGAGACAATCATCAGGTACCAATCAACTGATTACAGCTTTACGTCAGGGCTGTCAGTGAGTCTGAGGCCTGACCCACCGTCGTGCAATTAAAGAGGAAACCTAGCTATAAACCATGATTGGGTTTACAACCAGACATGCAGACTGTCGCATGAGTTCCATATGATATCCAACTTTTTTTTATAAGATTACCAAATATAACTGGGCGCTTTTCATTTGCGCACTTCAGTATATCTTTTGTGTACTATGATTCCTTCATTTGCGTACAATTCTACATATCATTTGCGCACCTTTTTCACACCCCATTAAAATTAATTATGGGTAATTAAGCTACATATAGTTGAAAGTCGTAAACTTGTAATAACAGCTAGATACATGGAAATTGTTGGATGAGATGCGTAGAACTGCGTGAGACGATTCTGTGCCATTATTGGTTCTCTTCTCTTCTCTTCTGAGGGAATACCAGTCCGCATGCCTGGAGTAAACTTTGAGCCAAAACACTTTTAAGTCATTTTCAAATTTCACCCAGGCTGTCTTCGTAATGAGCACCAAACCCGATAGTTTGGATCTATCACCACCATGCTTGGCCCATTAGTGGAATCTGCAGCACTTGATGGTAGCTGACGGAATAGCTTCTCAAAGCAATGTATGCATAGCTACTTTGAAGTGAAGTATATGTGAACGGTGGTAGTTACAATTGTTAAATTACAGTCTTACATAATGTCCACTGCATAATAAATGTAACATTCTATAGTAAACAGCTATGGTTATATCGGGACGGTAATCGTCGAAATTTGTGGGATACCCAACAGTGAGATGAGTGACATCCCAAGCACTGTAATAAAGCACCTCCCCAGTTAACAGCTTTGGCTTATGTGGGCCACAAATCGAGAAACCATGTCTTTGGGGTTTTGCGAACAATACAGGCGCAGACCAGCCTGTGCATCCGCACAGTCTGATCAGCGCCTTTGTTATTCGCTTTTAGGAAAGTATCATATGTAAACTTGCTACAGATGAAATTTCAACCTTCTAGCCAGTCTCAGTAGCTGAGGAGACTGGTTCGAAACTCGCTTTGTCGGACACCCCGATGACAGGTTTACTCGCGACGAGGCCCATATCTAAGGGCGTTCCGACATACTACATTTTATCATTCTCCGGCCTTCTTAGCAGTTATTCGGTACTCCAATTTACATCTCTGCAAGCAATCACCATCAGCCCATCAATTTCTTGATGCCCTGATCAGCGGGGGCTTTTTATTTTTACTTTACGCTACTTCTAAAAACAATGACTATCAATTGCAAAACAGAAAAAAATGTTTTACTAGGTATAATAACAAAGTCCACGGTTGATGAGGTGTCGTATGTTTTTATTGAAGGTTAAATGTTCTTACGTAGTACGTGTATATATTTAGATATTTGCTCATTTGTCCTGGAAGGAGGTATGACAGGCTACCTTTAAATACGCCGTTTGTAACGTCGATGAATACTAGAGGATGAGAGGTGTCTTGTAACGGGTGAGTTCTTGAATCGTAATTTATGTTTAAAAATTCGATTGTATAACATGTTCACTTTGATGGCGCATTGTTATTTATTTATACTTAACTGACGACGATGGCGCAGCCTGGATAAATTACGAAACATATTAAGAATGATTTGTATATAAGAATGATTTCTTAAATAGGCGTTCGTGTGGCTTGACCATCAATTTTTACCATACATAAAACACAGAAAAGCCGCTCGAATTGTATTGTTTGTTATCAGTGATAGAAAGTATTTTCCACCAATTAGAGCATTTAATTCGGATAATATTTTTAAAAATACGAAATAGTTCTTGAACTCCTCTGCAAGACAAACTATATATATCTGGAAGTTATTGCATGATTTTGTTTACAGCTCAATATACAAGCTGGTTTTAGTGAAATACTGCAATTCAATTTAAGACCTTAAGCTTAAAAATATAACATAATTGAACCGCGACATGAGATTTCCAACATGTGGTATGTGCGACCAGCAAAGGCTCAGACCAGCCAGTGCATGCGCGCAGTCTGATCAGAGCCTTTGCTAGTCGCTTTTAGGCTACTGCTGGAACAACATTTAGAGTTTCTAACTTAAGCTTTAAATTAGGCTGCACAGGCTTGTCTGGGTCTATTCTTGTCAAAATGCCATATTGTTGGAAAGCTCCTGTCACGGTTAAAATATTATGGAGTAACTTCGGAACTACACCCGAATCACCACCGTATAACGGTCAAGCTGCATAGTCTGTAACTTTTAATCTTTTAATTTTAGAACTAATGTTTCTATTTTTCAAGAACACTGTAAAATAATTAAAATTCAGGTAAACACTTTACCTATTTCGTAAATCTTAACAAGTTATCAGTATCAAAACAACAGCATTTATGTTAAAATTAACTGTCTATAATTATTGGAGGGACGCAAATAATTACTAACAAGAGAAAAACACACCTGTTTTATAAAACAATTCACTTTTCCGTGCATTTTTCAGCTATAGTGAACAGATTAATGGTGAAAACTTAACTTGATTCTACTTTTACAAATAATTTAAAAATAAAATAAAATATTTCGAAAAATATCAAAAGTTACAGACTATGTAGCTTTAATGATTCTCCACTGCGCGCAAATATTCGTCCTACATGTACATGTATATAAATTTAAGTGTAATCCCCAGTACACAAAAAAATAATATTTGGTTCGCATAATTGCTCCCTAGCTCTATTAATGTATCATCTTAGAGCCACTATAATCGACCAAAACACTATGATTAAATAAAAAAAAAGGGCCAATGGCTGTAAAAACGTTATAAAATTAATAACGACCCTTCTGTGGAGCTCTTATGGTTGTCAATTGGTAAATGGGCCTTTTAAAAAAATGTATACATATCGGGTTAACATTTTGTCAAAAAATATATTTTGTTTTGCGATAATAATTCTGACTAATACATCGGCAGTAAATATGAGAGCATAAAATCTAACAAATGCAAGCTTAATCTCTGTACTTGTAGTCATTTTATATCAAAATGATAGGGTAGTTTGAAAGAAATGTCAATGCAGTTACCATTAAACCAATATTGTAACAAAAGACATTGGTAATTTTAATGTGAATCTTTAGTATTTAGATCATGTTCAACTAAGTTATTCATTTATTTTCAATTTCGTTTGATAAGGACAGCCTATTATGTAAGGTAACACCAATGCCACAGGTAATTGCAATGACATATTTACGGAAGCCTATATGTGACATTGTGTTTTGTGTTATGTCTTTTTTGAATTCTGAGTTTCTTGTTTCGAATTCTCTGAATTGTGTACCGCATACAATTACATTTTAAACGGCGCAAATTCACGAGGTAGTGC
Organism: Loripinus fragilis; assembly: GCA_964019695.1. NCBI lineage: Eukaryota > Metazoa > Mollusca > Bivalvia > Lucinida > Lucinidae > Loripinus > Loripinus fragilis. The sequence continues at coordinate 64,963,346 of OZ026521.1, read as the reverse complement.
CAAGATGGAGATGAAAAGAGAAATGAAAGACGAAGGTTTATTTAAGCATTTTAATGGATTCGTTGCAATGTTACTTTTTTATATTTGAATTCGATGCAGCTGGTAACTATCACACAAAGTCAAAAAATCATTTGGGGGCTTTTGGTTCGACTATGTTTCAAAGTGGGAGTAGTCGAATAGACCCAGGACTATTCGAGATGATACAGTTCGACCCATTTAACTTGTTACAAAAAATATTCTAAGAAAGTAATATGTAGGTCTGATCGTGTGCAATCGAAAATAATATGGCATTAAAGGCAAACGGTATCTATCTATCCATCTAAATGCTGTTTTGGACTACCTCCACACATGTACCTCCATATTTATAAATTCTTTATGTTAGATTCTGTCTGTCTGTATAAACACTGTTTTCAAACGTAACACCCAACCATATAAGTTTCTTGGGTTTATCTACCTGCCTTTCTGCTAAAAAGTTTTTCTACCGCCTATTCCATACCCACAACCCCAAAGGCTTCTGGGGCTTATTCACATGTTTGTATGTCTGTCTGACCATCTGTGTGATCAGGAAATACAATGTACATTAATCACAGACCACAGACCATCCTACAGCACTGTGAGGACGAGACACAGAACATAGAGAACCATATGACAGCAAGAAAACATTTAATCTCACGCAATCAGTTTCTGTCTCTTTCCTCCCAGCCAAATAATTGCAAAACAATAACGACACTACGAACATCCCAATAGAATAAGAAGTCAACACAAAACCTCCATACAAAATAGGAGCAACAACGAATTAATAATTAACAAAAACAAAAGCAATGCCTCAGAAAGGACATTGGCCAAGATCACTGGTACCTTGGCATCCAATTAGGGCTACTTTGCACCCCCAGGGCAATTTTTCATGGGTGTCAAATTGCTCATCGGGAACCCTGGCTGTGAAACGAAGTTGTCCTTAAAAATGGGCTATGTGAAAATGCATGGTTTCCACGGCAACCCCTTATATGATTCTCGAGAATGGGGGGGGGGGAGGGGGGGAGGGGGGGTAGGCCTACAAATCAAATCCATTCTAGGGTTCTACTTATCCTAGAGCACTAATATTGGTGTCAAATTAAAGCTATTGATAATTTTATTCGTAAACTCCTTAATTTTTCTATGATTTTTTCTCTCATTTCTAAAGTTTTCATTATTATTCATAAATATGCAAATTAGATGATTTACATATCTGACCTAAGGGAAAAAGAAATGTGTCAAAGCTTTAATTTGACACCAGTTTTCGTGCTCTACGATGAGTGAACTTCTAGAATGGATTGACTTTGTAGGCCCACCTCCCATTCTCGAAAATCATATAAGGGGTTGCAATGGAGACCAAGCAGTTTCACATAGACCATACCGAATTGCTTTTAGGACAACTTCGTTTCGCATTCAGGGGGTCCCAATGAACAATTTGACACCCATGAAAAATTGTCCTTGGGTGAAAGGTAGCCCAACTTGGATGCCAAGGTATGGGGAAGCGACGGGGCTTTTATATATGTTTCATCCTCTTCACCCTAGATTATTCTGTTGTATATAAGCTGTTTTCGACCGCCTCCTCCATACCCATCACCCTATAAATTTCTTATGTCTTGTTGTCTGTATGTCTGTCTGTCTGTTGTTTGTCTGTCTGTATGCCTTTCTTAATTCCTGCCTTCATGTATGTCTGTATAAAGTGGTGACATAAACATACAGGCATTATATAACAAAGCTATATATGCACTAATACTTTTTTGTTCTGTTAGCTTTTGTCTTAGGCCTTTTTTATTTCGACTTTTGTGTTTTGTCTTTTATGTTTTAACTTTTGTCTTTTGATTAATTTCTTGTCTTTTTTCTTTGGCATTTTGTCTTTTGTCTTCATGCTTTTTACTTTTGTCTTTGTGCTTTTTACTTTTGTATATTGTATTTTGGCTTTGCGTTTCGCATAATGATTCTATGATAAATAGATAGATAGATAGATAGATAGATAGATAGATAGATAGATTGATACGTTTTGCCTTAAATGTCATCTTACTTCTGATTGTACTACATTTGACTCACAGAATAAATTCTCATAATACATAAATTGATACTAGTAAAATGGATCGCATTGTCATGTATAGAATTTTCCAGGATTTACTTGAATACTTACACATATAGCATATAGCAAAACCAAAAAGCTCTAATATACTTTTTTGTGTTTATTACCAGCTGCATCAATTTCAATTATAAAACATAAAATTACAATGGATACATTAAGATACTCACACCCTTGTCTTTCTCACTCTCTTCTTTCAACTTGGTTCTACCACTTAAAATTGTGCTGTTTAAAATGTCGCACAGCATTGTACACAAAACACACATATTCAAATTCACATATGAGCCACATCATGAGAAAACCTACATTTTGCATTGTGCAAACAACAAAGGCGCTGATTAAATGTGTCCTCACATGCTGGTCAATGCATTTGTTGCTCACTAGGGTAAAACATGATATCTTATTTCAAGATTATAGCTTGCTTTTTGTCAACTTTTATTGATGGAAAATTTTAAAATCAACGTGCTATTCGTCCCCTCTCAACCTGCTCATAGCGAGCAAATTTTTTATCAGTACACTGAAGGACTTTAAAAACGCAAAAATCGAAATTCATAAAATTAACAACTTTTTAATGTATCAATTTTATTGAGATTTGGCAAAAATAAACATGAATATGTCAACAAAACATGAGTTTAAATTTCATATCGAAATGATAAATTATTTTAGAGCATCAGTCTATCAAAAGACAATACCCTTAGATTCGAAAGCTGCAATTTGATTTTTTTCTTGAATTGGGCATGATTTAAAGTTATTGTAATAAAATATCGTTTATCAAAAATCTGAAACAAATTACCCTTGGAGCCCTGCTATTCGTCTGGCAGTGTTGGTAGCCAGCCGGAACGGATATCGTCGATGTGAATATCGTCGATATAATCGACGTTAGTTGCCACCTTAATGTTGGTCGCCAATCCTAGTTGGCCAGACCTGTGTCGACCTTTAACTGTCCCAGTAGCCTGGTAACAATCTCTGAGGTGCTGTATAGCTGATGGATGGCAATTATAATATCTGGCGAGGCCAGAAACACGCTCCCCAGCTTTTAACATTCCAATTGCGCCAGGTCGTTCATGTTCAGACAAACGTGGCACGAATAATAAAGCTTTAAAACTAAAGCTACTGTGTTTTTATACATATATACCTACAAGCTATATGTGAAATGATAAAATATTTTGCTTCATTGATTCGTGGGGACACAACGTGCAAAAAATAGTAATTCACAGATGCGTAGCTGGTGGTGGCCATGGTCTATAAAAATGCCGGTTTCAGGTATATTTAGAGGCAGAGTGTCGTTTCTAGCCGATTTAACTTGTTAAAGAAGACTAAATATGTTCTGGGTTCAAAAAATAATAATTTTCATTTTATGCGTTTTTAAGTCCTTCAGTGTAGTAAAATCTTAATCACTTGCTAGGAGCAAGCTCTCTGACATATTCTAAGATGGTTGCTAGTGTTTATCTTATAAAAATACAATATATTCTTGAAAATTGTGTTTTCACAGCAGATAACCCCCACAAAAGCAACATGTTTTATTTTAAAAACCATGCATGATTTCTTTTAGCTGAGGGTTGCTGTCTTTTTAACATTAACCTCAGTGATATAGAGCTGGATCTTATTTCCATGAAATTTTAGTGAAACTCTGGCATGGATGTTACACTGAAACGAATTTTCTAGTAATAAGGCTAATTATAATCGTTTCGATGCTTTATAATTTTCACTGTTGATGTGCAGCTCATCTGCTGCTTTGTTTTCTGTATATGTCAAACAGCATTCAGTGTATATTGAACTTCTGATCAGTTATTTTTTCTATATATCATACTTATATGTATAAAGCTAGACACCATAGCTACACAGCCAACGAGTATGTGTTGGACTTGTAAGAAATCCACAAAGGCTGGTTTTCTTATGATAAGGCTAATATGTCAATACTGATACAATACAACTACAAATGTACTAGTTATGGTTCAGAATTTACTTGTGTGTTACAAGAGTAACAAAATTAATGCACAGACACTGAACAACTAACGAAACATAGCACTTTTTGTCTGCCTCTAACTTGTAATGAACAAATCTTAAGAATAAACGCAAATGCTTATTTTAATTAAAGAATATAAGATATGATTTTCATTAGAGCAATATTTATCAAAGATATGAACACGACTTTACAAGAACATCAAAATACGTATTTGTCTGAGGAATTTTTTTAATATTATTTCCATATTTGCAAAATCAATAATACTCACTACATGCAGAATTGCAACAACAATAGTAAAATCTGTAAAAAAAGCTGCTGTTTGTCACACCTGCTGACACTGGCATGGTGCGACATAAGGGTGCACTTTTCTGTCCATTTCTGCATGCGTTAATTATCCAACAAGCACATTTATGTTGACATTCGTTATCTGGTAAATTATAATAAGTACAGCTATCAAACATTTGCTTGACATGCTGAAGTGGCTAACACATAAAACCAGTGACCTTGACCTTTATGTCAATGCTCCAGTGACTGTCTCTTTAACATTTGTATGTAGACCTTTGTGATTTCATAAGGCATCTCCTCAGATCCAGACTCAGCACTCACATTGATCTAATAAATATGACCGTTCCTAGGAAGTGCTTCTATTATTGTTGTGTCGTGATTGTCTTTGTCATACTGTCTTGCCTGGTCCTTGCAGCCTTGATCAACTGCTGTGAGAGGGTAGATCTTTTGGCTCTCTTGTGCTTGATGTTTTCTTGTGTTTTGTCCTTTTTCTATATGGTGTCCTGGGTCAGGTGTGGTACTTGATTGTATTGATTCCTGATCTTTGCCTTCTTCATTACTTTAATTTGAAGCTCCAGTGACAGTGTCATTTTATGTCCATCTTCATGAACTCGTAAAATGTTATACTTACAGCCAGCAAGGGCAAGTAACAAAATCACAATAAACATCACAAACAAGAGCCAATAGGTCAGCCCTTGCCCTTCAGGTGACCAGATGGCAGCAATGAACAGACGCGAAAGCTGACAAACACAAGACACAAACGACACAAACGACCCACAAAAGAAGCACCACCCTGGAACAGCCAGCAAAGATATTCCACTAGAGGGCCCAAACTGGCTTCACAGCGCGACACCCCCACTCTTCGTCCAGATGTGGACCAAGACACATAGATGCTTGGCCCACACGAAAGACCCCTAACCCATCCATGCACCATCTCCCAGAACACACAAACCAAGACACAAAAAGTAGACAAAGCAAAGACAAGGACCCAACAGCACATAAAACTGATCACCGTAGCAAAACACATCCAACAGGCCAACCCCTGTGAGCCAGCCAACAAACAAAGCACCAGCCCCCCCACCATCGCACTAACAGACACTTACTTAAGTCAGAACCGCCACAGAGTCCAACGTCCGACCCACCAGCATGCAATTAAAGAGGAAAGCAAAGCTGCCAACCGTGACTGGGTTGACAACCTAGCACGCAATCTGTTGCAACATTAATGGTATAGCCAATCCCCTTAAAATGGGAAATTACTCTAACAAACTGCACTGAAAAATTATGAGAGCCAGCAAACTTCCTCAACACAAAGCCACCACAGAACCCAGGCCCCGACAGCCCCCACCGCACAAGAGACCTAAGTCCAACCCATAACCCAGACACTAAACCACAGCATCATCTTTAAAACCCAGAACGTGTTTTGTGGAGTTTAAGATACCGACAGCCTTATCTAAGAGGCACCTGAGTTAACAATTAATTGCGAGCTTGAAGTCAGCAAGACGCTCCAGCAAAATGAATGAGCAGAGAGACACAGACTCCATAGGATGTAGAGCGAGAAACACAGCCAACTAAAATGGAAAACCGAGAAGTCCAAACTGAAAAAAGACAGATTCTAAATAACGCCCATAAAACCACAGGGAAAGAAAGTCACAAGAAGATTGACGGGAGTCATTTGATGAACTGAGTGAGCAGCTTTTTTCCAAACAGGCGGTGACACTGAATTTGAACGCAACTGAATAATAGTTCACATTAAAATAGTAAAAAAATACTAATACAGACCAAACAAACACAAAACAGCAAGGAACCACAACATAGCTTAGAATGGCCAGTAATGCATTTAGGTTGATTTAAGTTAACTTTACGCATGCTCGGTTCTCAACCAACTTTTGATGATGGTTCTAAAATGTATTTGTTTGGCTTGGGTAGAGGTTCCCAACTATCAATTAAATTAACATGGACTTAAAAAAATCACCAGTTAACAATGGTAGTTCAAGTATGAAGGCTTAACTGAAATATCGCGTTGACATTTTACAACGCCACTGGAGCACTTGAGGAAATTAATGAAAACCAAAATTTGAATCCTGGTGAGCCAACGGACATAGTCTGTGTTCTTTGTTTCTTCCCCCTGGTGGCTTGGGTTGGTATTTGGTCTATGCTTATGGCATTTCTTGGTCATACGCACTTGATTTCTATCTAGTCCTTCTTAAATGAGATATACGATTCACATCTGAAATAAGGGTGAGGTTGGTACCGTCAAACATTTTTAAGCCCTCCAGTGTTTTATTTTACTGACCGTTCCATGGTGGTGCTTATTTCGTGGATCCTTTTTGTTATTTGTGTTTCGTGTTTGTCATACTGTGTTGTCTCTTCTCTGCAGCTGTGTGGTCACCTGCTGGGAAAGGGCTGAACTCTAGGCTCTCTTTTATGTGTTGTTTTCTTGTGTTTTTGTCACTTTCCCATATGACGTCCTAGGTCATGTGTGGTATTATATTGTATCGATTCCTGATCTTCGACTTCTTCCTTACTATAAAAATGAATTCAGAATCGGACACATTCAGCATGAGTAGGATTATTGTCTTGAAATACTCCAGTATCTATCAGGTCTTTAAAAAGCATATTCAACAATATAATCCCTGACGACACAGCGTAACCCATCACGGCTCTATCCACTGACTGTAAACTCTTTTTTTCGGTACATTAATGTGTTCATACCATCAAGTGGGTCTGTAGCTGTGTGCCTAAAACTGTTGCAGAAGCTCAATTTCCCTGTACCTAAGTCACAATGTAATTTGAACGATGTATATATACCAAGATGGGACGGTTATAGCTTGTGTAAGTCGTCTGCATGCCAAATATAATTCAGCATACTGAACAAAACTTCCTTCATTCAAGGAAATAGCATTGCACAATAACCTTCATAAATTGGCAAGTGGTACTCATATCTTTAGGTCGCTACAAAGTGCAGTAATTGATACCCATTGTACTCTATTTTACCAATCTATGTCTTAACTTTTTGCTCAAAATGAGGAATGCTGAAATCGTCGTTTTTTCCTCTTCTTTTTGAGGATAGATTTTAAATGTCTGCTAAGTAATGTGAACCAAAGATACACGAACAACATCTCATTGTATGAACTTCATATATGTCAAATTATACCAGAATTAAATGTATTTTGGATAAGCCATCTATTGGACGGAGGTACGATGGAACGACGTTAACCACTCCACACACTTTTTCAAGATGACCACATAAATCTTGCAATAACGTGATTTAACCTGAAAATAAAAATGATAAATTATGCTAGCATTAATAGTAAAACATCTTCGGATGCAGTAATATGTTTTTTCCTCATTTTTTGTAATTCCAAAAAATTCAAGATGAGCACTCTATCACTGGATTTCTGCGCTCACAAACTGTACTTCAATAAAATTCAGTTATTGCATAAGATAAACACAGGAGATAGACAGACAGACAGACAGACAGACAGACAGACAGACAGATAGATAGATAGACAGACGGACGGACGGACGGACCGTGGGTTGGTGGGTGGGTGGGTTATTCTACAGACGGACAGATAGACCGATAGATAGATAGATTATGATCGATCAAAAACATACATGTTTAATAAATTTTCCAGATTAGACACATATTTGCATATGAGATATGTCCACTGTATGCAAGCTTGAACCTTCGCTGCTTAACAACAGGCCAGTTTACGACATCATTGTGTCATATTTTCAACAACGTCATCTGAGCACACCTACTGTTTATGGAGGTCAGAGATTGATCACCCTCTTTGCTTGGTCATGCATCGGTGACTTGGAAAACTTTAGCATTTTACAAAGACTAATTTTTGTAAAGCATAAGAGGACCAATGATCGCTCAAAAATATGCATTTTTGCTAAATTTCCTTATCCGACTTGCAGTTGTTTATTCTTTGAAACCTTGGCCATATTTTACATGTCAGCTTATGACGTCATCACGCCATATGTGAATGACATCATTTTAATACACCTGCTATCGACGCATTATCTTTCAATAGGGAACCGGATAGGGGGCATTCTTCAAATACTGACCTACCTGATTTGAGCATTGTGGGTACATGTGACATACTTGTTAACCAAAATGTGTCAGGAAGTCATGTGATTTCCCCAATAAGTTGATTCAATCTTGTACCAATCTGGGTCATCACATGTCACAGAAACACTCTTTGACCTGACCATGTGCAAAACTTTATTTTCAAAAATGTTTATAAAGTAGAAATCATGGTATGATTCTGGGAGGACCCTGTGCTAAAATGCCCTTATATTTTCTGAAAGGCCCTTCTTGTAGAAAGCATGGACTTTCTTTTAAGTAAATGTATAGGGAAGTGCTGCTGTTTGAGTACTTTTCTACGAATACCTCAGCAAAGCCCATCTAGTCTGTGACCCAGAATTATCCCTGAGAAAATATTATCATTCTATCACTAAATGCAATAATACCAATAATTGCTATGATTTTGCTATCAAGGATGACTTGATGTCTCCACAGACGGATAATTTATAGTCATTTTCCACCCGCTACTTTTTAATGACAGTGTCTTTGAGTAATGCTTTTCACGTATTTAACAGTACCCAAATTTTCATAGTAGACCATATCACACATTTAAAAAAGTCTCCAGCGCACAAAGAAAAATTTCAGGACTAAAATACCCCCTCCTAAAAATCAAATGGTTGCTCCCTAATGGTTTAAGGCATTCTTTCTGTTTTTTATTTCTAAGTAAACTGATAGAAGATTTTTTTTTAAAGTTTTCAAACAAAAATTCTATTTTCACTTATTTGAACTGGTTATACGACAGTCTGAATACTTATTATACAGAGCTACATAATGACAGGGTATAGAAAGACCCTGATAAGGATTATATCTCAAAGTGTTGGTCAAAATATACTGACAGGCTTTAAAAACACTACACTAGAATAACAGTGCTTAAGTATGTCTCACAAAAGAATGCAGAGCATTCAGTTTGATTGTATATTAAAGAGTGGCCATTTGTGAGCAACATGCACATGAAAAACTGTCCTCTTCAAATTAATTTAAAGCATTTAAAATGTAAACTATTTGAAATAACGGTCAACTGTTTCATTTGACAACATTTTGGAAGTGAAAGATCCCCTATTTCTTTAAATCAAAAAACACGAGAAGTCATCAAATATGTGTCATGAACTTTGTTAGACATCGAAGAATTACTTTCATTTTGATTGGCAGGTGTGTGATACAGCAGGTTTGCTTTTCGATGCTAATCTCTGTGTATCCATTCATTCAATGACTTAAAACTCCGCCACTTTAGAAATGTTTCAGTGACTTAATCCTCACGAGGCAATAACGTCGTCGAGTTTAATTGTACAATTAAAACTTAGGTTTCGTGCTTGATTGTATCGATTCCTGATCTTTGCCATCGTTCCTACTTTGACTGAAGTAGACACTTCATGATTACATCAACGAAGAAAAGAAAGTTTGCGTTCAACTGTCTTTGGTAAGATATAACAGGAAGTGAGTGTTGCCTTTTTCAAAGCCCGTCAGTATAGTATTTTAAGAGATGTCCTTTGAAGCAATTGTTGACTATGGACAATGCACGAATGACGATGGGAAACGCACAACGGATATCCGATGATCAACAGGGCACACAACGGAGTCATTAAAATACTTACATCTTTCTTTCCCTATATCTTCTCCATCTTGTCCGACCTCGTTCAATGCACTATCTAAAATGAACGCTATTGTACACAAAACACACAAAACAAGACTCAAAACTCATTATTTTAAACAAAAAATACAAAAGTCAAGAAAGTCATTATACAAAACACAATGTCACATATAGGCTTCCGTACGGTGGCAAATTGGTTTAGATGTTAGGTTGATAGGGAGTTGGGTTGGGGGCAAAACATCGTTCTAAGTTCTGTAATACAGAGATTGATCTAAAGAAAAAAAGGTAGTTCAGCTGTATCAAGTGAAGGGAAATAACTACCATAAGCATGATCAAAATTATAGTTATAAGGAGTTGGGGCAGGGCAAAACATTGTTTTAAGTTCTGTATGAAATACAGAAATGGATCTAAAGAAAAAAAAGTAACTTTACATATGCAGTTCAACTGTATCAAGCTAAGGGAATTAGCTGCCATAACCATGACCAAAGTTATAGGCCACTTATATATGTACGATTAGTTTTCGCAATCTGTCCAGTGAGACCAGGCGCTACGACTCCCACAGGCCATTTACCCCAAATCAATTAAGAGTCAAACCGAGCTACTACTTCTGACAGAGACTAGTCTGAATGTGTGCACAGACCGCTTAGAGTCTACCAATATGGTATACTGTGGGAGTCGCTGCGCCTCGACCCAGATACATAAAATAAGATATGTGCATTGCCAATTTTGAAAGTTAGTCGTTTTGGGCGTTCAACATAAATAAAAAAAAATAAATAAATAAATAAATGGTAAATAAATAAATAAATAAAAAACACATCACATCATATCAGTCACAACACAACACAGCACATCGCATCATATCAAATCAAATCAAATCACCGACATCAGGTCCTCTAATGCGGCTAGGCCGGGTCTTATCATTTGCAGCAAGCAGTGCAGTTCCAGGACATGCTGATCCTACGGGATCGACATGATCTGGATCCGCACTGTTTGAGTAGCACCAGCAATTATGTGTAAATCCAAAAAGAGACGAGATAAAGAGAAAATAGATTAGCGTGGCGATAAACCGCGAATTTGGCTAATCTAACAATAACTTCAGTTTACATAAGTGCTCATGTTTTATTGAATTTATTAAACCATTTGAGAAAAGCCTCGCATTTTATCTCTGTTTCGCAGCGAGTTTAATAAATTCAATAATACATGAGCACGAATGTTAGATTCTATTTATCGTATGACATTCAAAGAATACTTTGAAATCTCATTTCTTGCGTAAAGACGTTATAATTTTGTCATTATGTACGCAACGTTGTTATGGACGTCATAACTCTTCCCGTAAATCTGTAAACTACTAGTGGTTTATCGATTTTATTTTATCACAAGCAGTGAATCCAATGCATATCAATCGTGAATATAATTGGTATTTTTCTCACTAGTGACTGATAAGATTTATATTTTCACTGTAACAAAACAAGGCGTTTTGGCAATTTTGGGACTGGTATACTTTTCCAAAAGGTTTTAAGAGAAGGATGCTTGTGAGAAATAAGGCTACGCAAGTTGTGACACGTCAACATCAAACATAATGACGTCACTGTTTGGCATGGCGTAGCGCCAGTTTGCACGTAAGGCACACTCAATAGACTTTCTTTAAAATGCTGTTTTCTTACGCCATTTTCTAGGTGCAAACTTTGTTTACACCAATGTTATAGTCAACACACTGAAAAAATCAAATCGAACGAAAAACGACCAGGGAAAAAGTTAGGTTCTGCTTTCTGTATTTTCATTGAGTTTAAAATAAAAAAGAAAATTTACTTTTTTGGGGTGTGCGCACTCGTGAAAAATACTGATTTTTCACCGCACTCGATGAAATATATTTGGTATTCACCCCAAAAAACTAAATATCCTCTATTTATTGCATGGCGTTATTTCGTTTCCAGACGCGCGACGTAATATGATAAGACATATCATTAAATAATCTAATATGAAATAGGCACACCAAATGGGCAACCAACCACTATTTGATCTGAGAGGATAGCAAAGTTTACGGTATTTCTTGTGAGTCGGTACTCGTGTGAGTATAAAAATGTAAGTAAGAAGGCAAATATCAGGAATCGATACAATTAGTACCACACCTGGCACAGAACACCTTATGAAAAGTCAGTAAATTGCCGTTGCTCTGAGTATAAGGAAATAAAATAATCCTGCAAGCTATTTAAAGGCGCTGGGACACTTGAACGGAAGTACCTATTGGATACCATGAGGATATTAATTTGAGCAGTGACATGTGATTTCCAACAATGTGTCATTTTGACAAGTGTAGACTACGACGCGCCTGTGCAGCCTCCTTTTAAGCTTAGAAACTCCAAAATTAATGATGTTCAGTCGGTAGCATAACACGCATAGAAAATTCAAGCGACTAGCAAATGCTTTGATCAGACTGCGTGTATGCGCAGGCTGATCTGAGTCTTTGCTGGTCGCACATATCACATTGTTGGAAATCTTATGTCGCGGCTCATTTGTGGCCGTCTTTTTTTAAAGGCGCGAAGATGCGAGTGGCAGTTGGCGTTTGGCTCAAGCCGTTATCACGTCGTGACGTAACGTTATAAAAATTGTGACGTCACGTCATGGGGATCACACAGCCGCTTGCTTGAACGAACTATCGTTAACGTTCAAGCTCCTGGTGATCGAAAAAAAAATCCCTCAGTCTTATGGTTAAAATACAAGTTAAATATCAACAAAACTTTTACTTTTTGTGTTTTTTCAATATCAATGATGATCAAGGCACATTTTTCAAAGGTAGATCGATCGAATCGACTCCGTATAGATACCGGAACTCTGTTTTGACAGAATGGAAATCAGGCCTTCATATAGCAGATGAATAGAACAGAACAGAGCCTCTAATCGTAACAGCAACCAACCCTCGTTGTTGCCGCTGCGCGGCAGCAACTCGTTGGTTGGTTGGTATAAATAAACATCTCCTGATTGGCCCAGATGCATATCCACTCGAGTCGATATAACTACATGTCGCATGGGCTGTGGGTTTTTCCCATTCAATATTAGTTACTCAAAATAGACTTCATAGAAACATCCCATAACAGGTGCGCTTTCAGCATGAAACATGCATGATTTGCTGTAAATACAATTCAGTGAGTGACATCGACACGAACTTTACAAGATTTGGTGTTTCATTATATACATGTAATTCAGACTTTGCTGTTGGATATAGTAATCAACAGAACCCTTAAATGCACTAATGAATTCTTCCTTCTGGATTGGTGCAATAAACCTGAAATGGTCCATTGTAAAATTCAAGGGGTCACAGGTTACAATTTCTAAATAAAATTGCATTTTTTTCTCTCATCATTTTTTTCTTAGCAAACAGTGTAGACCCTGATGAAATGCCACATTATGCAGCATTTAATCTGGTTCTTCTCGGTTTGCAGTTGTAATTAAAAATAAATTATGCATTAACTGAATGAAATCAGTTAGTCAACATGTAAAAAAAAAGAAATTCAAGACTGTCCAAGACATAGTCAATGGCCAAAATTTCGTTGTTGTTGTTGTTGCTTTTTTGTTTAGAGAAATTATATAATAAAACAATGGTTGACTATTGAGGCATCGGACATGATGCGATGTCGACCTGAGAATACCAATATTGATCGAGGCGGAGCCTCGGTCAATATTGGTACTCTCAGGTCGACAATGCCTTGTATATTAACTAACGACGTCATTAATTTCGAAAAACCTCCCACTGATGTACATATATAAACTAAATAAAGAAATGATTGACACATTGAGACAGCTAAAATGTCCTAGTACTGAGTACAGAAAAATCTCAGGGATATGCTTGTCTGATGGTGAAAAAAATCACAAGAGGTAAAACGGAAGTCCCTATCTTGTGTTCTAAAAATACTTGTGTCCCCCGTCGACATGTCCGTAAAACTGGCGGTAAGCAATCTTAATTTCTCGTATTTTTTTTTTCAGGTGATATTTCTGCTTTGACTGGATATCCTTTACAGACAGTATGAAAGCTGGGTATTTGTGCTGCTTTTTGTACGTCACAACATTTTTCCTTGTGGCAGAAGTTTCGTCACTGATACAGGGATCATATGGAGGCATATGTTTGAATGAATGCGATTTCTGGGGTTATTCGTATACATATTGCGAAACAACGGCAGATTGGTGGGACTATTGTTCAAATATCGCCGGAGTAACATCATATACATACGGAAAAGTATGTAGGGAGGACCATCAGTGTGGATTCCACAACGAAAAGTACTTGTGGTGTTATTATGACGATAGTGATAATTGGGGTTATTGCAGCTTGTACCCGGACGAAGCAATCGTCACTTCCGGCGGCAAAGCCTGTATGAAGAGCGATCCATGTACCGAAAGTTCAAGGTCATACTCCTCTTGGAACTGGTGCTACACTGACGATAATAATAACTGGGACTACTGCAAAGGTACAAACACGATCACTGACAACGATCATCTCACACGGTATGGCTATCACTGCACAGATTCATGCGAGATGCATGGCCGCAATACCTACCATACATGTTCTTATCAATACCAATTACATGTTATATTATGGCATTGGCTTAGGTCATCTTCGGACTATTGCTCAGCGAATCCCGATTCCACATATCAAGGGGACGCATGTAGCTCCTGCCATTCATGTGATAGATATGGAGAAAGCTACTACTGGTGCTACAAACAAAAAGGCAGCTGGGACAGCTGGGACTACTGCAGCCCAGTCGAAAATTGTGGTTATTGGCCGCTTTCATCACCTCGAGTCAAACGTCAAGTAGAAACTAGCGTTGTTTGCATATTACCAACAGCCTCTCATAATTTGGAGATTACAATGTCCAGCCCCAACCAGATTAATAACCAATTGCAACCTATAACTAGGAGACAAATGTGCCAGGTTCAGGTCACGATTGCGCAATGGGACCGTACTTCTATCGATAGAGGCACCAGGGCGGGAACGCTATGCGAGACAGATGAATATCGCATCGACTTGCAAGGCACATTCACCGAAAACAACATCGAAATGGCCAACATACAGGTCCAATCAAATGGTCACAACAGTCAGTCAGTAGCTGGTCTCCATGTTCCCGTTGGCGAAACTTTCCCGATCCGACGCTTTCGAAGAGCATTGGTAGAAAGCGCACAACGGCAAAGATTTATCACTATGCGATATTAGTTCGGATCTTCGATTATGTATACTAGAGGACATTGAAAACGCATCACCATATTTTTGCACTTTCCTTTCAAACCGTACATGCAATTGAAAAGTTACTCGCGGGTTTTAATGTGCAACACAGAATTGGTTGGTTGGTTGGTTTTGTTGCTTTACGTCCCAAGTCAACAGCTATGGTCATTGCGGGACGGTCAGTTCACCTAACCACACTTTTTCCTGGGCAGGCTTGAACAAGCGGTTAACCAGTAATTCGTGCACATACTTTCGCTTGTAACTGACAACAACCCTTCTTGAATGAATCAGCGGAAGGGAGGAGAATGACCGTAGAAATCATTTCATGATCAATCTCCACGAAAGTATTGGACCAGACCGGGATCGAACTCGCGACCCCTAGATATGCAGTCAGACACGCATCTGTAGCCAGACACGTTACCGACTGCGCTACGCGGCCCGGCCACAGAATTGGTATGAATCAGTCGTTAATTTGACTGCACTATCACGCGACGCTGCTGATGACGTCACATGGGTACATACAGCATCCAGCACCTTTCTGCATAGTTAAATGAAGCTTTTTGATTATTTTTATGTTTATATTGTGGCGTGTATGATACCATATCACCAAAAGAGTTTATACACTTTTTTTTCTTATAAAATGTAATTGATAACTTCAATATTTCGAAAATAAACGACAAATTTGAACATCAATTTATAGCTCCTTTTTAGAAACATCTCCATAAGTTACCTTTATGCACGCTTTCATTACTGATATTGGCTACATACACTGGCAGTCATGTGGGAAAGACGTTTTGATGTAAATCATGGCAAGAGATCTGCTGTCATGGTATCGAGAACGTCTTACGTTAACGTCACTTGCACAATACAAAAGACACGTGATGCAAGCGTTATTTATGCATAATCTATCATTTGTGTATGCCCTTAGCCTCTTCCAATAAAACCGGACGTAAAAAATGAAAATTTGAAAGGCCCAAGACGTTGAATTTTATTACTAGACTATAGTAATCAGGGTGGGTGGGGTATGTCGGTATTTTTCAAGGGGTGTTGTTTTGAGCATACCGAACTGTCAATTCATTTCTAATCTTTCAATGGTGAATGTGCAATCGTGAAAGAAGCAAATGACGCAAATCCGTTGAGTCAGGAATCAAAACTAACGTGTGTTAACTTGTAACTGAATTTGTGTCCTTCAAAATCGACCATCCCTGTCTTAAAACGGATACTTTTTCAATACCTTAAAGTAAATTTACAACCATGAATTTTGCTAGGACACACTACAAGCTGGTCAGACTATGATAAGCAATAACAATTATCTCGCACACATTCTCACGGTTTGTGAAATAAAGGATTTAATCTGGGTGATGCGTTTTCAAAGTCCTTAAAGGAGACCAGAAATTTACTTGATTGTTTAATAGTGAGATGAAGATCAAAGAATAATTACTTTTGCTGAAAATCCCATCCTCTCTGTTAAATATAGCGTAAAATTCCAGATAGCTGGGAGAAAAGCCCTGACGTCATCGAAGACACCGGAGATCAGTCCTTATATCACTTCTATAGCCTCAAAACCAAAAGCTAATAATGGATTAATACTGGGTTTTTTTGCGTGTTTTTTTTGTCGTCTGCTGAATTTTTTTCTAAATCTTTTTTTTAGAACAATTATTTCAGGAACATCTTCAGATTGTCAAACATTTTGGATCTAAACCAGGACTGATATTCTCTCATTCCTGATCTTCCCTCAGTCCTTATCTTGGTCCAAAATGTTTTCCATCAGCAGACGACATCCCCAGTAGGCAAAGAGTTAATTAAAAATATCGATGCTAAAGAACTCTAGATTATAGCAGTACATAAATAGTGTTACATAAGTTACATTCTATATCTGTAAAAGTGGTCTGAGGGCTCACTAATATGAACAGTTTCATTTTGTGTGTAATAAGGAAAATACTGACCTTACCCATTTAAACGATTCATTTCTAATCAACAGTTTCATAGGTGAAACAGAATAGATCTTTAGGAGCTTACACATTAGCAATCTTAATATATCTTTGTTTGCAATTAAGATGGAAATACTTAAGACTAGTTTTATTTATTGTAAACAAATGGGCTTCGACGCAAGAAAACCTGCCTTCGAGGGTTTGCGAACAGCAAAAGTGCAGACCAGCCTGTGCATCCACGCAGTCTGACCAGCCCCAGTGTTTTTCGCTTATTGGAAAGTATTATATATAGACTGACTACGAGCGAACTTTCATATTTGAGGCTAGTCTCTGTAGCTTAGTAGACTGGCTTGAATCTCACTTTTCAGAGCCCCTGAAGACAGGTTTTCTCGCGACAAGGCCCAAATAATAGCAGAACAGAACAGAACATATTTTTTATTGACGTAAACTGTACAGTTTCTTGTCAGATACATGAATATAACAACAAATTCACAAATAGTCACAATGGATGTATACATAATTTAACAGCAAAGTCATAAATTGGTCACAGTAAAAATTATATAAGAAAACTATATATGTGCTCCCATATTAGTTACATAATTATAGATCAAAAAGTTGTTTTATAAGAGAATACAATCTTAAACGTAACGTATTTTACTATTACATAAACTGTTACCTAAACTGTTACATAAACTGTTACCTAAACTGGAGGCTGAGTCTGGCTATTTTTTAAGCAGATAAAAAGTGTTGATAAGTTAATAAATAAGTGTGCTAGACTGAATTCCAAATAAATATAAATCAGATATTACATAGACAAAGGACACTTCTAAACTTTTAGTATGTAAATCCCTAGATCCGATCTTGTCGAAACGAAATACAAGAAAGGGTCAAAGGATAACATATACAGACTTAAATAACAAATCATCCCAAGATTCAATCTTGCAAAAACAAGAAAATAGCTTGGGATATCATTTGTAATTTCAGTTATTACGTGGAAATTTAAGTTTTCAATACATGATTTTTCTGGAAACAAATAGATAGATAGATAGATAGATAGATAGATAGATAGATAGATAGATAGATAGATAGATAGATAGATAGATAGATAGATAGAACAGATAGACAGATAGATAGGTAGATAGATCCGAAGACAAATGAGACTTAGGTTAATTAATGTTATTTCTGAGAAGCTTATTAAGTTTTACCCATCGAAAATACTTCTAGGTCCGCCCGCTATTATGTTTACCTGTGCATGAGAAATCCCAGATTTCCGAGTCTTCCTTGTGTATTGGATCACAAAGGAATTCCGTTCATACGTTTTGTTTTTGTGTAAATACTATCAAGTTAACAGTGCAAACTCAGACGAAATGTCAGTTTTGCGACATCTCGTCCGAGTCTGCAATGTTTAGATGTATTAAACCTAGCATAAAAAACTTTGTATTGAAGAGTATACAACAATAAGAATAAGCATGGAACAATAGTTAGATTCGACTTCCAGGGCAATTGAAAGTGTCAATAGTCATGGTAAGTTTTACGTGTTTTTTTTTCTGGACTAGTCTCGACAGTATAATCTCTCTCAAGCTTTTATTACCTATAGAACGCCAGCAAAAATGCATTTGAAGGTTTTGCTGCACGCATTTGCTAACAAGATCACTAATTTAAGTGTAAAGATTGTAGCAAACATTGTCGACACAGATCGGACTGCTCCTATTGGTACAGCCAGGTTTGGGTCGACACTGTCGACACTGTTAATCGAAAAGGCTCCTATAGTAAGCTATTTCGGCAGTGATACTTGTTGCGTTTTTAACGATCGCAACACATTTAAAAAAAAATATAAAAACAGGGGTGCAGCTTATTCCTTGAACATTAGGAAACAATAATATGTAAAGCATATAAGAGTCCGGGGAAGTTTAAGTTGAAAAAAAACCCCCTTACACTTTAATACAGGGATGATGTTGTACTTTAAAGGCAAATTGAAAATTTCATGAAAAATTTGGTCCCCAGTATTTTGAATGACTTAATGTAGCATAAGATACAGTTTCTTGGTGTCAAAATATTTACTGATGTCTGGTTGTGCGAAATAAAGCATATAAATGTACATTTACCTTGTTTAAAGAGCTAAAGCACACCCAAAGTCTGTTGCTGTTATTGCGTTACTACCCTTCTAACCTACAATCACAAAGAACCAAAAATACGGTAAAGACAGTCCTGTAACTTTGTGTGGATACTATGAACATGAAATCATGCTGAAAAAGTAAAACCTGAAAAAATGTGCACTTATTACTTGTAAACTGCCTTCTCGAGGCCTGCCCACGAACAGTGTAAATAGGATTTCTAACTTGCTTGACTTTATTGTGTTGAAGGGCAATATAACCTAAATGCATGTTATCAGTAACTTATCACTTATGCTCCTATGAAATGTTGTTTCCAGAAGTTTGGAATTTTGTTTTGATTTTTCCACTTCCATGTCATTGCTTAAGGATTGGCCGATCACAAAAGCTCTTACTTGTATGAAAATTTACCTCTACAAACCAAAATGGCAATTTGTCAAGGAGACTTATACTTCTGGCGATATTGTTGTATGAACATTATACACAGATTATTTTACATCCAGATAAGCAGCTTTTGAACACTCAGCAGCAGGCTTATCAGTCAATTTTGAGTTTCCTGCTTTGATTCTGTTTGTGTCATAGTGGCATGCCAGGTGAATTTTCGATAAAAACGTTAACATGAACATGACCTACAGTTTACCAATTACAATGTATGAAAGTAGTTTGGCCCAATTGTATGTATTTCTGGTATTATTTACAATTTCTGCTTTTTACCATGAAATTTTTAAGGCAGAATTGCCAAAATATTTTGCTACAAGCTATTTGTACATTTGGGCCAAATAGTCATACATTGTAGACAAGAGAACTGTAGTTCATGTTCATGTTAATGTTTTTCTTTCAAATTCAACCAACTTGCCACAGTGGAGCAAACAGAATCAAACCAGGAAGTAACCAAAAATTACTGATAAGCATGCTGCTGAGTACTCATAAGCTGTGTGTTGGGATGTAAATTCATGTGTGTGTGAGTTTCAGAAATTGATCATACAAGAAAACACCCAGAAGTATAGGTCTCCTTGTTGGTACAGGTAAATTTTCATAAACATAAAAGCTTTTGTGAATGGCGTCCCCTTAATCGTTAACTTTTGCCCCCAACCCCCACTTGTAATTTGTTTGATTTTTGTTTAACATCCCAGTAAACAATTTTTCAGTCATGTTGAGACGGCCACTTGTAATACTTTTACAGTATCCTGAGAGATAATAGAAATATAAAGCTATACACAATAAGCAATAATAAAGGTTGAGCTCCTCTGGAATAAAGTTTAAGCTTGTTGCCTTGTAATTAAAATTTTGTGAGAGGCCACTCCAGAATTCATCCTCATGCAGACATTGAAGACTAATCTACGGAAGCCTATATGTGACATTGTGTTTTGTGCTATTGCGTTTTGATTTCGGTGTTTTAACTTTTAACTTTCATATTTTGAGTTTCTTGTTTTGTGTTTTGTGTACGATGTTGTTCATTTTAAACGGCGCAATTCACGAGGTAGAGACAAGATATAGACGAAAAGATGGGCGAAAACGAAGTTGTAAGTATTTTAATGCAATCATTGTACATGTAATGTTAGTGGGGTTTTTTACATTTGAAATCCATGCAGCTGGTAACTATCAGAAAGTCCAAAATATACATGTCATGCTACAAAGTGGGTTCTCTCTCTGTGAAAGCATTCAAATAGATCCAGGACAATTCAATACGAGACAATTTGGTCCCTTATAATACTTTGACCGATTTAAATTGTAACGGAAGTTTATTCAAAGATTTTATTTTGTAAATCGAAAATTAGACAACATAAAAGGCAAAGCTTATCTATCTATCTATCTATCTATCTATCTATCTATCTATCTATCTATCTATCTATCTATCTATCTATCTATCTATCTATCTATCTATCTATCTATCTATCTATCTACGTACATGATAGTTACTGTATGTATCTATCTATCTATCCATCCATATATAAATCTATCAATCTATGAGTATATCTGTCTTTCTGTCTGTCTGTCTGCGGGTCGTGAAATAACTGAATTGTACTCGATCAATGTTTGTGAGCGCAGTGTGCTCTATTGGAGATCTTTGTTTTTACCATAAAAATGCAATAATTGTACCTATGATAACCTTAAAATTTGGTAGTTTTACTGATATCAAATCAGTTTTTTTTTCTAAAAAAAACAACTTTAATAGTTGTTTTAATACATGTTTATAATGTGAAACCAGTCAGCAAAGCATAACGCAGAAAAAACATATATTTGTGCATCCAAAGATGTTTTACTATTAATAATTAATAATATTCACAATTTATCGTTTTTATTTTCAGGTAAAATCATGTCTCTGCAAGATTAATGTGGTCATCTTGCTAAAAAGTGTGGAGTTGTTAATTATGTTACATCATATCTTCTTCAAATGAATGGCCAATCTAGAGTACAATTAATTCTGGTATATTTTGACAAATGATTAAGTTTGTGCTCATTGATTTACATTATGTAGATGAGAATTAATATGTATCCTAAAAACCGAAAAACAAAATCACGACAGCGATTTCAGCATCCAGAACCCATCTCATATTTAGATGTTTTGAACCATTCTAGATAACACCAGATGATCTACGTTTTACCTAGACACAAATAATTGTGCTTCTGCAACCCTTTTTAGACACACAGCTGCAGACTCAGTTGTTGTATTTGACACCTTCATGTACGGAAACTGTGTTTCAAATCAGTGAATAGAAACGTTGAGGCGCCAGAGATTAAATTGCTTGATACGCTTTTTAAAAACTTGAGAGATTCAGAATAATTTCAAGACACTTTATGTTGAATGTGCCCGACTCTGTTTTATTGATTTCATTAAGTAGAACTAGATATAAGCGCCCAAAACAGATGAGTATGGCCAAGAAATGCTACAAGCATAGACCATAGACAAACCCATGACACCAGAGGGGAAGACACAAAGAACACTGACAGCCACACGACAACGTAATTAAAGTAAAGCAACCAGCTCTCTATACCTCATCAAGATGAGGACAATAAGAAGTAAACTATAAAACAAAGACCCAACACAATGGGAGTAACAACAAACGATGAATCATCAACAACAGAATCACCACCTCAGAACAGACAGCAGCCGAGGCTACTTGGGGTACTGGGGGTGGATACATCTATGTGTCTTGATCCACATCTGAACTAAGGGTGAGGTTGGCGCTGTGAAACTGGTTTAAGCACTCGAGTAAAATATTTTACTGACGTTTGCAAGGCGGTACTTTTGTGGATCATTTGTGTTATTTATGTCTTGTGTTTGTCATGTTTTCGCGTCTGTTTATTGCTGTCGCGTGGTCACCTGCTGGGAAAGGGCTGACCTCATGGCTCTTGTTTGTGATGTTTAATTGTGTTTCTCTCACTTTCCCATGTGGTATCCTGAGTCAGGTGTGGTACTTGATTGTATCGTTTCCGAATCTTTGCCGTCATTCTTACTTAGATATATTTTACTGGCCAATTGTACCTTTGTTGCTGCCGTTGTTAAAACACAAATAGTGTTTAACTCACATGGTGGCTTCTTAACTTGTGTAACACTGGAGTCCCAATTCAATAAGAGCGCAGAGAAAATGTTGATATACAAGAAGGATAGCCTGTTATACTACACTCAATGGTCACATAGAGTTTGGAACACTGGTAGATCAAGTTGATGTAACAACATGTAAAGAAATGTATAATGAGAAGACGTGTTTAAATAAATTTTTGGCAATACTGAGCTTTATAAACCCAAGAACTGATTTTGAAACGCCAGTGAATTTGTTCATTTGACTTGAAGACCTACTGAAAAACTCTGAAACACTCACGTTTTGCTTTATATACATTTACCAGTGAATACAAGTTCTATTAACTAATTTCACCTGCAGTAGATTTCCTTAATATGATGACAGTGGTGGTAGGAAATTAAGAGATTTGCTTTAACGGTTCCAAATTTAAGCCTTATCTTTAAATGAGAGGGTTCGGGCCCGATGCTATGTCTGCTGTCAGGCCCGCAAGGGTTCGACTGTTTGATTTCTTTGCTAAGGTATTCAGCCGTATGTTCTGTAGAGTCCTTATCTTTGTTTTATCTCCTTTTTGTATCTTGATTTATATGTACTTTGAGACGAGTCATGGATAAGTTAGGGATCTTTCATGCAAACCAAACATATATGTGTCTTGATCCACATCAGAATGAAGGGTGAGGTTGGTACCATGAAACTATTTTAAGCATTCCAGTAATTTTCTTACTGACCATTCCAAGGTGGTAATTCTTTTGTGGAACTTTTTAGGTGTTTTTCTTTGCTATATTGTCTTGTCTGTGTCATGCAGCCTTGTGGTCACATGCTAGGATAGGGCTGACTTCTTGGCTCTCCTCTATTTAATGTGTTTGTGTATTTGTCACTTTCCCATATGGTATCCAGGCTCAGGTGTGGTAATTGATTGTATCCAATCCAGAACTTTGCGTCCTTCCCTACCTTGCATTGCATACACATGTCAGACGCATGAAGCATTGAAGCTTTTACATCATCCATAGAAGAGCAACGAGATGTAATTCTAATTAATTTTATTTTTAAAAAAACTTGTATTTACTTAACATATGAAATTAGCATAGTTGTCGCAGAAATTAACCGTTACACGTACTCTATGTGTTGGCTCACCAGGATTCAACTTTTGGACTTCATTCCCTCCAACGTTCCAGTGGCGATGTGAAATGTCAGCGTAAGCGTTGTTTCTGTTAACTCTTCATCCTTGAACCCCCATGGTTTGATGAGTTGGAAACCTGCACGTGGTCCATTCAAATGCATGTTTTAGAACCACACCGAAAGTGAGGATTGGGACTAAACCCTCGTAAAGTTAACTTAAATCAACTAGTAATGCATTACTGACCGTTCCAAGTTGATGCTTTGTTGCGGTTACTTGCTGTTCTGTGTTATCATTTAATTGTCCTATTTAAGCTGTAATATTCAGTTACGTTCGAATTCAGAGTCACCACCTGTTTGGAAAATAGCTGCTTACTTGGTTCATCATATGTCATCTGTTTACTCCAATCAATCTCGTTGTGACTCTTTTACCTTGTGGTTTTATGGGTAGGGTTTAGAAACTAATTGTACCCGTTCCTGACATTGCTTTGCTTAATTTCCAAGTAAATAAATATTTGGTTTATTTAGATGTATGAAATCTTCATTCTGAATTTAGTGAATACAGATTTCTTCAAGGTTCAATCTACATTACTTGAAATTTTGATTAGATGAACGTGTGATTTCAATTTAAATTAAGACAAACATAGATGGATTGGCAGAAATATTTTTGCATTTTAGCAAAAAGACATAGATGGATTGGCAGAAATATTTTTGCATTCTGATTTTGACGTGATGTACTTTGGCTACATAGCCACAACAAAGTAATTAGCATACATGAAACGGGGGGGGGGGGGTGTTTTGACAAAGAACACGAATTCCATGGAAGTTGATGCTTCGTCCGCTGGGGGAAGAGAGACAAAGTCATTGGGCCTTTCTTTATAAAGCATTTGATATAGGTCAGGGGTCAAGGTGTTGACCAATTAGAAATTGGTTTCAGTTTAGGTCAATGTTTCTGAACCAGGAGTTTGAGGAGATGCCTTATGCATGCTTTGGTGGTTGTAGACACAATATTTAACGAGATCCTGAAGGTTATAATCAAAATGACAATGTCAATGGAGCTTGAAATTTAAGTCGAAGATGCGTGCTGACGCAAGATGTTGAGGGGATGCCTTATGCCTTATGTTTGATAGTGTTAATCATTATGGTTGATTAGAGCACAAGGGTTGACATACAAATGTAAAAATACTAGCCATTGGAGCTTGTAAAATATAGATCAAGTTCCCTGGTTTAATTTGCTAGCCAGTTCAGCATGTCGAGCAGATACTTTACGGCAGTTTGATGGTGGTATGCATTAAAATAAAAATCACATTTGATGAATTTTTATTAAAATAAACTCTTACTTTTTGCCTTAGGACTAGTTCTTTACAAGTTAGAGACCAACGAAAAGTGCCAGGTTTCCTCATTCGTTAGTGCCAGGTTTCGTTAGTCGTTCAGTGTACCTGCATAAATTTTGTTATTCTTGTAAAATAAATGTATATTGTGTAAATTGGGACTAGTAGTTTTCACGCCAAATATGAGTAGTTGCATTGTATAATCTTTGACATATGGGCCTCATCATGAGAAAACCTGGTTTTGCGGACTTCTAACAGGTCAAACACAAACTTATATATATATATGTTAGAATTAGTAAGTGAGTATGATCAGGAAATACCACAATTACAAACTGCAGACAACCCCGTGGCACCGCGAGGAAGAGCTGCTCAACCATCACGAGACACCAGGAAGACAAATTAAGCAAAGCAATCAGCTCTCTCTTCCCCATCAAGATGATTGCAATACTAGAATGGACATAAAGTAACGTACAGCAAAACATAGAACAATTACAGACTCCCACAATGGGAGTAACAATAAACAAAAGTCAACAACAACAGAACCATCGCCTTAGAACGGACAGCAGCCTAAGCCACCGGGGGGCTTAAATGCATTTTACTGGTACCAAATCTTCGCCCTAGATTCTGCTGTTATTGAAGTACAAGAAATGTTCAGCTCGCATGGAGGCCATCTAACTAATGAAATGTATCATCATGGAAAAACACTCTAATCAAATTACTACACCATGATGAAACAAAGAAAAGGGCTCATGACTCACAGATAGTCAGAGCTAAAGAAGACCTCAAGTTGAGCCACGGTGGGTCCAGCTACAGATAAGCATCAGGCACCAACCCACCGATTAAAGCTTTACGTCAGAGCCGTCATAGAGTCTGAGGCCTGGCCCACCGTCGTGCAATTAAAGAGGAAACCATAGCTATAAACCGTGATTGGGTTTAAAACTAGGCATGCAGACTGTCGCATGATATCTAAATTATATCCAACCCTTATATAACGTT
This sequence comes from Loripinus fragilis, assembly GCA_964019695.1. Taxonomy (NCBI): domain Eukaryota; kingdom Metazoa; phylum Mollusca; class Bivalvia; order Lucinida; family Lucinidae; genus Loripinus; species Loripinus fragilis. The sequence continues at coordinate 64,937,086 of OZ026521.1, read as the reverse complement.
TTACTATCTTTTTGAATTGATCACTAAAATTAGGTTTTCCAACAATTCGTTTGAATTTATAATCTAAATCACCATAAAATATAGGTTCTGATATGCCTTGTTGCAGAAGAGTTTTTAACCCGATGTTGTATTTAACAATTAACTCTGAGTGTCTGTGGTAGAATTTAGAAAATGCTTTACGAATTTTATGATATCTATAACCTTGTTTTAATAATTTAGCAGTTAAAAATAAGTTTCTGTTGTTGAAGTCATCAACATTAGAACACACTCTAGCAAAACGAATAAGCTGAGAAATATATACACCATAGGAAGGAGAGCGAGGAACATCTCCATCAAGAAATGGGAAATTTACTATACTGAGGGACTTTAAAAACGCACCATTTTACATTCTCTGTCTCTTCCACATGATTAATTTGAGGATGTTTTCTTTATCATTTTTTATTCTCTTGCAAAATGGACCATGATTTGCCATTATTTGGATTTGCTCATGCTGTTCATTCTGACGTAATATCGACGTGATAGTTTTTCAACAATTGTCGTCTGACGAATGTGAATTTGATTCAATTTGAAAACAAACACTTTTAGGTGCTAGCCAGATGTCTTAAGAAATGGAAAAACACAAAAGTTTTCAGAAACATTTGTTTTATTACACTCCCACTCGCAGCGTTTCTTTGCTAACGTCAGTCTTAAATTTTCAAACATCAATAACAGACGGGTCACGTCCGCGCGTGTCGCGATACTTTTGTCTTTTATGCAACTGATTGAGGAGTATCTGTTGGCAACAAAAAAAAAAGATTATTCCTGATCCTTAGGATATAAACGGCCAATAATGTCAAAAATCAATGACGTCATGTAGACGTAATGAACGTTGCCAGAGGCCTTTAAAAATTCATAATTTGATTTTGTCTTTCCTTTTGCTTTCAAGAACAAACATCGGTTCGAAAACTTTTTTTCGTTCATAATGGAAGGTATGGGGACTCTGTAACTTCTTGAATTTGGGTTGTCTTAGAATTATCGCGACGTCACGGCAATCATAAGCCGCAGCGTTTTGATTTTCTTATTGAATGCAAGCTACATGACGGAACTTGTCAATTTTATTTGTCACATAATGAAAATATCCAATTTTCGACAGAAATTAGCATTTAAGCATGTGGTGCATTTTTAAAGTCCTTGAGTATATTTCAAAATTAAAATCATCCCGTTTATCATAAATTTTAGAAGAAACTATGCCATTTGTTATTCACAAGTTCAAGTCCAAAAATGGAGCTTCAGTATCAGAAGAATTTGCCTTATTTAACTGAAGCTCCGCAAAACTATATATAAAATGAACTGATCAAAGAGATGTCCAATACAAACTGAATTGGTGAATTACACATACAGAAAACAAATGCGCATATCAGCTGTGCATCAACTGGGAAACTGATAAAGCATTGAAACAGTGACAATTAGCCGTATCGCTAGACATCTCGTTTTCGTATTTTCCAACTTTCTTTGTTGGGCTCGAATTGACCTTCTAAGCTTCAAAAACTTGCTATAATTAAAACATAGATCAACTCTAGCAGTGAATTGTTCAGTAATAATTCACTGTTTGGAGGTCAGTTGTAAAGAAGATCAGATCATGAGCGCACAGCACGAGTGATTTATCCTTGTACAACTGACCGACAAACAGTGAATTGTTACTCAACAATTCACGCAATAGAGCTGATCTATTTCGATTTTAACATACAATAAACGACGAAAATACATTTGCACTCTTCAGCTTCTTACAACATTCCGCCATTGCACTGAGGAAATCCCGCCAATAGTTGGATTGTGTCGTATATATTTACATGTAGAAGTTACGTCTATCCACCGTAAAAACGACGTTACACCGTCTAACGCCATGACTGACGTCATTTTGTAGTAACAAATGACGTCAGCTAGCGCGTGTCTTCCTCGCGCATTCAAAGCTGTGAATTATTGTTTGATATATCACGGATTTTAAGCATTGGCTCTAAAGGCGAGGTGTGTTAGAATCTTGAAATAAGATATTAAACTTTAAAAATTGTGTTTACCAGCATGTTAGGACACATCTAATCAGTGCCTTTTTGTTCTCACATTTCAAAATGCAGGTTTTCTTATGACGTGGCTCATATATGTATTTGCGTACATATGTATGTTTTGTGTATGATGTTGTACATCATTTTAAACAACACAATTCATAGGGGTAGAACCAAGATGGAAATAAAAAAAAAGGAAGAAATACAAAAGTACAAGTATTTTAATGCATCCTGTGTAACGTATTTTCACATTTGAAATCGATGCAGCTGGTAAATATCTAGGTCTTAAATGTCTACTGTAGGTTTTCCGTTCAACCATGCTATTTGTGAAAGTATTCAAATAGATCTATGACAATTCTGTACACGACAGTTTGACTCATTTTAATAGTCACAATATATTTATTCTGTAGGTCGAATAAAGTGCAATCGAACATTAGATGGCATTTAATGCAAAACGTATCTATCTATCAATCTATTTCCGCCGCCTTTCCATATCCGAAACGCTATCAATTGTCTGTGTGTCTGTCTGTATGTTTGTCTGCTGCCAAAATTTGAAGGGGTACTGGGATGCCTTTTAGCATAGAACTAGCATACGAAAACCCAAAATACAAAAGTTTAAACACAAAAGACAAAAGTAAAAAGCTGAAAGTTAAAATGCAAAAGGCAAAAGACAATAAAGGAAAGAAACCTTTCTGAAGACAAAACTTAAAACACAAAAGGCAAAACACAAAAGATGAAGTAAAAGGGCCAAAGATAAAAGTCAAATGAATAAAAAAAACATATAAGTACACATATAGCCTTGCAATATAACGATTGTCTGTTCACACCACCACATTAGAAAGACAGACAGATAGACAGACATGTAGATAACCCCAAGAAACTTATAGGGTGGTGGGTGGGTATAGGGTAGGCAATGGAAAACAGCTTTATGTACAATAGCAGAATCTATGGTGAAGAGCCCCTCCCTGGTGATCTCGACCACTGTCCATTCTAAGGCATTGATTATGTTGTTGTGAATTCATTAATCCTTGTTGCTCTCATTGTGTGTGGGGTTATTGTATTGTCTTCTAATTCTGTGGTGAAGTTCGCAGTGATTTTATACATGTAGTTTTGCAGTCATTTTGCTGAGGAAAAGAGCAAAAAAACTGACTGATTAACTTTGAATGCTTTCTTGCTGTCGTGTGACTGTCTAGGTACTGTGTCTCGTCATCATAGTGATTATGGAATTTCCTTGTAATACTTACTTGTTTTCTTATACAGACAGAAAAACAGACAGACTGACAGGCGGAAAGACAGACAGACAGGCGGACAGACAGACCGACAGGTGAATAAACTCAAGCATTTTTGTAGGCGGGTGGGGGGATTGTGGATACGGGGTAGACGGTAGAAAAATGAATTTAGGCAAACAGAAAGGTAGATAAACCCAAGAAATTTATATGGCAGTGGGTGTGACGTTTGAAATCAGCATTAAAACTGACTGACAGACTGACACATAGATAACCTCCAGATAGATAGATAGATAGATACGTTTTACCTTTAATGCAATCTTATTTTCTATTGCACTGTATCAGATCTAGACCTACAGGATAAAATCTCAGAATTAATTTCTGTTACAATTTAAATGGGTCGATATAAATGGATCGAACTATTATAGTCAGTCGAACTATATTATATTGAATAGTACTGGGTCTATGTGACTACTTTCACAATGAGATCCCAGTATGTAGCATAATCAAACCGAAAGCCTCCAGTAGACTTTTTGACTGCGATAGTTACCGGCTGCATCGATTTCAAATATATAAAAAACTAACATTACGACGGATGAATTAAAATACTTATATTCTCGTCCTTTTTTCCTCGTTTGTTCTCCATCTTGGCTCTACCTCGTGAATTGCGCCGTTTAAAATGTGCAACAGTGTACACAAAACAGAAAACTCAACATACAAAAACGCCGAAATCAAAAGGACATAACACAAAACACAATGTCACATATAGGCTTCCGTAGCAAATTAAGCTCATTATATTTTTTAAGAAAACGTGAACTTAAAATTAAGTATTTATGTCCATTTCTTTGACATGAAAACAAAGAAAAAAATGAAATAAAAAAGTGGGATCGCCAGGATTCGAACCCATAATTTACGCGTACTAACCACATGACTACTGTGGAAAGTACAACTTCAATGAGTTATCAAGGGATCTCATCGCAATTGTACCAAGACGTTTATTTCCGAAATTGCTCTGAGCATACCGATTGCACACGATCCTTCGCGACAAAAAAATATATTCAGTGTTGTTACTATATTATAATAATTTATTCATGCATAAAGATCAGGATCAGGATAATATTTTAGAGGTGTAATAAGTTATTTGAGCCGCGCAGACGTGCAGGCATTCCATGTACATCGTGATCGTATATTTTATCAATCCTTAGAGCGCCAACACAACAAAGGCCGTCTGCTATTGTCGTCTGCTGAAATGTTTTTAAGCCTCTTCGGCAAACAGTGTAGCTCTAGATGTAGGAGCTGTCTGATCTGGGTCCACACTGTTTGCCTCCATACTTTCATAAACCAACAAATATACATTTTCGGATGCAATTATTTTGCAGGCGTTTACAAGGATTCAATAATATGTTTTGTGTCTTTACTGAGGTCGTATGGCGTAAGATGATATTATTGAACTTTTTGGTTACTGTAAAGGCGGCACCTCATGAATGCGTAAATAGGACTGGTCTTCTTTAGACATGCGTAAAAGCTGAAAAAAGGTGTGATTTTATTCTAAGATATAAAAAATAAACGCAGACTTAAAGATAGATGAGAATCGTTGTAAACAAACACTGGCAAGTTTACCTTGATTTTGGGCGTGCAGGTAGTCTCAGTTTACAGTTATATTGAACCTACCACAGATTAATACATATGCGCGTAGCAGTGAAAAGTCATGCTTTACCTGTTTATAAGAAAAATAGAATTGCCTCATTACTATGCATCTTTGAAACTACTGTTCATTCACGATATCTTGGCTCAAAGAAACCGTTAGGTGGAATTTACCATTATACCACTATAGGGTAGCTTCTTATTCATGTTCAAGATAAATATGGTATTAAACGATAAAGGTGATGCATGTTCCAATCAATATAAGTGGTGTAGAGGAGAGCGTGGAGAACTATCAATCATATTTCGTTGTATGTTGTGCGGTTAGGATGTTCGAGTCCTATGAAATTCTTTTTTTTTTCGTTTTGTCATTCGTATCTCGATCTCTCTCATGATTTTCTTGCTCATATATGCTTTCACTCACATTTTTTCACTGCGCATACTTCTCTTGGCTGTAGAAAATGTCTGATAGGAATGCTATTCAACAGCAAGCCAGACAAATTGCGGTCACGCATCCTATATAGGACCCGTGCTGCTGCGCATCTTATTTTAAAAGTACGCGCGAAGAAGGTGCCATGAATGATGTACTATTTGCGCCATTATCAAATTATAGAGATAGAGCCAGCAAGCTGGCCGGCATATCAAACAAAACGTTATCGCGCATCAAAGCTTAGTCGGAATAGGTGGTCCTCGCACCTCGGCGGGATGAAGCCTAGCGACTATGAAATCACACACAAACAAGACAACAAACGATACATAAATAAAAAAAAGATCTTTGATTTTGGGTTACGAACCACTATCTCTTCATTACTCTTCAAAAAGATATAACCAATGTGTATGTGCACCCTACCAACTGAGCTACGAAGCCATTTGGAATTACTATGTTATATAAACTCTTTTGTCATAATTATACCGTTAATATGCATCAAACCTCATTTTCCCTTATTTTCAATAGTTCGACCACCACTAACGGCCAAGATATCGTGAATGAACAGTATAACTGTATCATTGTACCATAACACCTTAGTACAGACAGAAATTATCAAACTTTAATTAGCATTCTCCCTAAGAATCATGCAAATGGTGATAAGTGACTAGTCACAGAAATCAATAATTTTACCTCCATTTAATCAGACTTAATGAAAAACTTCCACAAAACAAAGCATTCCCTTTTTCTGACAGTGGTTGCCATGGAAACCAGAAATTAAGATTTCTTGGAGAATGATGGACAGTTGCCCAAGGAAAAATGTGAAATTGACACTTTTCAGGCTGACTTTTGCGATATGAGTTTTATTTTGATTACACTCACTGCTAGCTCTCTTTAGAGGAGGACCACATTAGCTGTATACAAAATTTTAGTCAAAAATGAAATATGCCCTTTGTGATGTGTTGCCTAGCAACAAATGTGTCACCACGGAAACCAATTTTCAGAACACTAAAAATTGACCATTTTAAAATCTGAATATCTTTTTACAGCAAAGCTGTATATGAACGACATATATAGTGTCTAAATAAGCCATATCTGATTTACAAATGCCATAAATAAAAACCTCAAAATGTTTCTAATTTTTGTTTCCATGGCAATGGAACTAACTGACTGTCAGAAATTTAACAAAATACTGCAATTTCAAAGCAAATTATCTTGCTTATGCAAACAGAAATATGGATAATTTATATACATTCTGACAAGTCCACATCTTATTAACAAAATAAAAAAATTGAAAGTAATAAAATTATTTAAATATAGGTTACCGTGGCAACCAAACCATCAGGTAGTCAGTGATTTTGCAAAAAAATGAGCATAATCAAAGCAAAATATCTCCCCTTAACAAAGGATTCGATTGATTATTTATGTACATATTATGTAACCAGAATCTGATTTTCAACACCAAGATCAAATTTACAAAATCAATTATCCAAATTCATGTTACCATGGCAACTTAAACATCATACCATCAGCGATTTCACAAAAATGACATATTCAGCGAAAAGGGCATATTGAAAGCAAACTATCTCCTTCCAGCTCGACAGAATATGAATATTTTTAAACATATTTTACATAATGTACATCTGCAATACAAACACAAAATAATGGTTTTTAAAATTCCTGATTATAGTTACCATGGCAACTGGAATTGCCAAAAACGGTTTAGTCTGTAGCAAAGAAATATTACCAAAAATGAGTTTTGCCCAAGGAAAAGTGTGAAATTGACACTTTTCAGACTAGCTTTTTTAATACAAGTTCTTTTGATAACATTAACTACTAGGTCTGTTTAGAGACCCACATATGTTGTGTTCAAAATTTTAGTGAAAAATGAAGCATGCCATTTGTATTATGTTCCCTAGCAACACACGTGTCACCATGGAAACCAATTTTCAGAACACTCAAGATTGACCATTTTCAAATCTGAATAACTTTTTTACAGCAAAGCTGTATATGGACGACATATATAGTGTCTAAATAACCCATATCTGATCTAACAATGCAATGAATAAAAAAACTCAATGGTTATATTTTTTGTTTCCATGGCAACGGAACTATATGGCACTCAGAAATTTTACAAAATACTGCAATTCTAATGCAAATTTTCTTGTTTCTGTAAACAGAAATATGGATAATGTAAACATATGCTGGCAAGCCCACACCTGTTTAACAAAAACGATAAATTGAAAATAATGAAATTATTTAAATATAGGTAACCATGGCAACCAAACCATCAGATTGCCAGTTATTTTAACAAAAAGGAGCATATTCAAAGCAAAATATCTCCCCTAAACAAAGGATCAAATTGAGTATTTAAGCACATATTATGTAACCAGCACCTGATTTGCAACACCAAATTCAAATTTACAAATGATTTAGCTCAATTCATGTTACCATGGCAACCAAAACATCATACAATCAGCGATTTCACAAAAAATTGGCATATTCAACAAAAAGGGCATATTCGATGCAAACTATCTCCTTCCAGCAAGCCAAAATATGAATAATTTTCAACATATTTTACGCAATCTATATCTGTTATACAAATACATAAATAGTAGTTTTAAAAACTCCAGATTATAGTTACCATGGCAACAGTTACAGAAAATGCCGAAAAAGGTTTTACTTTATGGTCAAAAATATGACAAATATTGAAATTTGCCCAAGGAAAAATATGAAATTGAAACCTTTTAGGCTTATATGAGTTTTCCTTTGATTACATTTACTACTTGCTCTATTTAGAGGACCACATTAGTTGTATTTATAATTTTAGTAAGCTATGTTCTCTCAGATTATTGCTCGTTGCCATGGTAACAAAAAAAAAGAAAGAGTTTGGCATAAAATGGCCAAAAATTGAGAAAAATAAATTTTTGCACATTCACATATCCAATAACACACCAATTTTGATTCTGATCTTTATATGGTGAAACATTATAGCCCAAAGGGAGTAGATTAAAATAATAAATAAATCCAATATGATTTTTGTACAAATCATTCCAGACTACCAAAGGTGGGTTGGGTGTCCAAGCGTGGAAAACCCATTTTGTGGAATATTTGAACCACTGCAATCATTTCCCCTGCCTACTAAGAGGTGCATACAGCTATTGATAAGTTCTAAATGGTGTTCAGCTTTCATACAATAAAAGAACATGCATCCTGTCTACTACTTTCTGGTCGTAACCATGGAAACAATAACTGTACTATACAGAAAAACATAGACTAGTTTTGGCTTATTAGCTATAAAGTCATTTAAAATTGATTTATCCAAAGCTTGTTCTAAAATTTTATACTCAACTATCTTTATGCACATCAAATTCTGTAATATAATAGCTAGGTGGAACCATTCTAACCACTATTAAATACAATTAATTTCATTTCCATTCTGGATATTTTGCAAAAGGCCAGTGTTTGTTTCGATGGTTACAACCAGAGGCAGGCAAAACTAGATCTGGTATAAATTAATTTAAGTCTATCACAATTAAAGACACTTCTAAAAAGTATGTATTGAATATATATATATTGCTGATGTTGACTCTACTCCATCTTCACTGTGTCTTGAAAATTAACATGTTTTGCTATCTTATAATGGTGTCAACGTTAAAGTTGCTACGGTGACCAAATATTTTTCTTTTCCATTATTAATGGGGTTAATTCCTGATTGGTATTTTTTCATACAGCATACACCATTAGACTTTCAAAGATAAATAGGCTGTATTGTCTTCAAAAAGTGTAAATGACTAAAAATAATGTTTCTTATATATCTGGTTATCCCACCCACTTTCAACGTCTATAATTGTTACCAAATGAAACTTTACTTATTAATTTTACTTAAATCATATTGATAATGGTTATATGTTTCAACTCAACTATCTTTTATACACATTGAAATTTGCATTATAGCAGTGGCCTAGTGGTAGAGTGCTTGACTCGAGACTGAGCGGCCGCGGGTTCCCGCCTCATCGGCATCACTGCGTTGTGGTCTTTGAGCAAGACACATTCATCCTAGCTTAGTACTGGTTCAACCCAGGAAGACCCATCCCTGTTTAACACAAAGATTGTTGATGGGATGTAAAGAATCAAATCAAACAAACAAACCAAAAAAACTTGTTGTATAACCATCTGTACATTTAAAGACATATGCGGCTATTTCTAATGCGCACCTTTCCTGCGTCTGGAAACGGGTTAAGTTGTCATGGTCCTATCTTTCGACCATTAACGGATTCTGATCAACACAGCTTTCCGATATTCTTATGTTATATCGGTGTTCCGACATTTTCTTGATAAAATTAAGTAATTAAAGTGTGTCCGAAATATCTATTGACATCTTATCAGAACTGATCGTCTCAGCAGGTAAATGTAGCTCAGCCGAAATCAAACGACGTACACAATTACCCTGGCTACGAATACGATAATGGCCAAGTCTCTACTTTATGTACGTTATTTAGAGCAGCGCTCGACCTGCCCTCGTGGCTTAGTGGTTAGCGTGTCTGGCTGCAAAGCCAGAGGACCAGGATCGATTCCCTGGGTGTGCACATATTTTCAGTGTGTTTTTCTTTCTTTTTAAACATTTTAATGCTCAATTGCTTTATATACTAGTAAAATGGCATCATCAAAACGACCAAATGGTCATTTCTGAACTTTTTATATTGAATTACGCATGAGACCTATGGGGGTGGGGTTAAATTTGGCCCTCTTGAAAGTGAATTAGTTCGGTGACCCCAGATTATTATTCTTTTTTCTGCAAGGTATAATAACAGTCCATGAATTAAAAATAAAATTTTAAGATTTTCAACATCAGATTTTTTAAATACATGATTTATTCTAAAAACAAATTCCAATTTTCGACGAATTGCCAAAATATATTATGCAGTATCTTGTCACAGAATGGGATAACAAATAAACTTGCACATTTTCTAAAAAGTTTGAGGTCATGGGCAATAATTTAAGTTAAAAGAAAGAAGCGGGCTGAAGATAACAACCGTTTTAGATCGATATTTTGGACTAGTGTTTTTATTATATATTTTTAGAAAATTGGTCAAATGCTGAAAACTTCAATATGAGATTCTGAAAAAATAAACACGGTGACATATCCTTTTTATTACATAAATGGATAGCCCATGTATAAAACAAAGTGTATGCAAAGTATTAAAAATATTTCAACATGGGAAGTATTTAGTAGCATATGTCCTTAACTGCTTAAAGGCGCAATATATTTAATATCCATTTTACAACAGGTCGCCTGTATTTGTTTCCATGGTGACGGCAAGAAGGAGGTTAACCTCATACATGTTTTTACAGTCTATAAAAGTTGGAAGCCCCTATCAAGTATTGGCAGTATACAAATATGCAATCGTCCCCACCACTATTGGGAAAACTTGTTTAAAAATCACTTAAACTATTTTTGGTTATATATCTGGTTACCCCACCCACTTTTAACGTCTATAAATGTTACTATATCAAACTAAACTTATAAATTTTGCTGGAATCTTATTGATAATGTCAATATATCTCAACAAAAATATTGTATAACCATATTAAAACTTTAATTATATCCAACTGGAAAAATTTAACCACTATAAGATGCAATTTATTTAATCTCCATTTTGCGACAGTACTCTGATTGTTTCCATGGTTACCCCCACAAGGTGGTTAAAATCTACGCATGATTTCGCGTTTTATGAAAGCTTATACTATATAGAACTTACCATTAACTGTAGATTTCTCTATGTACGCTGGGGGGAATGGCTGTAGTAGTTCAAAAATGCTAAAAAAAACAGGCCTTTTTCATACCTGGCTACCCCAACTTTGGTTGCCATGGTAACAAGGAAAATGAAATATTTTGAACATTTTTATTTTTCCATTACTGACACATTGCAACAGTGGATATCCCTAAAATCAAATTTATCCCTTTTGCTATTTCCTGTCTCAACAACTATCATTCAAAAATGGTCAAAAAGTGCAATTTCAGGCCAGTAGCGACATTCGTGTTGCCATGGAAACCAAATTGAGACACAAAACCACACTAGCGTGTGTGCAACTTTTCAAGTTGTATCGATGCGTTGTATGCTATACAAATTAATGTCTACACATTTGTGTTTGTTGGTCATTTTGTTCCATAAATTAAGGCATCTTTCCAATTTTGCTATTATTTTGCTACTTTGTTTGCCATGGATACCGAATATAGAAACATTTTGACCGTTTTTATTCTTTCGTTTAAGACACGAGGCATTAGCGTATATTCCTTATGCTGTCACCTTTAATCTCACCTTTGCTGTAAAAAGACAATCTGGATAGAAATTTGTCAATTTAAGCTGCCAAAAAAATTAAAGAGATAGCCCCTTTTCGTTGCCATAGAAACATACTCTGCAAGCTTTTTTATCCTTTTCCATTTGTGATATTGAAAGTTAATACCTTATTGGATTTTTTCATACAGCATAAACCATTAGACTTTAAAAGATAAATATTGTCTTCAAAAAGTGTAATTTTTCATTCTTCCAAAACTAGAAAACATGCTTCTGGTGGCAAAATCTTTATCTGGTCGTTGCCATGGTAACGGCTTGACAATAACCGTTTCCCTTCGGTGATGTGACTTTTATGTTATAAGGTATCTATTGCGCCAACTTTTTTTGGCATTCTGAAAAGGTCACTTTTCAGTTTTTCTACTGGGCCTGCATGATTCTTAGGGAGAATGCTTATTAAAACGCCAGCAAAATAACTACATTTGAAAGTGTCTGTTTATTGTTTAACACAAGTTTTGACGCAAACCATGTGGACCTATAAGAGGAGCAGTCTGATCTGGATCTACACTGTTTGCTAAAGAGGCTTCAAAATATTTCAGTTACGACTTTTTGTGATATGGCTTAAGGGTTAATACACGTGAGGTCAGTGATATACGGTCAGGACTGTCATGAACGCGCGGCTCTAAAAGCTTATTAATTCTTTACTAAATTATAAATAAAACCTGATTTCCCCTCCTTTCGAACCACGCCCAGATATGAATACTAAAAGTGCTGCCTTTACAGTAAGCGAAAAGTCAATGAATAGAAGAAGTTACAGGGGAAAATCCCAACATGACATGTACAGCATCAACTTAATCAAGACCCAAATGCGTAAGGGCCAATGTTTATCTGACACAAATATACTTAAGGAATAAAGAAACGCAACAAAACACTTCGAGTCTTTGTAAGCATACAATATGATGCAAGTTTTTAGTGCACATGATATTTATCCGTAGGAGCAGTATGTGCCCATCAAATTACAGCAGGTTCAACGTAATTATCGATTACGTAATCATTTTGGTATGAGCGTAGCCAGCCTGACCCCCGTAGCAAACTGCTGAAACAGGGTAATTAAAAGCAAAGTTTGAATCAACCATCGGTTTATTGTTTTAAAAAGTCTTGGCATAGATTACGGATCAAGTAAATGATCAAATGGTGACGTTTCTGTAGGATTCTGAAACGGCTTAACGTCATTAACGTCAACTCTGAATACTGCTTGAAACGCGTAAACTTTCATTTCCGATTGAGATTTATTCATTACATGAACGTTTTGTTCAAGAATTATGACTTGAGATCTTCAGACGTCAAAACATTTCGATTCTGACGTCAAAATTCGATATCCTACGTTTTAATGGTTTCCATGATATTTATGTGTTTTTCTAATGATACAATGGTCCAGTGACAAAGTTTAGGCTACAGTTAACAAGTTTGGTGTTCACTCTCGGCATGTAAACAGATGTTTTCTCTTGCATTATGCTGTGTTTTGTTTGGCTAACGTCAATATAACCACCTTACTAGTGTATTTCTACGGTATTTGAAAATGTCAGTTTTTCCCAAGAAAACATGTTCTGATGTCTCTAGGTTTATCTTATCCTGTATATTCACCAGCGACCCAAACCCGATGGCTCTAAGTGGCGTTTATCTTTAATTCACTACCATTGTGTATCTTGTCATTCAAGTAGCGTGTTTTGACGCACTATTTGACTGCATTACGAATATGATTGGACGTTTGTTAAATGTGCACATTGTCCAGTCGACGCCAAATAACCAAACATGGAAAAGACGGGGTTTTCTTGATATTTATTCTGACGTTAACGTCACATTTTACGTTTGCATATGTTTTCATCTTGTAGCGTAAACTGTAGCGTTAAAATGACGTTTTGGTATTTCATCACATGCTATAAATACTCATTAAGAAATTTTTAAAAGAGATTTTACCATACCGTCATTTAAACACGCAAAAAATAAATTTTTGTCTGTTGCGTTTCTTTATTCCTTAAGTATATTAACATCATAGGGACCGCCCCGATAGGTCAGTTGGTAGAGCGTCCGTTTTCGAAGGTTGAGGTCGTGGGTTGAATCATGGCCACACCATGAAAAAGGTGTAAAGTTATACTAGCCGCTCCCTTGCGACGCTCGCATAAAAGGGTTTGTGCTAGGAAGATAGAATAATGCAGGTAAGTATCTGTTAATTGTGCGTATTGTCATGTCGGAAGCTTATGTTGTCTGTTTCAAATAAGCGACGTTAAATAAAACCCCTTTACGAGGACTGTTCAAATATGAATGCAAGTAGCTGCATAACTTTTTTTACATATATGCTACGACAAAATGGTAAACGTTTCTATAAAGGACTGTATGTCACCTTTTAACTGGCACCAGGCCTAAAGAAAATATAGTATACTTATTGAGCTATAGCCCTTTTGAATAAGGGTCACGTTCGTATACTAACAAACTCAATGCATCGAACATATATCAGTGATATAGACCAGCGTATAATTCTTCGAAAAACAGGTAGAATTTCTTGAAATTTTAAGGAAGTATCCCCATATTCTTATATAATGATTCTGTGAAAGTTGCGAAAATATGACATGCTTTTGTTAAATTTCAACGAATCGTTTTCACTAAGGTCTCCTTATGTTTGCAAATAAATGGTAAAACAAAACACCACCTTTCAGTTTTCAGTTAAACTTAACTCTAACAAAATGCACGAAGCAGTATTTAAACTAGTTTTATCATATGACGTCGCGTCTGGGAGTGAAATAACGCCATGCAATAAAATCGATAAACCACTAGTGGTTTATAGATTTACGGGAAACGTTATGACGTCCATAACAACGTTGCGTACATAATGACAAAATTATAACGTTTTTACGCAAGAAATAAGATTTCAAAGTATTTGTCATATGATAAATAGAATCTAACATTCGTGCTCTTGTATTATTGAATTTATTTAACTCGTTGCGAAAAAGAGATAAAATGCTCGGCAAGCCTCGCATTTTATATCTTTTCCCCAACTCGTTTAATAAATTCAATAAAACATGAGCACTCATGTAAGATCCTCTATTTAACTCAAAGACAATAAGTTAACCGCTCATACTGAGTTGTTGCTACAAATTATTAATGGATAGTGGGTAATTTTTTAACGCTGAAAAGCATTTTATTAAGTCACAATGCCTTAAGTGAAGGGATTATAGAATTTATACTTATTTTTTTTGTCATAACTTTGCGTCTTTATTCTAAATTTGAACGTAAACTTTAAGTTTGACCACTATAGGCATTATTTACAATAAAATTACTCACTTGAGGACTATAGATATACCACGACCTCTGACCAATGACCTTTGGGTCGGATTGTTCCATTTCAAAAGCCAAGGTTGATCTGGAACGGGTACCAGTTTACGTTGAAAAGTGTTGTTAAAATGGTTGTTATTTCGGTATAATCCTCAGTGGCGCAGATGGTTACACACAGAAGGGTTATACTTGAGGCAGAACTCTGAGATGTGAGTTCGACCCCCGCATAATCCAATTATTTTTTTTATTAATATGTTGCTGCCTTCTCGTATTGTAACATTTTTTAGTTTTAGAACTGTTGAATACTACATTTCTTGTATTTTTGTTTATTTTTGTTTGTTTGTTTTATTTTCAATCATTCAGAGTCACTTTTGTTACTGTTGGAGCCTGGTCGATCAACGGGGATGGCAGTTCAACCTTCTTGGATAGGATTCTCTGAGCAGTGGCTCTGCTC
Organism: Loripinus fragilis; assembly: GCA_964019695.1. Taxonomy (NCBI): domain Eukaryota; kingdom Metazoa; phylum Mollusca; class Bivalvia; order Lucinida; family Lucinidae; genus Loripinus; species Loripinus fragilis. The sequence goes on along the minus strand of OZ026521.1, from coordinate 64,921,673 downwards.
ACCCCGGTCAGAGCCGCTGTCCGATCTCCGACGCGTTCTAGTGACATATTGAGACCCGACTGCTTCTCCTCCACGCAGAACTTGTACACATTCTCAATATTTTTTCGAGCATCCTCGCTTTATATCATATAACAGGCATTTTGATGATCTTTCAAAGTCTTGAAAGCATAATTTAAAATCACACTTATTTCGTGAAAAAAAACCGCACGCTTATTTCGTTCAAATTAAAAAAATGCATGCCATCGACCGGGCTCGAACGCTTGGTCTCCGATTCATTGGTAACAAAAAAAACTATGACTACTTACCTACGACCTAGCCTACTAGGCCAGTGTGGCTGTAGACTTTATACATTAAAAAAATATATATGTAAACGTTAATAAACACCTGACACCCCTATTTCAAGGATAAGTTCAATATTAATAGGATTAGTCACGCCTCAAAGCAATTTGGATATCTGTAGACAGATTGAACATATTTTAACTAATGTAAACAAGTCATTAATAAGCAGAAAAATGCTTGAAAAATGATATAAATGTGATTACTCTGTAAATAGGGGACGGCGCATTTTGAAAACTCCCTTATGACATATTTAGCATGTTTTCAGCTAAAGGCAAAGAAAACGACACAGCGATGTTCATTATTTCATCACCGGTAGATAACTCAAAATGATATTTGTCATAAAATCAATGACGTCACAAACGTGCCTGTTTACTCGAGATTGAAACAGGTTTATATAAACTTTTTCCTGCAAACAACTTTGGTTTGTTACTTAAACTTGCATCTAAAATTTGGTGCCATTTTGTCGAAAACTTACAAAGATATGACACTACATCCGCACATGTACCAAAATGTGCATTGCAATTTGCTTCAGAAAACTTCAGTATACAGGAATGGCCTTTATATAAGCGCCTGTAACTTGAGATAGAGTGAGTGTTTCTTTATGTTCGGTGCCATTTTAAAGGCGACAAATAGTTATTTTCAGAAAGGTATGACAATTTGTCGTAGCATATATGTGAAGAAAGCTATGCAGCTACTTGCATTCATATTTGAACAGTCCTCGTATCTTTAAACCGAACTGATTTTGGTGAAAATTGTCCCGAGTTGACATAGCTTGCGAGTGTTCGTAGAAAAAAAACACACTAGGGACACTATTCTCCGATAGTCATGTTGACTGGTATGTACAGCAATAACTCGGTCAAGACCAAAATGCGTAAGGGCAAACGTTTAGCTGACACAATTATTATCATAATAGGGAAACCGCACTGATTTTGATGAATATTGTCCCGAGTTGACATAGCTTGCGAGTGTTCGTAAAAAAAATATGGACTAGATCTATAAGAATCTATAATGAGTGTGAGGGTGGGATAGATAAATCCGTCCCGAGGATCACCGATTGGTGATCACGAGGGACGGATTTCACACGAATATAATGGATTCTTTTTCTTGCTCACCACTTAATACCCCATTTACATTGGAAAAAACTTGAAAAAGACTTCTAGAAAATCCTGAATAGGCTGAGATGCAACATGGTGACGTCATTTTAACATTACAATGACGTCACGGATCGACCTGCGGCCCGCGTGCAGCTGTTCGTCTTTGTATCTTTCCCTAGGGCTGGTACGGATGTGGGAGATAGAAATATCTCACATGGGTAAAAACAACGGAAATCCCGATCTGGTGTGCGAGAAACTATTTACTGATATCTATGTGATAAACCTTGTATTCTTGCATAGATATCTATTCGTATAGCTGTTTACACCCGTTGTCAAATGATCGAAAATCCATGTTCAAATCAGGAGATTCACGTGCTGTTTGAACATGGGTCTAAACTTGAAAATACTTAAAATGAGCCCTGCATTATTTGCATGACGTTATAAACGGAACGCATTGCGGACCAGACTGATCATTTCGCCGATGTTTTTGTTCGCGAAAACGTTGCGTACGGTTATGACGTAATGACGTTCGAAAGTACACAGCCGACGCCATTTTGTTTAGAGAAATCCAGTGTAAGAAAATGGATAATTTAATGTTTTAGCAGCGTTTTTAGTGCGAATTGAGCTGGAATAAGGTAAAATATGCAAGAATAACGATCACACATGCTTGTTTCATTTCATTAACACTTGCCGGGTCCCTCGGATAATGTTGAACACTCGGCCTATCAGCCTCGTGTTCAAACAGCATCCTCGGGACCCGGCAAATGTTAATGCATGAAAAAACATGTGTGATCCCTATATTATTGCATAGAATTCATTGCGCGAAGCTGCAAATCCATGTTCAAATAATGAGATTCACGTGCTGTTTGAACATTTTTTTTTTACTTGTCAAAGCCCAAACTGGGCCCTGATTTGTTCGCATGATTGTACATGGGAAAGCATTGTGGCCTTGACTAATCATTTCGCCGATTCTTTTTTTCGCGAAAACGTTACACGCGTGCGTACATGACGTTGTGGCGACGTAATGACGTTCGAAAGTTTGACGCTGACGCCATTTTGTTTAAAGAAATACAGTGTAAGAAAATTGAATATTTTGAATCAAAACCTATGTGTACTTGAGACTTTTGTTACCTGTATAATAGAAGCTACCTGGGGAAAATCCCAACATGACTGGCATGTACAACAATAAGTCAATCAAGTCCAAAATGCGTAAGGGCAAACGTTTAGCTGCCACAACCAAGATAAAGTCAGGTAACTTCGGACAGCGGGTAAATTCGGACATACGTTTGCAAACAGTGAACATCCAGATGAGACGGCTCATTAAGAGCCGTCTCATCAGGATTTTCACTGTTTGCTTAGTTAATTTAATTTTTATTTCAATAATTCAAAAATAACAGAAACAAGGTCGCTGTCCTAATTTAGCCAATTGTCCGAATTTACCCGACTTTACTCTATTGTATTAACATTATAATAGGGAACCCGCACTGATTTTGGCGAATGTTGTCCCGAGTTGGCATATCAAAGCTTGCATGTGTTCGTAGGAAAAAAACTAGGGACACTATGGACTGATACCAGTGTGATAAATCTTGTATTATACAGCTAAAATATTTTGTATGATTTTCGTAAGAGTAAAACGTAAAAATCGTTTTTATGATGTAGATTTCAGATTTTGGAAAATCGCGTTACACCTTCCCCATGACGCCAAGAACGTTTGACGTCATCTTATCTGACGCCATGCAATGGCAGCATGTGAAGGCATATTATAGTCCGTACAGAAATTCAGTGAACATCGTTTTTCTTTTTTAAAATGTCTTTAATGATAAAATTTTGAACCAGAATTTTGCAAAAACATATAATAAAACACCGCCTAATATACAATTGCATTTTTGAATATTTATGATAGGAAAATAAGTCTGGAATCTCTTGTGAAATAAAATAACTTAGTCATTTTCGATTTAGAAAAATCCTTATTTTCCCTCAGTGTACTTTATGTGGGTAACGCGTGGTTTATACAGTTCAATGAATACCATGTTTACTTTCGTATATGATAAAGAAAACGGTCACCAGCGGGATACATGTTACTCTTGGTATGTCATTATATTCACTGAAAATGCTTTGAAGAGACTGCACAAGTTACAATTCTGTCTGAATTCTCAAATTGCACGATAATCAAATTTCGCATCTTGTTTTCTTATATGTGTCATGGTTAAATGACACATATAACAATTCGACCGCGACTGAGAAAACCAGTCTGGTGATTTGTTACAATAAACTAAAGGCCCAGACCAGCCTGCGCATCCACGCAGTCACATCAGCCACTTTGTTGTCTGCTTTTTGAGAAGAATCATACCTAGACTTGCATCTAGCGAAATAATTTCAATTTTCTATCTAGCCTGTTTAGCCAAAGGGACTGGTTTGTCGGAAACCCAGAAGACAGGTTTTCTCGCGTCGTGGCCTGCGTTGCTTGCTCTACAGCTCTAGGACAAATATTTCAAGTGCAACAGATAATAATATCAAAAACAAATATAATAAGGAGGCTGTTCATCAGAAATATTAACGGGAATCACATTATTTGATTGCGCTCTACATCGTCTAATAAACAAGTCATTCGTAACTTCATGTATGGCCCACAGAGCCGGGGAACGGCGGGGCTTTGATTTTCTGGCTACATGTCTCTGGTATGACCTTGTACTAACAGCGCATTTGCCCGACTTGTGCGTGGCTACAAACGACTGATGCACATAATTTCTTTCGTCTTTATTCACCAGTCATTTGTGACCACCCCCAGCTCAGAGGAATGTCGAGGACTTTGACTTTCTGTCTGCAGTTCCCCATAGTAACCACCCTACTATGGGGGCAGCTAGCTGGCAAAACCATGACAGTTCTCCCCCGCAGTCTGTTATTATACTGCACAGCAATGTTTGTCTAGGTCTATCAAACCCCTACATTTCCTCCGCATTGTGGAGACAACGTAAAAGTAAAAACACAGCACATTATATCCCCATCCTGCTCAGAGGCTTTGGTGAAGCAATGGTTACAAACGACTGGTGCATTATTTATAGCCTCTGATGCACTTCGCATGAACATTTAGTTCTCAGCCACCCCAAAAACATATTGACCCCAAACACAAATATGACATCCGCTGATATATTGTTCAACCTATTTCCAAGCACATTCCCACCCCATTAGGGAGCACAGTGGTTCAGTGGTAGAGTGCTTCACTCGAGACCGAGGGTCCGCGAGTTCGAGCCTCACCGGCGTCACTGCGTTGTGGTCCTTGAGCAAGAAACATTTATCCTAGCTTAGTACTGGTTCAACCCAGGAAGATCCATCCCTGTTTAACTGAAAGATTGTTGATGGGACGTAAAGAATCAAATCAAACATTCCCACCCCATCATTAGTTTCTCTTTCTGACCTCAGCATTATTTTTATTGGATGAGTCTTTTTTTCACTTGAATATCACACCTGACGGGTGAGCCCTGTGATTATTTTATCTTATCATTTATAGTTGCCCAGAATGCATGTTTTGTATTGTCTGGTGTCAACAAATCAGTATTTGGAATAAACAAATAGAAGGTTCAATTATTTAATAAAACAAGTTTGATTTTTTTTAAAAAATCTGATGATCAGAGAAGGAGCAGGGAACACAGAAAATCAAGATTTTAAATTGAGGGACAGGGAAACACAGAGATTCATTTCATAGGAACAAGCGGACGGGTACCCACTGGGAAGGCCTCAATATTTTCTCTTTTGCCAAAATTCTGTGCGCCCAAACTATGGCCATAATTTGCATTTGATTTTGATATGATAAGAATCCCTTCTCCTTACACGTTACTTCGTCTTATAAAACCGTATAATTATTCATCGATAGTAAACTAAAGGCAGTGATCCGTACAAAGGTGCATTTAGGGTAAATTAAAAAATGCAGATGTTCAAATGAGGACAAATTCCATCATATCACAGCCCATTTGACAATACATTTTGTAACGGAAAAAAGTATCACCAATTAGGCGGTTTATAGATGTATTAAATTCTGATGGTCATTGTGCGATCAGTCCGCATATAACGAAATAAACGCAAAAAAGCGTTGTTCACTGAATTCCTGTACGCACATTAATACAGGTGCAATATATGAAAGGACACATTTGTTACTCAGCTTTCATATTCCAAGTCTATCTGTTATTCTGAGTCTTTATCAACAATGCAAGGAGATCCTTGTTACGAAGAAAACAAACAAACAAACAAAACAACAAACAATTAAAACAGAAAAAAACAATCTCCAAACTTTGCTAGAAAACAGTTCAGTCTGTTACGCTTTCCAAAACGCCCCATTTACTAATATATATCGCAAGGAAACATTGTTTGCTCAGTTTGTTGTTTTACGTCAAAGTCAACAGCTATGGTCATGTCGAGACGGTACGAAAGAAACAGAATCTCCTGTTTGATAAATAGAAGTTTCGTCCATGTTTTCTTTTAAAAATTATCATCATTTCAGTCACACTAAACAAAATGATTCAAACACTTTTCCAGTCATCTCATTTCAACAAAGAGACGAAAGTCTTTTCCTGAAGAAAAATCTAAACATTTCTTAATGCCAGACTTGTTCACGGTTGTACATTTTAATCGTTTAACAGACCAGTACACAATATTTTAGTCGTTTAAGCAAGTACACACAAGTGGTTTGCTTTGTTAAGCAATTTCTAGAAACTGAAAAGACTTGGAGTCAATCAATCATTGGAAGAGAATGCATTTTCAAGAATCAGAACTTATGTTTCGCGTCACGTTAAAGGGTTAAAACGGAATAAACTAAATTTAACGTCAATTAAGAAAAAAACGTAAACTATGGATAATAACAGTTTTTTCTTTGTAAATGTATGTCACCGTTTAGTGTGTGCTGTCTACTTTGTTTAAGTGCCAATTGGCTACACTTTGCTTTAAGCACGTATGAATTTCAAGCTTTGTAGTATACACTTATCAGCATGTAATTGTAACGCTTGACGTCGCTAAATGGACGTAGGCGACATCAATGGAGTTCAAAAGGACTGAAACATTGTCAAAATACATTCCAAGAATCATACAAAGTGAAAAAACGTTGATAAAGTGGCAGTGCTTTTTTAAAGCTCATAAAACGCTGATAACGTAAAATTGACGTTAAGAAAATACAAATAGGTTTTTGTGTTTAACAATGCATGCATGCTTTATTTGAATAACAAAGAATCACGCTAAAGCGTTTTCTGGTGAATTTTGCGTGATTTCTTTGTTCTTGCAAAAAATGATTTTAGGGGTTACGTGACGTTTTGATAGCTTACTTCTAAAAATTCAGTTCATCTTTTCAAATAATCTCAGTGCATCTTAGTCTACCTTTGTTCAACTTTACGCAATTGAATGGAAAGACAAGTGTGCATCGTATTCAATTACTACCAAAAAATTGACACACAGTACGTTACAGTAAAGTATAGTTTCTATACATACATATAGCATCAAATTATTATTCAAAAAAGCTTTTGGTCTGTTGAAAGTTAGTTTATTTTTTGCTATGCAGTTAAAAAGTTACAAAATTGTGTATTGGAGGGGGTAGGGGTAGTAATCAAGAAATATCGCTTTTTTTTGAAACGGTGAAAATTGCTCGAATTTCACACTGATTCACGTCACGTAATGTTGTTTATAATATACACGTTTCATAAAAATCTATTTTTTTTTGGAGTTGCCTAAAATATTTGAAAATTTAGTTGTCGAACGTAAAAATGCAATAATTTTGAGTATTCTTTTTGATGATAAAGTTGGTCGGTAAATATACATTGGTAGTTTCACATCAATAAACCATCCTAGTATACTAAAACCAAGTTCTAATTGGTCACTTTTTAAACTCATTATTTCTGACCAAACGCTAATAAAATTGAAATGATTTTATGCCTATATATGTGTATTTAATGGGCAAACGTTTAGCAGTGTTTTTGAACAGTTTTCTTTTGCTTCAAAGTTTTTTTTGGGTTAAAAATGCAAAAATCGTATTTTTTTTAGGAAAAAATGGTTTTGAGAGTTGTTTTTATAAAATTGACGTTAAGATGATTACAAACTGGTCTGTCCGACTTGAAAAACACCAAATAATTGATATTTTGCTTATGGTAGATTTTTTACGCATTTCTAAAATGTTGCATTTATCAAAATTTTTCGAGATTTTGAAATTCACCAGTATTTCCTGGTACAATTGTAAAATGCACTTAATTTTATTTGAACACTGTAGGCCAAACACAGTAAAACTTGATTTGTCCATTTTTGGCGATTATTGTTTGACGACTACTGTACACTTCCGGTTTCAATGTAAGAGTTTAAAAATCGATTTGGTAGCATTATATTTTTTTTTTCAATTTTCAAAGAAGGACGGTGACGTCTGGTGATAATGAATAAATTTCAATGCTGTATCACTGATAATAAAGCGTACAGAGCAGTGCAAATTCTCTAAGTAAATTGCCAGCTTTAAGCTGAATTTTAATGATTAACCTGCTAAAGGTGTTGTCTTATGTTGTTGAGTAGCAAAAACGACGAGTCCGATGGAATCAAAACTTTTGAGGTTTATTCTTCTTATATCACGCTAGCCAGTAACATCTTCAAACAAACAAAAACGTTAATTTTGTTATGGTTTATATCGTAGAAAAAGTGTGACTTTTTGAAATGAGGGTACCTTTTTCTTTACTTCGTCCGTGCAAGAAGTACACGTCATTTTTAAATGAAATAACTTGCAGAGTCTCGGCAAAGTATTGCTTCACTTAAAAAAAACATGAATTTTGTATACCCTACGTTTCACTGTCTGAACTAGCGTAAAAATGTAAGGTGACCAATTAGCAGTTGGTTTTAGTATATTTCAAGTAAACTTAACGTGAACTGAAGGAACAATTCACAATATGCCATGCTTATCAGCTACCATAGCATAGACTGTTTATGTCTTACTTCGGTCCTGAACATTTTGGAGAAAAAGGGCGTATAATACATGTCTTTGAAGAGCCATAGCTCAATTTCTAAACGGTGACATTGATTTTTTATTGTTTTATATAATTATTGATAAAATGAAAAAGCAAATTACAGAAAATAAAGAAAATTTATCTTTCCGAAAAAAAATGCCCAGGTTTCAGTAGTGAACTTAACTAAGTGATTCCTTAACGTTAAGGAGGTATTGAAATTTAGGGCCCAGATGTTCAAGTCAATTATAAGCTCCACATTTGACACGGTCTTGTCGATATCAATGAACAGCATCGATTAAATGAAAGGCGGCAAAGTCATGATACATAGCTATTTTAATATTTTCAAATATTGAATTATTATAACATTTTGCGTAGTGGCATTGATGAGAGCATTATCTGTAATCTGTATATTGATATTAGCCGCAGCATGTGGATTCCAACAATGTGGTATTTTCAGACGACCCTGTGCAGCCTTCTGTTAAGCTTGGAAAGTCCAAATGATGTTTTGTCAGTAGCCTAAGAATCATAGAATATGATTCAAGCGACTAGCAAAGGCTCTGGCCAGACTGCGCGTATTAGCAGGCTGGTCTGAGCCTTTGCTGGTCGAACATACCACTTTGTTGGAAACCTCATGTCGCGGCTCATTTTTTATACGTTTCTATATTGTTAACAGTTGAAAGAAGAAATATCTCCGTGGACAGATACTTGGATAATGAGGGCCAAAGACTTTTACCTACTTCTGTTTGGAACCATTGTGGGTGCTTCCATTTCTTACTTTGTCATGTTTCATAACAGTGTACGTTACCAGAATATCTCATTGTCAAGCAAGGAACAGCTAGAACAGACGCGTTTAACTTCAGAACACAAAACGAAAACTATATATAATACTGCTTTGGCACAAGATAAAACTATTCGTTTCAACAACCAAGATTTGGTAGCTGAAAACATGTTATTTGATAAACTGTCGCCACACTTATCTACAAGTGAAGAAGTTATAGACGAAGCACAACGGATCCATACTAACATGTTTTCAACTCTCATTGGACACTATAAGTATGCGATGTTGTTTAATTTTGCTGCTCATGAGAATAAGGGTGATCCCGCCATAGCAGCTGGTGAATTAATACTCTTACAGAAACTTGGTATTGAACTGATGTTTCATTGCGAAACGGGAACGTGTAAAGGACGTACACTTGAACAGGCTTACAATATCAGCAAAATATACAGTTCTGCGGATTTGGTCATATTAATGCATGGAGGAGGTAACATTTTTTCCTATAAAAGCGAAGACAAGAATCGAAAGCCAGTGCTCGAAACGTTTCAAGAGTTTGAAATTATTATGTTTCCACAAAGCATATGGCCTAGAGCTGACGCTGAGCACAAGAAACTTTATCAAAAGGTTTACTCTAGTCATCCACGACTTACATTTCTTTACAGAGATCGTGATTCTTATAACATGGGGAAGGAACTCTTTCCCAAAGCAAGACCTTTGCTTATGCCTGATATGGCGTTTCAGATTGGACCAGTTAATCGCTTCCTTAGACCAACTCATGATATCATGTGGCTTAAAAGAACGGATAGTGAATCACTGAAATACCGCATGCCTAATGATACACGAGGTTATGACTTAATAGTACAAGATTGGTTGTCATGGAAAACACCAAAGGGAAGTTCGAAATTAGAAGATCCATTCTTAATCGCTGCTAATGGGATGTTAGTTCTTCAACGCGGGCGTGTCGTAGTGACAGATCGATTACATGGACATATTTTATCAACTCTCTGTGGTATCCCACATGTGGTCATTGATCCAGTTAATAATAAAACAACTTCCTACATGAAATCATGGACAGGCGGCATTGAGAATATCTTGGTGGCTGAGTCAGTAGAAGATGCTCTAAATAAAGCTATTGGACTGCTGCAAAAACTGGATGATAAACTACCGCTTGTTACTGCATTCAGAAACAGCACAAGGCGTTGATTGAAATTAGGCAATGCCCTGATTTCTATGAAGTTTTAACTTTAAAAGTGTCATTCGCATTAAATGCAGTCCGTTTTGTCGTTTGCTAGAATCCAACAAACATTGTAGACCCAGATCAGATGGTTCCTCTAGTAGTTTAAACTGGTACCATATTGTTTGTATCTGTATCTTGTTACTGACTTTGTTCGGGCAACAGGCAACTCGGTAAACAAAACTATTCGGTTGCTTTTAAACTTATGACAGGATTAAACTTATATAGAGTCAAGCAATCTACACCTAAGGAATCTTCTAACGCATACGCCTTTGTTTTGGCATTGTCTTAAAAACTTGTATTTTGAATTTAAAAATACTTTGGAATGCATTAGAACAATGTTTTCCGGTAATGCATGGCTATTTTCAGAGACAACTACTCAGAACATTTAAATTATCGAAGTTTGAGTTGAAAACTTCAAAAAACGAAAGTCGCAAATTTATCATTTTTCAAACAACTCAATACGGAAAACAGAATTATAGCAATTTGTCAATGTATTCCATTATTATGAGATATGATATTAACATATTTCCAAAGGTAGGTTAGTCTGTATTCTTGTATTTTAATGATGTAACTTTTAAAGTCTCTAAGGTGTGTGGTGGGGAAATCAGCAAATGGTGGTGAGCTGTGAGAGTGAGCGGTATATCCGTGCTCAAAATGTAATAAATAAAATGACAACACTGGAGACAGATATAAAGTTCCAATTTTCTTCTTCACTTTGCGTTATCAAGACTGTCTAAATGTTCAAAATACTATAACATGTTCCAATAATGAATACAATGTAATATATAAGTTCTCCTAATTATCGTATAATACTTCAAGATTTATGTTTAAATAATATAAATTTGCTGGAACATTCCAAGCGTTCGTTAAACTTAGTTTCTCAATCTTAAACTTCAAACTTGGTAAAATTACAAAAACAGAATAAATGTCTTAAACTTTCAGTTGACAAATTCAATCTATGTCTTAAACACTGAGTTGGTAGATCCAAACTATGTAATAAATTGCTTCTAAACCGTTCAGTTGGTAATTCCTAACTGCCTTATCGCGTGTTACCCGTTTAGTTGGTAAATCCTAACTAACTTCTCCCAATTCAAATTATCTCTAATTCTAAAAACAGACACGCCCATATTGTACCATATACAGCATAAGCCAATCGCCTTGGCAGAGGTATAAGGCGGTCCTAAAACATTAAGATTAATAATTGAGCAGAATAAATCCCTTTGATGGACAATAGCGCCGCCGCCAAACGGACGCGGATGACAGACGTTGTGAAATCAACTTCCGTGAGCATGTTTGCACAACTGACTCATGTGTGAACAGCGCTATTGTTCGTCAAATGTAAGACGCTAAAATATGATCACCTTAATTGATGTCAACACCTGCGAGAAGCGTGGGTTCGACTCACTAATTAAGGAGACACATCCTGGTCTAAAAATACAAAATAAAATTAAAATCTAGCGTTGAAAAGTAAAACATTTTCTAACTAAAATAAACTATTTTGTTTCAGATTCTGTATAAAGTTGCGATTATTTTGATACCTAACATGCCATATTTTGTTTGACAATAATTATTTTCTGATTTTATAAATTATTAATTCTGTTCCTTTCGACCCAAAGTTGATTTTTATTCTAAGAAACATACTCGTGCAGTCTCATAGGGACATGCACTGTAGTTGTTTTATGTTAAAACTGGGACATGCACAACAGTCTTCGAAACAGACTAGCGTGGTCTCGTCGGACATACACGGAGGTCTCGAATACTGAAACATGCGCCTATGTTTTGAGTAGTAGGTTGAACAGAGAAATGTAAGCAAATGATCAAATTCCTTCTCGTGCAGTCTCGTCGGGACGTGCACAACAGTTATGAAATAAACGGGTCATGCACGCTAGTTCAGAAACAGTCTTGTGCAGTCTCATTGGACGTGCACAGATGTTTCTGTAACAGCGACATATACCACGGTTTTGACTCTAATAATTTGAAACAATACCCAAACTCATGTAAGGTAAAATGATCATTTTTCTTCATCATAATAACTCTCTTGGGGCTGTTTTACTTTGGTCCCCAAAGTTGAATTTTATTATGTTTTGATTAGTAACAGTAAGAATATGTGAAAGTAACAGAATATTCCATACAATAGTATCACACGATTTCACACATACAATAGTATAACACAACTTCACACATACAAATATATACAACTGGTACCATATCTGGACTTTTGGTTGCTTGAAAATTCATATCCATGCAACAGTGCCCTTATTTGATATGACTTGTTGTCAATAAACTTATCTACCAACAAGTCATATGATATATGTTTACACATGTTTTATGGGTTTTTTGTACAACAGAATGCTTTGGTAACGATGCCCTTATCATATGAACATTAACTGGACTTTTAGTACAACATAATGTTTATGTAACAACGCCCTTGTGACATGATTGTGCATAAACTGGGCTTTAAGTACAACAAGATGTTTATGTAACAATGCCCTTGTTACATGTGCATCAATTGGGCTTTTAGTACAACATAAAGTTTTTGTAACAGTACCCTTATTACATGTGCATAACTGGACTTTTAGTACAACATAATATTTATGTAACTATGCCCTTGTTACATGTGCATAAAGTGGGCTTTTAGTACAACAAAATGTTTATGTAGCAGTGCCCCTGTGACATGTGCGTTAACTGGACTTTTAGTACAACATAATGTTTATGTAACAATGCCCTTTTTTGTGCATGAACTGGACTTTTAGTACAATAGAATGTTTATGTAGCAGTGCCCTTGTTACATATACCATTTACATATGTCCTTTAGGACACATGCAGTTTTTTTTTTGAGCTCCGTCCTTTAGGACTCTTATTTTGTTTACATATGAACTACGTCCTTTAGGACTCTTATTTTGTTTACACGTCCTTTAGGACTCTTATTTTGATTACATATGAACTACGTCCTTTAGGACTCTTATTGTTTACATATGAACTACGTCCTTTAGGACTCTTATTTTGTTTACATATGAACTACGTCCTTTAGGACTTTTATTTTGTTACATATGAACTACGTCCTTTAGGACTCTTATTTTCTTACATATGTACTACGTCCTTTAGGACTCTTATTGTTTACATATGAACTATGTCCTTTAGGACTCTTATAATGTTTTAATTTGTAATCCGTCCTTTAGGACTATTTTTTTGTATGTTTGTTTATACCTTTTTTGTGGTTTCATACGTTTCATACCCAATAGATGTCAAAAAAATAGGCATGATGAATGTACGTTGGCCAGACGCAATTCACCCGCATATTTAATCAGATCAACTTTGGTAGCTATAAAATATGCTCTGTGGCAACAAGTATATGAATTGTACTTTGATTACTTGTGCATCCTTTAGAAGAGCTTTACAAGGTTGTACAGATTCGCCATTGACGAGCATGTACAAACTTATAAAACAGGTATAATCTAGTAGTGTACGTGACAGTGCAAAAATGATATGGAACCTTTCCATTCCATGTATGTTAATTCATCGCTTATAGTGTACTTTATACTTTAAAACCTGAATGTTTGTTGCCCGTTAGTATAGATATGCAGTCCTGATGATGATTTACTGTTATGACCTTTATAGTCGTTTACAATATTTCTGCGACCATATGCTATAGACAAAATATTATTGTTCTAAAACAAATAATAAAAAATATATATCCTTATCTACTAAAATACTCTTAACAAATATACTGTTCGCTTAATGAAACAACAGACTAACGTCTACCAATATGTGTAACGTATGTATTTCAAGCTTCATGGACGTCGTAGTTACTGACGTTACGTGTTTTCGCATTGCACCAAAGCGACCCTTTCTGGTGTATTTTTTTTTTGTGATCCATTAGTAGAAAATTAATATACATAAATTCAAATTTGGCACTGTATTTCCATTCACAAAACATTGCTATCACCTTGAAGAAATGGTTTATGTATGGAAACAGAAATTGACATAACTAGTGTGTTCACATGGCTTCGGGTAACTCAGATAGCTATATGGGATGAAAGAAAGACAGAAGAAGAAGGGATGGGCTGGGCTTATTTTTGGACCAAGTGGCGCCTGAGCATATAGGATAAGTTGGACATATTACCCGTTGCCATGGTAAACACCAATATTGTAAATGTCACAAATATAGTGTACATATGCAAAGCAGAGCCATCACATTGACACTATTGCAAACAAAGTGAACAATGGCGTTTATGAAGCTTGAAACTCACCCTACGTTCACACAAAAATACAATAATGTGATTGCCTTGTCTGATTCAACCATCTACATATATTGCTTTTGCTTTATTTAAGCAGACTTGAGCGCATCACCTTCACATTTTACAGGAAAATATACTATGCATCTGATCTGATCGAAGGTAAGCACGCTCAGTTTATGAATGAATGCAAAATATTCAAGAAATGATGCCTAATCTATATCTGGCTGTAATTAAGCTGCCCGGAAAAATTAACATCCGGTCATACACAGTGCTGTGTGCAATACACACTGTTTATGGCAACGAATGGACAAAATGAATACTAAAGACTCCAACCATTCTTCGCTTTTGCATCGTTTGGTTGGGGTATTCGCTATTCAGTGAGCTAACCACTTTAGATATCATAATGTGATAAGTATGACAGTTTTAATGGCCAGCACCAGTCTGCACTGAGTCGTTCATTATTACGCCAGTGTACATCAAAGTAGCTTAATGTTTGATCAGCCTGTGTACCGTAAGCATTATCTTACTATGAACCAAAGACGTACATGTTATTTGTCAAGAACCTGGTCGGTCTGTGTCTTTGTAACTCGCACTTTCAGGCAAACTATGATCAGTCTGACACTAGCCTGTGTCGGTACACCGTCTAGATTGCAGATTGGGCATAGTTTATATAGCGTAATTTTATGCATGCTAAGACCACAATCGGGCTGTAGTTAAAGTTTGTAATTGCATTAAGCCTTACTGCAATATTTATATAGTTGCGATGATTCCCAATATTTATATAGTTGCGATGATTCCGATAGGCCTCTGTGGCAAAAAAATAATTACAATCAATCGGACACAAGTCTGCGCATGCGCGCAGCCTAGTAGGTTAACTATAATCATAATTGACTAAGTGTACTGCTCAGTCTTTGATCGTCCTCAAATAATTCAGTCAAACTAACCTATCAGAATATACATTTTACAAAGACTCAGATCAGCATGTAACTCAACAACTGCTTAACCATAAAAAAAAACAAACAATGCTATGTTCTCTATAACTCGCATATCTCGAGCGATAATAAAAAAAAGAGTAGCTTATAGACTGTAAGAAGCTTAATTCGTACGACTTGCTAAAAGTAAAGCGAATATAATGCCAAACAAAGGAAATAGTGACCAGACTACACAATCGCGCAGCTATACCAGAATTTCCTCCGTTTAACACTTATTGCAGTTAACATATTAGCTGTGAAGCAGTGGAAATGTGATAATTCTCGCGATTTCTATTCAGTGTTCACTTTTATTTTGGAACACCATTTTCAGTCCCAAATCTCGCTCAGAAATGCTAATACATGCTTAGGAAACATAAAAATTTGACTCCATAAAAGCATATATAACAACTTTAAATATTACCAAATTGAATGTAAAAACAAAACAAAACAAAAAACAATACTTTTTTTGTTTGTGTGAACAAAGCCCATCGAAAAATGTCCTGTGCATACGTATACATGTGTATTTGTCATATTTATCAAAATAACAAGTTCTGGTGCGCCTTTAAGGCTGATATGAGTCTGTGCCAAAGCACAGGCTCATGTGGGCCTTACCGTTGAAAGGCGCGCGCAAAGGACACGTTTCAAAAAGAATTGCTCACTTACCAAGCCCCCAAAACATCTATGTGCCAATGCCTATTTGAACACTTCTGTCTTTTAACGGATCTTCATTTTCCTTCTCTGCAGTGGAAGCTCTATTGTTTAAACGCTTATCCCTGTCCTGTGTGTGGAGAGTCGTCGATTGGGCGAGCTCTCTCTTGAGTTTCACAATTTCGCGTTGACGCTCAACGTTCTGAGCAACGAATTTGTGAACAGTTTTCTTTTCATTTCCAAGCTCATTCTTTAAGTTAGACACTTCCTGATCCTGCAGCTTCACTAGTTCTTTAACACGTTCGCAGTCGTCTTCTCTTCCCTTATAGAGTAGCTGAATCGTTGAATTTAATAAATTGAAACTTGCTTTAAGCTCTTTTATTATTTTAGAAGCAGATTTTAATTTAAATTTTCTGCTATCAGGTTGTGAATCAAATTGAACACTTATCACTTCCTTCATTTGGGTGTCATCAAGGTGGGCGAATGGTAACGCGGAACACATATTTTTATTTTCACAAAATATCTTCATCCTAATCCTATCTCTGGAAAGAGTAGCCTTGCTCTTGTGTTTCTTAAATGATGTCATGTCAGGCGTAGGGCTCCAAACAGCGTGATGTGTCTCAAATGGTTCTTGTATTAAATTCACTGGTACAGGACCTGACTGAAACCGCGGTCGCCAGTATGGTTTGATATAACTATGATATCTGTTGTTCACTCCAATGTTGTATCTCCAGGAATTGTCCATGTTTTTCTTCTCTGTAGATCAGGAACGACGTAACAAGCTTAAAAGTTGTTACTCCGGACTCTCGACCAATTTTAATGATGTAACTTTTAAAGTCTCTTAGGTGTGTGGTGGGGAAATCAGCAAATGGTGGTGAGCTGTGAGAGTGAGCGGTATATCCGTGCTCAAAATGTAATAAATAAAATGACAACACTGGAGACAGATATAAAGTTCCAATTTTCTTCTTCACTTTGCGTTATCAAGACTGTCTAAATGTTCAAAATACTATAACATGTTCCAATAATGAATACAATGTAATATATAAGTTCTCCTAATTATCGTATAATACTTCAAGATTTATGTTTAAATAACATAAATTTGCTGGAACATTCCAAGCGTTCGTTAAACTTAGTTTCTCAATCTTAAACTTCAAACTTGGTAAAATTACAAAAACAGAATAAATGTCTTAAACTTTCAGTTGACAAATTCAATCTATGTCTTAAACACTGAGTTGGTAGATCCAAACTATGTAATTAATTGCTTCTAAACCGTTCAGTTGGTAATTCCTAACTGCCTTATCGCGTGTTACCCGTTTAGTTGGTAAATCCTAACTAACTTCTCCCAATTCAAAATATCTCTAATTCTAAAAACAGACACGCCCATATTGTACCATATACAGCATAAGCCAATCGCCTTGGCAGAGGTATAAGGCGGTCCTAAAACATTAAGATTAATAATTGAGCAGAATAAATCCCTTTGATGGACAATAGCGCCGCCGCCAAACGGACGCGGATGACAGACGTTGTGAAATCAACTTCCGTGAGCATGTTTGCACAACTGACTCATGTGTGAACAGCGCTATTGTTCGTCAAATGTAAGACGCTAAAATATGATCACCTTAATTGATGTCAACACCTGCGAGAAGCGTGGGTTCGACTCACTAATTAAGGAGACACATCCTGGTCTAAAAATACAAAATAAAATTAAAATCTAGCGTTGAAAAGTAAAACATTTTCTAACTAAAATAAACTATTTTGTTTCAGATTCTGTATAAAGTTGCGATTATTTTGATACCTAACATGCCATATTTTGTTTGACAATAATTATTTTCTGATTTTATAAATTATTAATTCTGTTCCTTTCGACCCAAAGTTGATTTTTATTCTAAGAAACATACTCGTGCAGTCTCATAGGGACATGCACTGTAGTTGTTTTATGTTAAAACTGGGACATGCACAACAGTCTTCGAAACAGACTCGCGTGGTCTCGTCGGACATACACGGAGGTCTCGAATACTGAAACATGCGCCTATGTTTTGAGTAGTAGGTTGAACAGAGAAATGTAAGCAAATGATCAAATTCCTTCTCGTGCAGTCTCGTCGGGACGTGCACAACAGTTATGAAATAAACGGGTCATGCACGCTAGTTCAGAAACAGTCTTGTGCAGTCTCATTGGACGTGCACAGATGTTTCTGTAACAGCGACATATACCACGGTTTTGACTCTAATAATTTGAAACAATACCCAAACTCATGTAAGGTAAAATGATCATTTTTCTTCATCATAATAACTTCATAAAAAAAGAAAAAAAATCATCCAACTTCTACATCTATAAAATTGTACAGACAATACCCACACACAAGTAATTTGATAATTCATCGATTGGGTTTCGATCGGAGTAACAGGATGACCATGGTATTTAACATTTATTCTGCTAGCTTACAGCTGAGCTCTGCGGATGGTACTTACAGTGTGGATTTTTAAAATTGACATGAACAAATAAGTGAATATGACCAGAAAATCCCACAATTACACACTACAGACCAAACCCATGACACGGTGAGGAAGAGACACAAGAGACACAGAACACTAACAGTCAAATGACATTAAATAGAGGATCTTACATGAGTGTTCATGTCTTATTGAATTTATTAAACGACTTGGGGAAAAGAGATGAAATGCGAGGCTTGCAGAGCATTTTATCTCTTTTTCGCAACGAGTTTAATAATTTCAATAAAACAAGAGCACGAATGTTAGATTCTATTTATCATATGGCATTAAGATTACTTTGAAAGCTCATTACTGCCGTAAAAACGTTATGCTTTTGTCATTATGTACGCAACGCTGTTATGGACGTCATAACGTTTCCCGTAAATCTATAAACCACTGGTTTATCGATTTTATTGCATGGTGTTATTTCACTCTCAGACCCGACGTCATATGATAAATAGCAATTAAAGTAAAGCAAGCAGCTCTCTCTACCCCCGCGAGATGATTGCAAAACTAGAAACGAAACTAAGTTGTGTACAACAAAACAAGGACCAAACATGCCCCCCTCAAAACAATGGGGACAAAAAAAACCCCATAATTAATCACATAACAGAACCGTCACCTTAGAATGCTCAGCCGAAGTCAGTGGGGTTTAAGTTAATTTTACTGCCAAATATTCGCTCTAGATTCTGCTGTTGTCAAACCAGGAAACGTGTTAAGCTCGCGTGGAGGCTTCCTTACTTATATAATGTATTATCATGGGGAAACAATCAAATTTATAAACATACTGTGATGAAACAAAGAAAATGACTCTCAATTAACAGACAGTCTGGACTAAAAAAAAGTTATCAAAGTGGGCCTAGCTAAAGTCATACATATGTGCATGCATACACTGACCCACGGATGAAAGTTTTATTCCAGGGTTGTCATTGAGTCTGAAGCTAGTCTGACCCACCGTGAATTCCATGCATTTCATATCACAAATGACGTTTTTCTTAGTTCAGCATGACAAATGAAATAAAATTTGCGTCACTGAACCGCAGCCAAGAGTCTAAATTCCAATGACTTTCGATTATGACCCTTTCCAATTATATAAGCTTTTGTTTGTTTGTTTTGTTGCTTTACGTCCCAAGTCAACAACTGTGGGCATTTCGGGACGGTCACTTCACCTAACCACACTTTTTCCTGGGCAGGCTTGAACAAGCGGTTAACCAGTAATTTGTGCACATACTTTCGCTTGTAACTGACAACAACCCTTCTTGAATGAATCAGCGTAAGGGAGGAGAATGACCGTAGAAATTATTTCATGACCAATCTCCACGAAAGTATGGGACCGGGCCGGGATCGAACTCGCAACCCCTGGATCTGCAGTCAGACACGCATCTGTAGCCAGACACGTTACCGGCTGCCGGTAAATTATATTAGCTGTATCTTTATACTAAGCAAGGTATTGAAAGCTTTATCTTTATACTAAGCAAGGTATTGTTCTGAAATTTTCACATATGATGTGAATAATATTGAGCATTTGTTAAAGAGCAGAATATTGAATACGTTTAACATAATTAAGCTTTTGTAGTAAATTGTTTACTGTATGCGTTGGATCATTCCTTAGGTATACTGCTGAGCTGCTGTGACCCCCCCCCCCCAAAAAAAAAATCGTATTTAATCATGTGCTATTATTAAATTTATAATCCATTCGGTCATATTTAGTTTATTTCTTATTGACAGAAAATAGCGTATGTAAAGTGCATTTGAATAAGGAATTGAAAAGTGAAAGAGATAAAAGTTAATCAAAATGCTTGCGTTCCCTGTAGCAATGTGATTCATTGTTTACAGATATAAAGATTATGTTTAAATAATGTATCTGAAGTCACAGCGATCATATTGTACCCTAAGAACTCGTCTATGATATTACGAAGCTATGCGCCCAAAAGCACATGTTATTGCTACCCATGCACGCTGGGAGTCCCGCTCATATTTGCTTCTGGTGTTACAACTGCGAAGATTGTTTATATCGATGTTAGTTATTGATCAAACACAATGGTAAGTACTGAATATTCCAGACCCCAGCCTAGTATTTCACTTTGATTATGGGTATTACTTTTACTTTTTATCGTCCATATTGCCATAATGAACACTCTTTACAAATAAATGATTGTTAAGTTGAACTGAACTGTATATTTACATATCAGGCCCGTCTTTGGCCTTTGAGATCGCTAATAATAAACAGCACACTCTCTCTCCCACACTCTCTCTCCCACGCTTTCTCTCCAAAGCTCTCCCACACTCTCTCTCTCTCTCTCTCCAAAGCTCTCCCTGTCCCTCGCTCTCCCTGTCCCACGCTCCCCCACCCACACTCTCTCCCATCTCTCACACACTCTCTTCCACACACTCTCTTCCATACACTCTCTTCCACACACTCTCTTCCACCCACACTCTCTCCCACACGCTATCTCTCCCCCACACTCTCTCTCCTCCACACACTCTCTCCAACACTCTCTCTCCCTCGCTCTCCCTGTCCCACCTTCTCTCTCTCACACACTCTCTTCCACACACTCTCTTCCACAGACTCTCTTCCACACACTCTCTCTTTCCCACACTCTCTCCCCCACACACACTCTCTCTCCCACACACACTCTCTCTCTCTCTCCTGCACACTCTCTCTCTTCCTCTCCTACACACTCTCTCTCTCCCACACTCTCTCTCCCATCACTCTCTCTCCCACACACACTCTCTCCTACACACACACTCTCTCTCTCCCTCATACTCTCTCTCTCCCACACACACTCTCTCTCTCTCTCCCACACACACACTCTCTCTCCAACACTCTCTCTCCCTCACACACTCTCTCTCTCACACACTCTCTCTCTCACACACTCTCTCTCCCACACACTCTCTCTCTCCCACAAACTCTCTCTCCCACACTCTCTCTCTCTCCCACAAACTCTCTCTCCCACACACTCTCTCTCTCTCCCACACTCTCTCTCCCACACACTCTCTCTCTCCCCCACACACTCTCTCTCTCCCCCACACACTCTCTCTCTCCCCCACACACTCTCTCTCTCCCCCACACACCCTCTCTCTCCCCCACACACTCTCTCCCACACACTCTCTACCACACACTCTCTCTCTCCCACACACTCTCTCTCTCCCCCAGACTCTCTCTCCAACACTCTCTCTGTCTCTCCCACACACTGTCCCACACTCTCTCTCCCACCCTCTCTCCCTCGCTCTCTTTCCAAAGCTCTCCCACACTCTCTCCCACACTCTCTCCCAAGCTCTCCCTGTCCCTCGCTCTCCCACAATCTCTATCCCTCGCTCTCCCTGTCCCTAGCTCTCCCAACCACACTCTCTCCCATCTCACCCACACTCTCTCTTCAACACACTCTCTTCAACACACTCTCTTCCACACACTCTCTCTCTCCCACGCTCTCTCTCTCCCCCGCACTCTCTCTCCCCCGCACTCTCTCTCCCCCGCACTCTCTCTCCCCCGCACTCTCTCTCCCCCGCACTCTCTCTCCCCCGCACTCTCTCTCCCCCGCACTCTCTCTCCCCCCCACTCTCTCTCCCCCGCACTCTCTCTCCCCCGCACTCTCTCTCCCCCGCACTCTCTCTCCCCCGCACTCTCTCTCCCCCGCACTCTCTATCCCCCGCACACTCTCTCCCCCGCACACTCTCTCTCCCGCACACTCTCTCTCCCGCACACTCTCTCTCCCGCACACTCTCTCTCCCGCACACTCTCTCTCCCGCACACTCTCTCTCCCACACTCTCTCTCCCACACTCTCTCTCTCTCTCCCACACACTCTCTTTCTCTCTCTCCCACACACACTCTCTCTCTCCCACACACACTCTCTCTCTCTCTCCCACCCTCTCTCTCTCCCACACACACTCTCTCTCTCCCACACACTCTCTCTCTCTCCCACACACTCTCTCTCTCTCCCACACACTCTCTCTCTCTCCCACACACTCTCTCTCTCTCCCACACACTCTCTCTCTCTCCCACACACTCTCTCTCTCTCCCACACACTCTCTCTCTCTCCCACACACACTCTCTCTCTCCCACACACACTCTCTCTCCCCGCACTCTCTCTCCCCCGCACTCTCTCTCCCCCGCACTCTCTCTCCCCCGCACTCTCTCTCCCCCGCACTCTCTCTCCCCCGCACACTCTCTCCCCCGCACACTCTCTCCCCCGCACACTCTCTCCCCCGCACACTCTCTCCCCCGCACACTCTCTCTCCGCGCACACTCTCTCTCTCCCACACACTCTCTCTCTCTCCCACACACTCTCTTTCTCTCTCTCCCACACACTCTCTCTCTCTCCCACACACACTCTCTCTCTCTCTCCCACCCTCTCTCTCTCTCTCTCCCACACACACTCTCTCTCTCTCCCACACACACTCTCTCTCTCTCCCACACACACTCTCTCTCTCCCACACACTCTCTCTCTCTCCCACACACTCTCTCTCTCTCCCACACACTCTCTCTCTCTCCCACACACACTCTCTCTCTCTCCCCCACACACTCTCTCTCTCTCCCCCACACACTCTCTCTCTCTCCCCCACACACTCTCTCTCTCTCTCCCACACACTCTCTCTCTCTCTCCCACACACTCTCTCTCTCTCTCCCACACACTCTCTCTCTCTCTCCCACACACACTCTCTCTCTCTCCCACACACTCTCTCTCTCTCTCCCACACACTCTCTCTCTCTCTCCCACACACTCTCTCTCTCTCTCCCACACACTCTCTCTCTCTCTCCCACACACTCTCTCTCTCTCTCCCACACACTCTCTCTCTCTCTCCACACACTCTCTCTCTCTCTCTCCCACACACACTCTCTCTCTCTCTCCCCACACACTCTCTCTCTCTCTCTCTCCCACACACTCTCTCTCTCTCTCTCTCCCACACACTCTCTCTCTCTCTCTCTCCCACACACTCTCTCTCTCTCTCTCTCCCACACACTCTCTCTCTCTCTCCCACACACTCTCTCTCTCTCTCTCTCTCTCCCACACACTCTCTCTCTCTCTCTCCCACACACTCTCTCTCTCTCTCTCCCACACACTCTCTCTCTCTCTCCCACACACTCTCTCTCTCTCTCTCCCACACACTCTCTCTCTCTCTCTCCCACACACTCTCTCTCTCTCTCTCCCACACACTCTCTCTCTCTCTCTCCCACACACTCTTCTCTCTCTCTCTCCCACACACTCTCTCTCTCTCTCCCACACACTCTCTCTCTCTCTCTCCCACACACTCTCTCTCTCTCTCTCCCACACACTCTCTCTCTCTCTCTCTCCCACACACTCTCTCTCTCTCTCTCCCACACACTCTCTCTCTCTCTCTCCCACACACTCTCTCTCTCTCTCTCTCTCTCCCACACACTCTCTCTCTCTCTCTCTCTCTCCCACACACTCTCTCTCTCTCTCTCCCACACACTCTCTCTCTCTCTCTCCCACACACTCTCTCTCTCTCTCTCCCACACACTCTCTCTCTCTCTCTCCCACACACTCTCTCTCTCTCTCCACACACTCTCTCTCTCTCTCTCCCACACACTCTCTCTCTCTCTCCCACACACTCTCTCTCTCTCTCCCACACACTCTCTCTCTCTCTCCCACACACTCTCTCCTCTCTCCCACAACACTCTCTCTCTCTCTCTCCCACACACTCTCTCTCTCTCTCCCACACACTCTCTCTCTCTCTCTCCACACACTCTCTCTCTCTCTCTCCCACACACTCTCTCTCTCTCTCTCCCAACACTCTCTCTCTCTCTCTCTCTCCACACACTCTCTCTCTCTCTCTCTCCCACACACTCTCTCTCTCTCCCACACACTCTCTCTCTCTCTCTCCCACACACTCTCTCTCTCTCTCTCTCTCCCACACACTCTCTCTCTCTCTCTCCCACACACTCTCTCTCTCTCTCTTTCTCTCCTACACACTCTCTCTCTCTCTCCCACACACTCTCTCTCTCTCTCCCACACACTCTCTCTCTCTCTCTCCCACACACTCTCTCTCTCTCTCCCACACACTCTCTCTCTCTCTCTCCCACACACTCTCTCTCTCTCTCTCCCACACACTCTCTCTCTCTCTCTCCCACACACTCTCTCTCTCTCTCTCACACACTCTCTCTCTCTCTCTCCCACACACTCTCTCTCTCTCTCCCACACACTCTCTCTCTCTCTCTCCCACACACTCTCTCTCCCACACACTCTCTCTCTCTCCCACACACTCTCTCTCTCTCTCCCACACACTCTCTCTCCCACACACTCTCTCTCCCACACACTCTCTCTCCCACACACTCTCTCTCTCTCTCCCACACACTCTCTCTCTCTCCCACACACTCTCTCTCTTGCTCTCCCACACACTCTCTCTTGCTCTCCCACACACTCTCTCTCTCTCCCACACACTCTCTCTCCCTCTCTCCCACACACTCTCTCTCTCTCTCCCACACACACTCTCTCTCTCTCCCACACACTCTCTCTCTCTCTCCCACACACTCTCTCTCCCACACACTCTCTCTCCCACACACTCTCTCTCCCACACACTCTCTCTCCCACACACTCTCTCTCCCACACACTCTCTCTCTCTCTTCCACACTCTCTCTCCCACACACACTCTCTCTCTCTCCCACACACACTCTCTCTCTCTCCCACACACTCTCTCTCTCCCACACATTCTCTCTCTCTCCCACACACACTCTCTCTCCCATACACACTCTCTCTCTCTTCCACACACTCTCTCTCTCTTCCACACACTCTCTCTCTCTCTCTCTTCCACACACTCTCTCTCTTCCACACACTCTCTCTCTCTCTTCCACACACTCTCTCTCTCTCCCTCAGCTCTATCTCTCCCACACTCTCTCTCTCTCCCACACACTCTCTCTCTCTCCCACACTCTCTCTCTCTCCCACACTCTCTCTCCCCCCCACACCCTCTCTCCCCCACACACTCTCTCTCTCTCTCCCCCACAAACTCTCTCTCCCCAACACACTCTCTGTCTCTCTCCTTTACACACTCTCTCCCTCTTCCACACACTCTCCCACACACTCTCTCTCCCTCTCTCTCCCACACTCTCTCGCTCTCCAATACCCTCATGCTCTCACACACACTCTCTGTCTCCCCCACACACACTCTCTGTCTCTCCCACACACACTCTTTGTCTCTCCCACACACACTCTCTGTCGCTCCCACACACACTCTCTGTCTCTCCCACACACACTCTCTGTCTCTCCCACACACACTCTCTGTCTCTCACACACACACTCTCTGTCTCTCCCACACACTCCCTCCAACACACTCTCTCCCACACTCTCCCTCCCCACTTACCCTCCCGCCCGCCTCCCTCCCCTACTAACCCACCCGCCCGCCTCCGTCCCCACTTACCCTCCCGCCCGCCTCCCTCCCCACTTACCCTCCTGCCCGCCTCCCTCCCCACTTACCCTCCCGCCCGCCTCCCTCCCCACTTACCCTCCCGCCCGCCTCCCTCCCCACTTACCCTCCCGCCCGCCTCCCTCCCCACTAGCCCTCCAGCCCGCCTCCCTCCCCACTTACCCTCCCGCCCGCCTCCCTCCCCACTTACCCTCCGGCCCCCCTCCCTCCCCACTTACCCTCCCTCCCCACTTTCCCTCCCACCTCCGTCCCTCCCCACTTTCCCTCCCACCTTCCTACCTCCCCACTTTCCCTTGGGCCTCCCTCCCTCCCCACTTTCCCTCCCGCCTCCCTCCCTCCCCACTAAAAGAAAGTGAGAGAAGGGAGAAAAGAGAAGGTAGAAGAGAGTAAAGGGAGACTAGACAGAGGGGAGTGGATTGAGACAGAGAAAGGATAAGAGGGAGAGAAGTGAGAGGTGAGGGAAGGGCGAAAAGAGAGAAGGGAAAGGACAGAGAATGTAGA
This sequence comes from Loripinus fragilis, assembly GCA_964019695.1. Taxonomy (NCBI): domain Eukaryota; kingdom Metazoa; phylum Mollusca; class Bivalvia; order Lucinida; family Lucinidae; genus Loripinus; species Loripinus fragilis. The sequence goes on along the minus strand of OZ026521.1, from coordinate 64,895,039 downwards.
AGAGAAAAAGGAGAGAAGAGATAAAATGGAGAAGAGAGAGAATGGAGAGATGAGAGAGAGACACACACAGAAAGACAGACAAACACCCAAGAAATGAAGAGATTAATATGGAAGAGGGCAGGGAAATATTGAAATTCAAGCTGTCAATTTATTTTCTTAACTAATTCATCCTAGTTACAATAAATGATTTGCAGAGGATATAAAACAAATAGTAATATCAAACAAACAGTCTCCCTGATCAAACTCCTCCTCCAGTTACAGGTGGATCTGGGACTATGTTGCTTACACATGCTGTTCCTGTATGAGGCATATCATGGGCGGATCCAGAGGGGAGGACAGGGGGTCCAGACCCCCCCCCCCCCCCACTGAAAAATCACAAAAATATAAGGTTTCTTAGCAAAACTTGTCCCAATCCCCTGAAAAATCACAAAGCTCCCAAGCCAGCATTCTATGTTGGGCCATCATCGGCACACCAGTGAAATGCTATTTAAATGGCGTTTCGCTGGTGGGCCAATGATGGCCTATTTATAGTAGCATTTGCTTCCTCCCTCCCCTCATCAACTAAAAAAAGAAAAGAAAACCGTTGTCAAAGTCCCCCTCGGGCAAAACTTCCTGGATCCACGCAATGCATATTTCAGGCTTTTTCCTATTTAAAGATATATACTTAGAGTACTGTCTTTCTCCCAGAGACAATTCTTTCAAGTTAGCACAACATGTTTTAGTAAATAGGAGTTTAACCCTTTTTCAGCCATTCACATTAATTGTGGTCTGCTCTCTCTCTTCTGGGTATATACTTTGGTTGCCTATATTGCAAACAATATACCCAGATCAGACTGCTCTTGGGGCCGTCTGCTCTGGGTTCATATTGCTTGCTTTCACTATAAAACTAGTTTGAAGTGCATTTGTATATATGCAGTAAGCATAAAAGGCAGATGGCATTTTCTGGACAAAAAATATCAGCAAGATATTTAAAAGCTTATAAAATGTCTTGCATATCAATTACTTTCTTAACTCAATGTGAACTAATGTTCCATGGACTTCCAATTAACGAGAGTCAATTGTATATAGGTCAGCATATGAGATGTTTATCTCATAGGAGTGTAAAGTCACTTTTAAAGCATAAATATTCTCTCGGAGCTATCTAGTGGGGCTTAGAGGCATATATTTTGGCCTGAGCTTTCGTCTAAGTCTCTCATTTGTGTGTGTCAGTGACAAAGGCTCAAGGAATTCTGTGTGATTTTTCAGACTGTTGAACCTTCGCTGCTCGTATATATGAGATAAGTACTACAATCTCATAAGCTGGATCATGTACTGTAAATTAGGAAATTTTTTAGAGGGGTTTAGTTTCGTGAAAATAATATCCTCGCAAAATGTCAAAATCAGTCTGTCGTTAACGGATGTAGGTAATTCATGCCCTAGTTGCAAATTTGAAACATTTGCAAATATGTCTTTTAACGAAATTCTAAGTTCAAGACCTCAAACATGAATAACACAAACCAGACACCCTCTACGTATTTCAGATGGAAAACATGTCTAAGGTCAACACTAGTCAAAATTGAGAAAAAATTTATCAAATGTGCACAAATGAGAGGTGCAAATCTTCAATGTGTGAACAATGATTATGCCAAGTTTGAAAATAAAGAAATGAAAACTGTTTGAGTTACAGATTACACAAATCGGGCACCATCTAAGCATTTATATGGGGGAAAAACTAAGTTCAAGACCCCCCCCCAAAAAAAAAAAAAAAAGAAGACCAAACTCTGCTCTGGACCTGCGTCGCCAGTGAATTTCTTCAATGTGTGAACAATCATTATGCAAAGTTTGAATATAAAGGAATGAAATATGTTTCAATTACAGATTACACACAAATAAACATTGTAAGCACACCAAAGGTGGTGTAGACGTAATAATGTCTAAAGTCAATCCCAAAAATATTATCAAATGTGCACAAAATATAGGGTGCACATTTGACACAGGGTTCAATGTGTGGGCAGTCATAACGTATTAAGTTTGAATATGAAGGAATGAAAACTGCTGGAGTCACAGACACCCCCTAAGCATTTCGGATTATTAAATATCTAAGTTCAACAGCCCTAAAAAATAACAAAATATTGATCAAATGTGCACAAAATAGAAGGTGCACATGTTCAATGTATGAATAAGCATAATGCAATGTTTGAATATTAAGGAATGAAAGCTCATTGAGTTACAGATTACACAAACCAGTCACCCCCTAAGCATTTCTGATGGAAAAAAATTCTAAGTTCAATACCCGTAAAAACATGTAAAAATATTTTTCAAATGTGCACAAAATAGGAGGTGCACATCTTCAATGTGTGTAAAATCATTATGCAATGTTTGAATATATATTTGAGTTACAGATTACACAAACTAGGCACCCCAAAAAAGTTGCGGTCAGACGAACGGACGGAGTGGACCCACTACTAGACCTGCTTTCACTAAAGCGCTGCAAGTAAAAAATCATGAAATGTGTACAAAATAGGAGGTGCACATCTTCAATGTGTAAACAATCATTATGCAAAGTTTGAACATAAACAAGAATTGGGCTGTCAGCAAGGCTTTTAGTATATCTCCCCCCCCCCCCAAAAAATAAAACTTACCCAAATAAGATTTTCTACAGTTAAAAATAAGCAATGAACCTGTCCTCTAAACAAAAATGAAACAAATGAAACCATGTATTCAGCGCAATAATCCAAAATTTAAAATGCTATAAAATTGTCAAAAAAAAAAATTAGCACCAAACTACATCATGCACATCTTCAATATTTCTGTAACATGTTCACAAAGTATTGAAAGGTTAAGCTTTAAGCTCTAAAAAAGATGAGTTATTTTCACAAAGTAAGCACTGTTAACCAGCATTTTATACATGTAGATGGAATGGTCCAAAAATGTCTAAGTTAAAAATCTTGTAGGTTTATATAAACAAAAAACATTTCATCAATTTACATCTTCAGCCTGCAAAGTATTAAAATGATACACAAAGGGTGATTTCACAAAGTATGCACTATTAACAATCATTCAATATGTGCAGTCGTCGAGTATCTGTAATCCTGCAAATTTATCAAAAATTATTTTTTCATCATTGAACTTCCACATGCAAATCTTCAATAATGCAAAGTATTAAAAGGATACACTGAAAGCTCTAGGAATTGTTGATTTCACAATAGTAGGCACTATCAGCCATAATTCAATATGAGTTGTGGTCGAGAATTGGCTAAGTTAAAAATGTTGTAAATTTATAAAAAAATATTTTTTCATCATTAAACTTCCACATTGCAAATCTTCAATATGTCTGTAGCATACCTGCAAAGTATTAAAAGGATATATTAAAAGCTCTAGGAGCAGTTGATTTCACAAAGTATGCACTATTAGATATATTGCAAACACCATACAGTTAGAACTATACAGTTAGAACTTCAAAGTGAGATAACTCTTTCAATACTTACACTTCAGCCCCTTTTTTCCTACCAAACATGCTTTGTCTAATGGGTAAGGTGTGGTTATAATTTGATAAAAAACGGACAAAAGCTACAGAAGTTATTCAACAAAAACCTTTAAATGTTGATGGAAAGACGGAATCACAGAAGGATGGACAGGCTGAGAACAGTATACCTGCCTAAACTACGTTTGCGGGGGGTATAAAGAATGGAAACTGCTACAGATTTCACAAACCATATGACTCCTACCCATTTCAGATGGAAAAAATGTCTAAGTTCAACAACCATCCAAAATGGAAAAAATATTTATCAAATGTGCACAAAATGAAAGGTGCACATCTTCAAAGAGTGAACAATCATTATGCAAAGTTTGAAAATAAAGAAATGGAAGCTGTTGGAGTTACAGATTACACAAATCAGACACCATCTAAGCATTTTACGGGAAAAATTCTAAGTTCAAGACCCCAAAAATGAAAAAAAATCATGAAATGTGTTCAAAATAGAAGGTGCACATCTTCAATGTGTGAACACTCATTATGCAAAGCTTGAATATAAAAAACGGAAACTTTAGGAGTTACGGGTTAAACAAACCAGACACCCCTATGCATTTCGGATGGAAACAATATCTAAGTTCAACACCAGTCAAAATGAGAAAATATTTATCAAATGTGAACAAAATGAGAGGTGCACATCTTCAATGTGAAAACAATCTTTATGCAAAGTTTGAAAATAAAGTTTGAGTTACAGATTACACAAACCAGACACCATCTAAGCATTTTTGGACGTTAAAATGTCTTAGTTCAACACCCTTAAAAATTGAGAAAATATTCATGAAATGTGCACAAAATAAAAGGTGCACATCTTCAATATGTGAACCATCATTATGCAATGTTTGAATAAACTTTTGGAATTGCAGATTACACAAACTAGTCACCCCAAAAGTGTTTTAGACGGACAGACAGAGTAGTCCCATTACTAGACCTGATTTCGCTAAAGCAAGGCAGGTAAAAAGATGACTTATATAGTCTGTGACCTTGACCTTAAGTTGATTAACACTTAAGACCTTATTATCTGCCACCATTGAAACCATCAAAGGGTCTTCATTATAAGTTTCTAACACAAGTTTATTGTAAAAAACTTTGACCATGTGGGACTGAAGGACAATTAAACAAAATGACAGAAATGTGAAGACTATAAACCTCAACATACTCCATTTGCCAGGGTATTATCAGAGAACAGATTTGCATATGGAATCCTTGCATCCTATTCAGCCTCCTTACCATTCACTGACACTCATGGTTGCTCAAATGTGCTTTTGGATATTGCTGTCTGCTTTTTACATCTGCAGTATAAATTCAAATGCACTTTTCAGACAGCATTCGTGTTTCAGCTATTACTTCCATATGATTTTAGCAGTTTACGAAGGCCAAATTTAAATCCGTCTCCACATTCGTAACTAGATCATACGTAACATCATCCATTAAAAATATTTTGCAAGTTTATGAAAAATGCAAAGGAAAGTTGACTACTAAACACGATATGTATGTTGCTCAATGTGAAATGGATAATAAATTAACCCTTAAAGTGCCAATCACAACAAAAGTCGTCTGCTTTTCTCGTCTGCTGAAATGTTTAAGAAGCCTCTGTGGCAAACAGTGTGGATCCAGATCAGACTGCTCCTATAGGAGCAGTCTGTTCTGGGTCCAGGCTGTTTGCTTTTATACTTAATTCATAAGTAATGATAGGCAGTTATTTGCAGCAGACGACTTCAGCAGACGAGATTTTCAGTTGCATTTTTTACTTGGCGCTTTAAGGGTTAATAAATCTTGGACTCTCATTTATTCTAAATCCACAGCAGCAGATTAATCTCATTGGGCTTTTAGACATTTGAATTTTAAAAAAAGTTGGTAAGAATTTATTAACCCATATGAGCCTAGCGTCCTTTTTGGGGGACATCGGCAAACAGTGCAAAACCAGATCAGACGCCGCAAGATTCGCGTCTGATCAGGTTCTCCACTTTTTGCTTACAGAAGTTTCTTCTAGAATTTGAATAAAAAATGAAAAATATCACCAAACAACCCTAAAATTGGAAATGGACTCGTCCAATTGACAAGGATGGGAAAATACAATTGGCATAAATGAGTTAACTCAAAATGACTATTTTGTTTTTCACTCAAAAGAACCATTTTAGGGAGAAAGAACTCATTTAACTCTTTTGCCTACTCGGTAATTTTTCATGTGTTTTTGTCGTCTGCTGTTATTTTTCAAAATCTACTTTTTTGAAAAATTCTTTCACAGGGGTACTATCAGAGTGTCAAACAGTTTGGATTCAGATCAGGCCTGACATTATGTCTGGCCTGATCTGGGTCCATACTGTTTGCAAAAGTTCCTGGCCACTACTGAGTAGGCATGGAGTTAAGTAATAATTTGATACGACAGATCTTCTGATCAGAATAATACAATATACCAGGCATGCAAAATTCACTTCCACTGAAGCAGGTCATTTGAGTTATCAGGGTGTGACTTAACTGTACAAAGGTTGACAAGTATGACCATATCAATATACACAAGGATGCAAAAACTGCAACAACAAAAATATGTTTGTCCTCTACCTCTTAAGATATACAGCCTCGACCTGCGAAAACCTGTCTTCAGTGTTTGCCTATAACACAGGTGCTGATCAGACTGTGCATCCACACAGCCTGATCAGCACCTATGTTATTCATTTATCGGAATGTGTCATATCTAGATGCAATTTTTTTCAATTTTCTAGCTAGGCTCTGTAGCTGAGAAGAGGTTTGAGTCTGACACTTTGTTGAGAACCCAGAAAGACGGTTTTGTTGCGTTGAGGCCAATATATCAATTCTCGATGAACAGCAAATTAACTCTTTGCTACTGGGTAATATTTTATGCCTCTCTGGTTGTCTGCTGACTATTTTTCAAAATTGACTTTCAAAAAATTCTTTCAGGAATACTATGAGATTTGTTTCATGTTTATTTGAACAAATGTGAATTTCATTTTTCGAGGTTACATATAAATAAAATAAATAACTTTTGATTTCTCTTAAAAGACGGGCATGTCCCTTGTATGACCGAATAGACAAATAGGCAATTTAAAGCATAACCATAACACGGCCTCCCAAAATACATGCCCACCCCCTATTTACTGATTTTAAGAGCTAAAACGGGTGTATTTCTAATGAAAATGCGTATAAAAGTGTTCAAATTTATTTTAAGTTTAGAGGAGCATTCAGTCTATTATTCAAATGAAAAACAGCTTCTGTGCACCTGCTTATGCTTGACAACTGGGCTGTATAAGTTCTACCATACGAGTGCCCAAATGGGCATTCCATGTATAAAATGTGTCCTGGAAGAATTGTGAAAAACAAATTCTCAAAACTCACAACCGACACAAGTTCTTAAATAGATCAAGAATATATTGCCGATAAAACTGATCACCAAATATTGCATTCATGTATTTTGCTGACATTTTAGTGTTGCTTTGGAAACTGTAAACCCCAAAATTTGATGTTTAAGTTGCTTCAAAAAAGTAAATATCCAACGGAAATGCTTTATTTCTTAGCAGAACACACCTTAATCATTGATGTACAATTTATAATAGGTTCCAAGAGAAAAACTTCACCCCTTTAAGAGAAATAGTTCGACAACGATTTTGAACATTTCGTTTCAGACAACAATTTTAAACGCTTTAATTTTGACTACGCATCTTCAGAGACTGTTTTTATCCAGCGAATAAAGTCGAGAGCTATTTTCATGGTGACTGCGCATTCCTGGAGATCAGATTGACCAATGTAAATTTATTATTACTAAATATAAAAAGAAATTAATGAGATACGGCAATTTCAATAGTGTTCAAATATACATGAAACACCTCTTGTATCAGAGTGTCAAATGGTTTGGATCTAGATCAGGACCAACGTTCTGTAGACAAAAGTTTGCATTTGCTTGGAAAGCTAAAGTCCCTTTAATTTAACCCTTATCTTGCCGATATGTTGGTCATGAAAATATTGTCTGCTGATTATATCTGTTGCATATATTTCACTGCATGCACTCCAAAGCACCTTTACCATAGATGAACACTAAGAACCCTGATCAGATAGACTCTTAATACAAAGACAAGGTATTAATACAACGTCTCCTTGATGTTATATCAAGGGATGTAATGCAGTCTAACCAAAGGAGCAGTCTAATCTGGGTCCATAATGTTTGCAATATATGGTATTAAAGTTCATAATCAGATGAGATGGTAAATGACAACTGTCATAAATGGGGGGTCATAAATTGGTCAAATTCCGTCCATTTGTTATCAAGATATTGAGCGGAAACAAAGTTCTTATATCAATCAAGAGCATAACTTTGTTACAAAGTTGCCAAGAATGATAGTTAACAATACCGAACTAGATCTTGTCTATGTCAATGCATAAACAAAATTTGGTCAAATTCTGTTCATTTGTTCAAGGAAGGAAATACTGACATCCATCAAGGGCCATGACTCTGTTACAAATAAGCAGAAAATGACAGGTAAGAATCTCAACCTAGATCTTGTTAGTATAAAGCATATACATAATTTGGTAAAATTCTATCTATTTGTTCTCAAGATATTGAGAAGAAAACTTATGACAGAAGGACAGAATGATGGAATGATGAATGCCAAACCCAAATACAATATTTCATAGTGGAGCTTTATCACAAAATATGTTTCAGTATTGATAATGATAAAGGGAGATAATCAAATATGAAGCAAGGACTGGAAACCCTTTCTTGCACGTTTCCACTTTTGAATTCCTTCAAGGGAGTGTAACCATGCTCTCATATGACACACATTCTTGACCTAATATGTATGCCTACCAAATATCATTAAAATATCTCTAAAAATTTATGGAGCACACAGGCTTTCCACTTTTAAAGAAATTCAGGGGAGATAATTCAAACATGAAGCAAGGGAGAGTAAACATGACTGCCCTCAACACACGTCTTGGCCTGCTATATATGCCTATAAAATATCTCAAAGGGTCTTGTCTGTTGCAGCCTTGTAATCACACCTGCTGGGAAAGGGCTGACCCATTGGCCCTCTTATGTGTGATGATGTTTCCTTATGTTTTTGTCACTTTACCATATGGTGTCTTGGGTAAGGTGAGGTACTTGATTGCATTGATTCCTGATCTTTGCCTCCTTAATTTTTATGAAGAGTACAAGGTTTCAACCTTAAAGTTGAATCAAGGGAGATAAATTAAAACTGAAAGCAAGGAAGAGCAGCCATATCTGCATGAGATACACCATATTGATTACCAAATATCATCAAAACAAGACGAAAATCTACTCTGGGCCTGTGTCAACGGTGCACATCTTCAATGTGTGAACATAATTACGCAAAGTTTGAATATGAAGGAATGAAATCTTTTTGAATTTAAGATTACACTCAAAAAAAACATGTAAGCACTCCAAAGGTGGTGAAGACGTAATAATATATTTTAGTTAAACACTTCCAAAAATATTATAAAATGTGCACAAAATATAGGGTGCACATGTTCAATGTGTGAACAATCATAACATAAAAAGTTTGAATGTGAAGAAATGAAAACTGCTGGAGTTTCAGATTACACTAATCAGACACCCCATAAGCATTTCGAATGGATAAAATATCCATGTCCAACAGCCGTAATAAATAAGACAATTGCTCATCTTCAATGAAGGTGTACATCTTCAATGTATGAACAATCATTATGCAAAGTTTAAATATTATGGAATAAAAATTGTTGGAGGTACAGATTACACAAACCAGACACCCTCCAAGCATTTAACGGAAAAAAATTCTAAGTTCAAGACCCCAAAAATGAAAAAAAATATTCATGAAATGTGTACAAAGTAGGAAGTGCACAATTTCAATGTGTGAATAATCATAATGCAAAGTTTAAAAATAAAGACATGAAAACTGTTGGCAAGTTACAGATTACACGATTCAGACACCATCAAAGCATTTTGGATGAAAAAAAGTTAAACACCCCTAAAACTTGAGAAAATATTCATGAAATGTGCACAAAATAGTAGGTGCACATCTTCAATATGCCATTTTGCAAAGTTTGAATAAAAAGGAATGAAAACTTTTGGAGTTACAGATTACACAAACTAGGCACCCCAAAAGTGATGCAGATGGACAGACTGAAGTACGGATGGATGGAGGGAGTTGACCTATTACTAGACCTGCTTTGGCTTAAGTGACGCAGGTAATAATATCAACGGGTAAAAGAGCTATTGAGCACACAAAAGGGTTAATTTTGAAAAAAGAAATCCGCTGACAAAAACAAATGCATGACAAATTACCTAGCATGCAAAGAGTTAAGGAAAACATTTGGAAATAAGCCATGACGTGATTTCCAACAATGTGGCATGCAGCTTCCTTTTAAGTCTAGAAACTCCAAATGATGTTTAGTCAGTAGCTTAACACTCATAGAAAATTCAAAAGACTAGCAAAGGCTCTGATCAGACTGTGCATATGTGCAGGCTGGTCTAAGCCTTTGCTGGTCGCACATACCACATTGTTGGAAATCTCATGTCACGGCTCAAATACATCCTATCTTTGATCTGTTCATTTGACAATGGCTTTAAATAACTTTGCGCAAACATATAGGCATTAATGCAAGAATATATCTTAAAACTAAGCATCAGTATATCGAAACATGTTATAATATTTAGAATGAAAGCACTTTTCTACATTTTATTGTATAAACAATACATATTTGGCAAAACATGTACACACTAAGTGTTTAGAATATAAACATCTAAAACAACAGATAAAACGAGTGTTTATAACATACACACCACTTTACAGTATACAACAATCAGAGAAGAGAAGATACATCTACTGTCGTGCCAACCAAGAGTGACAGTGATGTCATATTTTGTTTACAATTGTTATGTAAAAACATTCACTTGTACATGTACACTCCACTTGAGGTAAAGCGAATCGATGGATCACTTGTGTATTAAACCTATCCTGCAGATAGGATTAACACACAAGTGATCTATTGATTATAAGTCCCTGATTATAACTTTGTTAACAAAATATGATGTCACTGTCACTCTTGGCTGGCAGGACAGTATAAATCTAGTCATGTATATTAACACTTTGCATGCTTTTGTTGACGTCTGCTAATTAACTATTTTTCAAAAATCAACTTTTTTAAAAACCATCCAAGTGTCAAATAGTTTGGATCCAGATCAGGACCGACATTCTGTTGTCCTGATCTGCATTTTATTTTGTCGTCAGCTAATTAACTTTTTTTCAAAAATTTACTTTTTTTAAAAACTATCCGAGTGTCACACAGTTTGGATCCAGATCAGGACCGACATTCTCGGTCCTGATCTGCATATTTTGTTGTCGTCTGCAATTAACTTTTTTCAAAAATTAACTTTTTTTAAAAACTATCTGAGTGTCAAACAGTTTGGATCCAGATCAGGACCGATATTCTGTTGGTTCTGATCTGGATCCAAACAGTTTGCAAAGATTATCAGCATACGAAAAAATTTGCTGAGCAGGCAGAGTTAACATGCTTTAGTCAAAGTTTATATGAGATTACACGCTGGATTCAGAGAGTGCATGACTGCATTATTTTTTTCTCATTTCCTTTCAAATGATATACAGCTGTTGCTTTAAAGTACCATCTCTTTCCATCATTAATGAGACTATGATTTACACAGGTTTATAAAAACAAATTTTTTCAACTGAAATTGTAATTATTTTCTTACCCATACAGGGCCATACTTTTAAGCGTATGTTTTGGGTGCTCAAGAGAACCGTCTCATTGAGACGGTTCTTTTGAGTACCCACAACATATGTTTTGGTTAAGAAATAAGAAAAAAAAATTCTGTTACCCTTAACTAAAGGCCTGCTTTAACTCTTTCTCCTACTTGGAAATTAAGCATGCTTTTTTCTGCTGTCTTTCAAAATCAACTTATTTGAAAAATTCTTTCAGAAATATCATCAGAGTTTCTAACAGTTTAGATCCAGATCAGACCCCACATTGTGTCGGGCCTGATCTAGGTCCAAACTATTTGCAAAGGTTTTCAGTAGATGACACTAGTAGGTAAAGATTTAAGTACTGTATTCATAGTGCCAGCTAAGCAAAATATTTAAGCATAAAATTTCATTATTTTCTAATTTTTAAACATGCTTTGGGTATTCATTAAGGCAGTTCTTTTGGGCAACCACAACATATGTTTTGGTTGAGAAACAAGAAAAATAATTTTCAATTCTGTTGTCTTATCGAGAGGCCCAACAGTAAATGCAAAACATCATTTGATAGGATTAAATGAAAAATATAAATGGCCCAAGGTTATAAAACTTTTTTATGCTTAACTCAACTGAGCATGAAATTTATCATACTCATAAATAGTAAAATGACAACACTTGTTTGCAATTAACATTTACTAGCATGATAAATACAACATCTGAGAGTTTGAAAGCAAGAAAAGTTCTGATTTTGTGAGCATTTTAGTTTCTCAGCAGTTGGAATTTCATGCTCAGCTGAGTTGAGCATGAAAAAAGTTTTATATCCTCAGGGGCCAGGTTTGGTTCAGTATACTTTTAAAACCAAATCCTTTTTACACTACGGTCCCATGATTTTAAAATAATGAAAGTTGACTGCATAATATGAACAGATCAGCACATTAATATTGGTACTTATTGCAAATGCACACAAGCCTATTTATCACATGACGTCGCAACTTGGAATGATATAACGCCATGCAACAAAATTGATATACCACTAGTGGTTTACAGATAAAGTAACATTACTTATTTGGGAGCCCAGTGGCTCAGTGGTAGAGTGCTTGACTCAAGACCGAGGGGTCGCGGGTTCGAGCCTCACTGGCGTCACTGCGTTGTGGTCCTTGAGCAAGACACATTTATCCTAGCTTAGTACTGGTTCAACCCAAGAAGATCCATCCCTGTTTAACTGAAAGATTGTAGATGGGACGTAACGAATCAAATCAAACAAACAAACAAACGTTACTTATTTCTGTGCATTTAAACAAAAAAGTCACATAAAAGTGGCAAAATCAATATTTTTAAACAATTTTGATGTCAACATGGTCATATGACAAATAGATTCTAACATTCCTGCTCCTGTATTATTGAATTAATTAAACTTGTTGCTAAAAAGAGATCAAATGCTCGGCAAGCCTCACATTTTATCTCTTTTCCCCTACTAGTTTAATAAATTCAATAAAGCATGAGCACTCAAGAAAGATCCTCTATGTGTTCAGCAGGGCCAGAAGTCTAGATTTGGATCTGAGTCTTCATCTACATCCATACTATGTGTACGAGGGGTGATCAGAAAGTTCGCGGAAAATAGTTGCCATTTCTACATCGTTTGATCAATAGAGCTGGAATTACAGCACACAATACTGCAACACATTTGCAGTTGATCGGTTACAACATACTTGGTGTTAGTCGTCTATGTGCGTTACAGCTGTCGTCAAGGCAACGCTATATAGCGCAAACCGGCCCATTCTACGTTCCAATTTGACGTTTCAATACACAACCAATCAAACTTCAACGTTTTGTAAAATTTTGTTTTGCTGCGATAGTCCATATTGCGTTCCATGCATATTTAACGACATATTTACTCCTCTTCTGTGCAAACTTTCAAAGATTTATATCTTTTTTTTTTTTTTTTTTTTTTTTTGTTGCTTTACGTCCCAAGTCAACAGCTATGGTCATTGCGGGACGGTCAGTTCACCTAACCACACTTTTTTCCTGGGCAAGCTTGAACAAGCAGTTAACCAGTAATCGTGCACATACTTTCGCTTGTAACTGACAACAACCCTTCATGAATGATTCAGCGGAAGGGAGGAGAGTGACCGTAGAAATTATTTCATGATCAATCTCCACGAAAGTATGGGACCGGGCCGGGATCAAACTCACGACCCCTGGAAAATTTTTATATCTAACGGATGATATTCTAAATCAAAACTAATAACAGTACTGTCAAAAATGCAAAGCATTCAACTTCTGTGAAACCATTGCCTGTTTTGGCATGTCAGTTATTTAAAATAAACTATTTGCACACTTCGAAAAACACCCCTTTTCAGGACAGTAGATCTAATATTGATAGTTCAGTCCGATATTATAATTATTATGATTAACACTGGCAAGAAAATATTTTTTTTATTTAAAATTGACAAAATTTCGAAAAATTGACGCATTTTAGGCCTGTCCTTTGGACTGAAACCTATTAATTTGAATACATAGCGCATTGGAATAACATCAAAAACACATATTATGTTCAAAGAATGATGGAACATTACTTTCCATTAAAAATACCAATCAATTCAAACACAACTACGAGTCTTAGCCCTGAGAAGCAACCCAGGGGTACAGATGGGCTGCTTTCCGCGAAATGACGTCACAGCGGCGCCTCGCGCTCATACGTCTGACGTCCCATTTTCTAAATTTTAATTTCAGTCAACTTGTTATGAATGGTAGCTTAACTTTTACGCAAACTTTCTGATCACCCCTCGTATATGAGCAGCAAAGGTTCTAGTGTCAGAATTGTCTGTGCCTTTGCTAAGTCAATGTGATACGTACCGAAATCTTGTGTCTTGCTCATTTATATTCAGGCCTGGTCACAGGTTTAGATAAACAACATTTTTTAGCATAAATTGTAAATATGTTCTTACCCATCAGTTTTAACATATGTTTTGGGTGCTCAAAAGAACCGTCTCACTGAGAAGGTTCTTTTGAGCACCCACAACATATGTTTTGGTTGAATATAAGAAAATTATTTTTTATTATGCACTCTTAACTAAAGGCCTGACTGGTATTAATGGTATTTACTAGATAGAACCGCTTCGATGGAGCAATGGTTTTGAACACACAAACCATTATGAGAAGTATATCAAAAACATCAAAATTGCATATCAGAATGTGAATCTATGCCGTCCAATCAGCACCTTTGTTACCTGCTTTCTGTTATATAAATGATGCCTGTAAATGCTATAGTGTCATAAATAGATTTTGGCATGGAAAGAAACTAACTCTTTTCATGCTGGGTAATTCTTCATGACTTTTTTGTCATCTGCTGATTTTTTTAAAGATTATTTTTTACAAAAAATCTCTCAGGAACACTATCAGAGTGTCAAATGGTTTGGATCCAGATCAGGACTGACATTCTGTCAGTTCAGATCTGGGTCCAAACCATTTGCAAAGGTTATCAGCAGACAACAAACATCCATATTTGGGCATTCACTGGGAATTTCATCTTGCAAAAAGGCGAGATAGAATAAGGAAAGCCATTCAGAAATAAATGGGCCTGCACACAAGATTTCAGTACTTATCGCATCCACAAGCAGCTAATGTTCTATCAAGCTTGTGCACACACACACAGAAGGGAAGAAGATAAAAAGGCAGGCCAAACTGAAGACTTCTAACCTATCTGGATAAGTCAACATGGGCGTTTCACTATTTCCTTGCTAGTGCCGACTTTTGTCCTCTGGTCATAACCTTTGCATACAGTTTGGACCCAGATCAGGACCAACAGTACATCGGTCCTGATCTAGATCCAAACTGTTTGACACTCTGATAGTGTTCCTGAAAGAATTTTTTGAAAAAGTTCATTTTGAAAAAAGTCAGCAGACGACAACAGAAGCATGAACAATTACCCAGCATGCAAAAAATTAAAGGAGGCTTTGTACATGTGCAATTAGTACCAAAATCTTATGTGCTGGCAAGAATGTACTCCAGATGCTCTGAATCCAATGTCTGACTTAACTCTTTGCCTCCTGGAAAAATTGTTCATGCTTTGACGTTTGCTGATTTTTTTTAAAATCAACTTTTTCGAAAATTTTTGTTGTGTTTGTGTTTAACGTCAAACCAAACAGCTAAGGTCATATGTAGATGGGCCCACAGCTTAAAGTCTCATCCGACAGACTGGTGAAGCTGGGAATCAAACCTGCAACCCCTTGTTTACAAGGCAAGCAGTTTATCCACTACACCACAGTGGCTCCTACTTTTTGGAAGAATTCTTTCAGGAATATCATCAGAGTGTTAAACAGTTTAGTTCCAGATCAGTCCTGACATTTTGTCGAGCCTGGTCTGGGTTCAAACTGTTTGCAAAGGTTATCAGCAGACAACACAGTTAAGTGGGTTCTTAGAGATATCCGAGTTTAAGAAAGAGAAAGCTTTTACAAATATCAAATTTTACGTTTATTTATTCACTCAAGAAGCTAATCAACTCTTTACCTACTGGTGCCGTCTGCTGATTACTCAAAATCAGCAAATCAGCAGATGACAAAAAAGCATGCAAAATAACTCCATCGGCAAACAGTTAAAAACTTGAGAAGAAAATACATTATACATAGCAAACTACATGTGAACTGGCTTCAACAACTTTGGGACCATAAAAATATTTTCGATAAAGGGTTTATTTATTACTCAAGACACTATTTAACAACATGAAGATTATAAAGGGTCCTTGCTCAATAAGTGTAGAGTTAAGTAGTTGGTCACGTTATGGTACTTTATTCACCTGATTGGACAAATATAGGGTTTTCATTCATACTTCTAGCTGTAAACCTGTTTCGTCACTATACTCTTATCGAGCACATACTATACATACGTGTATATAGCAGACAACAGCTGAACTTTGATGGCTCCAAACACCCTTGCGAACATAAAAATTTGATTGAGGATTTAGGGGTAGTTTGATCCAGTGTGAGTTAATTGTCACACCGTATCAAGCAGCATTTCATAAAATAAAGGTATGCTCTGTGCAATCATAAGCCTTATTAAGGTGATTCAAATGATTACTTACAACACACCCTTTGAAGACAAGACTTGTCTAAGCCATCTTCAATATAATTATGTCTGGACCTATGAAAACTATTTTTGGGGGACTAAAGAGTGAAGTAGAATTAACTCATTGCCTACTGAGTGTCATCTGCTGATAACCTTTGCAAACAGTTTGGACCCAGATCAGGCCTGACAGAATGTCGGGCCTGATCTGGATCCAAACTGTTTGACACACTGATGGCATTCCTGAAAGAATTTTTTGAAAAAATTGATTTTGAAAAAATCGGCAGATGACAAAACTAGAGGACCTGAAGGTCCTGAGGCGCTCACCTGATCTCTTTAATACTGGTAAAATAGGTCAAGGTCAACTACAGCTTATAATGAAACATATTTTGTTTTACCAGCCATTTTGGTCAAGTGACCTAACACTACTGCACATAAAACCCATTAAATTCCGTTAAAAGTCCATAAAAATGCCATTAATAATCAAATTCCTGTTAAAATCATCCATTACTTTTCGTTTCTTAAAATTAATGGTTTTGTGTGTTCGGTCATTAATATTCATTATAATGGCCATTAATTCAGCGGTAACGGCCATTAAAGAGCAAGTAAAATCATTAATTTTTGATTAATTTACACCTTCTGTATTATTAATGACCATTAAAAGAAATAATGGTCCATTAATTTTCGTTTTGTGATGTTTTAATGACCATGAATTTGCATTCTGTAATGGCCATTACAAAAAGTAATGACCATTAAAACCTTTCGTGTCTATTGATGGCATTAAAAAGTAGTAAATTTGCATGTTTGATATTTTAATGGCCATTAAATATATAAATATGCAATTCATTAGCATTAGAAAGCAGTGAAATATCGGGAACCAATATTTATACGAAACAATGTGCCATTATTTAAGTGGTAATGGCCATTAATTTAATTCAAGAGCAAGTATGATCATTAAAATACCATTAATTTTTACCCTTGGTATGAAATGATGACCATTAAAATTTAATGGGCCATTATTTTCTGTTTTATGGTGATTTAATGCCCATGAATTTGCAGTATTAATGACCATTACAAAAACTAATTGCCATGAAAACCCCATTACATGTCTAATAATGGCCATGAAAGATGTGTTCATGAATTTTAAATTACTGAAGTTGGGAGATCAATATTTTCATGGCCATTAATTTTTGGGACTGAACATCTTAACCCATTAATTTTTTAATAATGGCCATCAATAAAAAGATCATCAGAGTATTTGATATTGTCCATTATTTGTACACTCATGTAAAGGTTAGTTTTTAACATTATCATTTTACAGCCTTCAAAACTTGCTGCACATTGCATCCATAGGTATGTTTGTGTAATGAAGAGCTCCACCATTCAGTGCTTGTAAATTAAAATCGCCACATTTCTTGTTTCATGAAGAAATTGCCTGTGTGATTAAACTGAAATTTCAGGAAGACAAAGAAAATTACCTCGAGAAATGCTGTAGGAAAATGAGTTTTAAAGGCAAACTCTATTAATTTCATCGAAAATCATAACATATCCTGGAGAAATGCTGGAGAAATTTCTCCAGCATTTATCCAGGAAATTTTAAAGCTTATCAAGGAGATTGTGGGCCTTTGTTACCTTTTCAGACACAAACCAATCTGCTCTCCTACCAAGCATAGCTAGAGCCTGGAAACAGGATTTAGCAACTGCAAGAATACATAGGATATAGGAAAATATGCATTTGGGAGCCATGACCATGCTTTATTGAAATAATGAAATCCGTGATACAGTGAGGGGAGTTTTAATGAGGTACACTGGTAATCAATTGGTAATCAATTTTAAACTTGTAGCACAAACATGTATTCTATGGATCTTGCATTTGTAGAAATTTTGTGCATAATTTAACATTCCAAACAGTTCTATAATTTTAAGTTATGTATGCTACCAAACCCTGCTTGTCCATCAACAACATGTGTATTACTGCTTCTGAGTACAAGCACAATCACCATGGAAGCGGGAACCCGCGAGGTGCGAGTAGTATGGCGATTGAAATTTTCAGTCAGGCGTCTCATAAATTTAAGCACTACTTGGTTAGCAGGCTTCGACCACCATGCCTATAAGTCTGAACAAAGAAGAGAAGTAATAAAAAGAGTTGATGTATTTTTGAAGAAAATACAAAATCCAAAGCCATTAATTTAGCCTAAATGAATTTTGAGCAGGATTTAATGGCCATTAAAGTTGCATCTAATGGATCTAATCTAATTTCATGCCAATTTTTTATCCAAACTATTTATTAATGGCCATTAGTTTTGAATTAATATGGTTTTCTTTATATGTGACTGTGTCCTAAGAAGGATTCAACTTGGCCAATAACATTTACACTCAAAATTCATTTCCATGTAAAAGAATGCAACATTTCTCAATAGAATCAGAAAGAAAAAAAGACTTTATTCTAAACGCTCTTGATGAGGCTTCATTAAGACTGTTGGTGTGCCTAATGTGTAAAGCCATTTGATCATGTCTTAGACTTTACTTATTGGATATATGCTGTATCATTATCATCCCCTTTAACAAATTTCATAACGTTTCAAACTATGATTTTATGTCACAAAACCGAATATCCAGATGAATTAAGTTTTCAAAAAAAACAACATACCAACAGGTAAATGCTATATGTAACAATGGGATAGAATTTGACAGTTATAATGAGAAGTACACAATTTAATGTTTAAAGATGTCTCTAAAATCGTGAAAATACCATACTTTATTTTTACAATTATCTTAATAAAAAATTTTGTTTTACTTTCTGACTGAGAAAAATGATCAAAACATGCAATAATTCTAATAAACACATTTAATGGCCATTAAAATCACTTAAACAAGAGTTGCAAATTAGAGTAGCTCCCCTTGAAAAATCTTATTTTTTCACAAAAGATTAATATGATATACAAAAATGATTTAAGACATATTTTTTCTGAAATATTATATTTATTAATTTATCAGAATTTCTGATCTCTATTATTAACATACAGCAAGGTTGTGCCCTAAATTTATCAAAATGTATATGTGTTGCATTCACCAATGGTAATTATATTTTCATCAATATATAGAAGGATTCAGAAATAAAAAGGTAACATTAACTTGTTAATTGGCCTGTTTATCTCTTAAGATGACAGGGGACTTAAACCAAAGTCCAGCAAGATTCTTGCTTGTCTTTCCTGCTTCTAAATGAGAAACAGGAAGCAGCACAAGAAATAGAATCTTGAAAACATTGCAGTGGGCATAAGAGAAAATTAATGACCATTAATATATTTTTATTAGAAATTTGTCATGCTTATCTAATGGCCATTAAATTATGCAGTTAATGCTCATTAATATGCTGTTGATTTAAAGAATGATGCCCATTATTTTCTATCCAATATACTAATGGGTAATTAATGCCCATAAATTTGTAGTTACATTTTCTGTTATAATGGCCATTAAAAAAAAGCCATTAATAATGGTTCTAATTATGGCCAAAATTTTCATGGCCATGAAAAATAGACCATATTAATGGGCATTAAAATTAACCAGCAACAATTTTAATGGGAGGTTTTAATGGCCATTAATTTTCACACACTAAAAATAATGCTTAAATGATGCTCATTATTTTTTTCAATTAATGGTTTGAGTTAATGGTATTTTGACAGATTTTCAGTTTTGAAAGTGCATTTTACCATTAAAATTGACCATTAATAGGTCCATTTTTAATGGGAAATTTTAATGGTGGCCATTAATGGGATTTTAATGGGAGTTTATGCAGTAGTGTAAGCTAATGAATAATCCATCAGTGATTTCTGTGAAAAAGAAGTTTAGATTATTATAGGTATGTGGCAGTCCAAATGAGTGGCCTTGGATAATAGGTCACAGGTCAGCTTGACATTTGGTAAAACCATGGTCTCATTAGGTTAAACATTTCTCCCAAGTATTATGATTTCAGCTTAAACAATTATAGAACAAAGGTCAACCTTGACCTTTGAAACTTATCTATAGCCATTGTCTCATTAGGTTTAACATATCAAGTGAGAATAATGACTTTGGTTGCAACAGTATTCAAAAAATCAACTTTTCAAAAAATTACCCATTTAAATGCATTAGGAAGTAAATTTAACCTTGATATTAAGTAGGTCAAGGTCAACCTTGGATCATCATTTGAACAAACTTGTCAGGCCCCACATCCCAAATGCTACATACCAAGTCTCAAGGTCATCAGCCTTCTGGTTCTTGAGAAGAAGACTTTTAAAGGGGGTTTACCATATATGGGCATGGGGGCCATCTTGGTCATGTGACCAAAATATTTGGTATATATTTTGGCTAACTTATCATAAGTAGTCTTCACATTATATTTGAGTTCCATTGGCCTAGTGGTTTCTGAGAAAACTATGTTTTAATATGTTGATGGGACTCCAATATGAGCGACTTTGGCTGAAATGTCAAAGGTCAACCTTGACCTTTGAAACTTATTTATAGCAATTGTTTCATTAGGTTTAACATATCAAGTGAGAATAATGACGTTAAGCAGGTCAAGGTCAACCTAGGATCATCATTTGAACAAACTTGGTAGGCCCCACATCCCCAATGCTACATACCTAGTCCCAAGGTCATCGGCCTTCTGGTTCTGGAGAAGAAGATTTTTAAAGGGTTTTACCATATATTAGTGTGGCGGCCATCTTGGTCAAGTGACCAGGACCATTTGAATAAACTTTCGTGCCGCGTCCTAAGGAGTCTCCATATGAAATTTGAGTTTAATTGGCCCAGTGGTTTCAGAGGAGAAGATGTTTGAAAATGTTGACAGACGGACGGACGGACGCAGGAGTGACTGGTATACTATTAGCTCACTCATGAGCCTTCGGCTCAGGTGAGCTAAAAACATGAACAATTAGCCAGCATGCAATGAGTTAACCATAATAAATGTTTCATTGGTGTTTGAACCATTGAAGTTTTACTGTAATCATAGGATAACAAATGGGCCTTAAGGCGAGAAACCCTGACTTAGATGCATGCAAACAACAAAGGAGCAGACACAAGCTGCCTCCTAAACAAGCCTAGGCAAACAGTGCAAACCCAGATCTGACTGCTTTTTCAGAAGCAGTCTGATCAGGGTCTTTCCTGTATGCTATTCTGACAGCATTTTTGTGAATTTAAGCCCTGAAAACCAACATTTTATTTGAGAACTAGTTGCCTACCAAACAAGCCTAGACAAACAGTGCAGACCCAGAGTCTGATCAGGGTCTTCACTGTTTGCTTTTCTGACAGCATTTTTGTGAATTCCTGCCCTGAAAAAGCAACATTTTTTTTAGAATGTGTTGCCTGTCAAACAAGCCTAGACAAACAGTGTAGGCCCAGATCAGACTGCTTCTACAAAAGCTGTCTGATCAGGGTCTTCTCAGTTTGTAATTCTGACAGCATTTTGTGAATTCCTACCGGTAGTACCTGAAAGCCAACATTTTATTTGAGAAGAGAAAGGTGTTCAAAATTTTAGAAAATTTACCATATAGTTGATGACATTGTATTCTCTTTTGTACAGAGTTTGCTCACTTCATACCTTTCATAGACTGTTGGAGTTGATAGCGCTAATCAGTGAGCGTAGATGTTGGGACAATGGCTCACACATCCGAAGCTAGAGCAAGTGTCTGGGTCAAAGGCGTGAACATCCCCTGTCATTGTCATTTGTCATCTGAAGCAACAATACAAGGCAAAATCAATGGACAGAAAGAATAGGTGCAACATACGAGTCGTATCTAAAGTAAATTCAAAATCCTAGGGTCTAGAGATTTTATTGTGTAGTATGAAAAATTTGAATTATAGGGAGGTAGACATAAGAATATAAAAAAAAAAGATTATTTTAAGGGTTTTTTTTCCTATCAAACTCAGGGAGACGTTTCCTTGACACACACAAAACATTATATTTTATGGATAATATTTAAAATAGTACATAAAATATTTCATGAATGAATCCTTTGTGTCCGAAATTTATTTCAATGAAAAAAGTCAATAAGCAATGCTTATTAGATACCCCCCGCACAGTAAGAGTCAGTGAAAAAACTTGGAAAGTTAAAGTTCAAACAAGAAGACCTTAGTTTTGATAAGATTTCAGTAGAATCTGTGCAAACAAAAATTATAAACTCCTTCGTGCATATGTTCAATGTGTCTACATTGTGTCGGCAAAGTATCAAATTGCTCCATCAAAAGCTGTAGTAGGACTTGATCTGCCCATAAAGGCACTATCCATGCATATACAAAAGCCATATAAGGGAATAATTGTCTAAGTTCTCACAGCTGTCATTTTGTCAAAATTATTTTTTGTGAACCAAACTCCTTCATGCATATGTTCAATGTGTCTACATTGTATCGACAGAGTATCAAATTGTTCCATCCAAAGCTGTAGGAGGAGTTGATCGGCCCATGAAGGCACCATCTATGCATATACAAAAGCCTAATAAGGGAAAAATTGTCTAAGTTCTCACAGCTGTCATTTTATCAAAAAATATATTTTCTAAACCAAACTCCTTCATGCATATGTTAAATGTGTCTACATTGTATAGGCAAAGTATCAAATTGCTCCATAAAAAGCTGTGGTAGGAGTTGATCGGCCCATAAGGGCACCGTCTATGCATATACAAACACCTTATTAGGGAAAAATTGTCTAAGTTCTTACAGCTGTCATTTTGTCAAAAATTATTTTTTCTGAACCAAACTCCTTCATGCATATGTTCAATGTGTCTACATTGTATAGGAAAAGTATCAAATTGTTCCATCAAAAGCTGTGGTAGGAGTTGATCGGCCCGTGTATGACCTATAATAGCATAAGCATAAAGCACTATATTAAAAGCCATTTAGAACTACAAAGGGAAATAACTCTAATAGAATTGGCCCCTAGCCCTTACTTTTTTGTCTAAAGTATTTGTCTTGCATATATGAACATGTTTACAAGGTTTGATGAAAATCCAGCAATGACTCTTCGAGTTATTAAGGAAACAAAGCGTTACGGACGGACGGACAGACGCACGGACAACCTGAAAACAGTATACCCCCTACAAACAAAGTTTGCGGGGGGTATAAAAATGAGAGTGTATAGAAAAATAGGAGGTAAAATTTTTGAGGTTTTACTGTATTAGGTTTCAGTGGTAAACGTTTTATTTTTCCTTTAAAATTCGTTTGAATGAGTGTGGTTTTATATGACCTCGTGCATGATGCAGAGACTGTACTTTGCGATGTTATGCTGCTCTATCTTGAAATCTCAAATCAGGGGTACATGCAGTTCACAACAGTCTATAGAATTTTTTCTGAATCCCTTTTGTAAAAATTAGTAACTATTTATTTAAGTGCTTGTAATTTTGCTGTTATGTGTATACATAGAGAATCTTTAATGAGTGATCATGTTTTATTGAATTTATTAAACCAGTTGCATTTTATCATTTTTTTCCCAAAGAGTTTAATAAATTCAATAATACTAGAGCACAAATATTAGATTGTACATATCATATGACATTAAAATTATTTAAAAATCGCATTTTTGGCGTCATTACGTTAAGATTGCGTCATATTTTACGCAATGATATAATGGACATCATTACGTAATTTTACTAAATCTGTAAAACACTAGTGGTTTATCGATTTTATAGCATTATAGTTATATATCACTTAGATGGGACGTCATGTGATAAAAAGAAATAAATTTTTAAACAAACCTCGACCGAAATATGAGTGATGCACTGAACACTGCAAAATGTATGCTGCAGTTTTCTCAGCATAACTCATATTTCAGTCATAATTTTCACCATGTTGTCACATGCCTTTAGTTAAGAGTGCATAATGAAAATTTAATTTTCTTATTTCTCAACCAAAATACATGTTGTGGGTACTCAAAAGAACCGTTTCAATGAGACGGTTCTTTTGAGAACCCAAAACATATGTTAAACTGATGGGTAAGAAAATATTTATAATTTTACGCTGAAAATTTTTATTTATCTAAACCGGTGTTGTCACATGTAGCTGTTTACAAAGGCCAAATACAGTCTTCATCAAAGTAGGTAAAGCTTATTTGTTTGTTACCTCCCAGTCAACAATATTTTCTAAGACAAATCAGGATGTTTCCTGGATTAAACCAGGCCCTGAGGTTATAAAATGTTTATGATGCTCGACCTGACTATGCATAAAATTTATCATAAATGCCAACAATTGCTGGAACTTTAACATTTATTAACATGACAAACACAACATCTGAGAGTTTGGGAGGGTGAAAAGTCTTTATTTTTCAGCAATTTATTTCTATTAAAGCTGCATAGTCTGTAACTTTTGATATTTTAATTTTAGAAATAATGTTTCTATTTTTCAAGAACACAGCAAAAAACTTAAAGTTCAGATATATATTTGACCCATTTCGTAAATCTTAACAGATTATCAGTATCAAAACAACAGCATTTATGCTAAATATTAACTGTCTTTAATTATTGGAGGGACGCAAATAATTACCAACAAGAGAAAAACACCTGTTTTATAAGATAATTTGCTTTTCCATGCAGTTTTCAGCTATGGTGAACAGATTTATTGTGAAAACGTAACTTAATTCTACTTTTACAAATGATTTAAAAAGAAAAAAAAAATTTCGAAAAATGTTCATAGTTGCAGACTTAGTCTCTTTAACAGTTTAATTCCATGCTCAGTTGAGCTGAGAGCATGAATTAAGTTTTACATCCTTGGAGAAAGTACTTTTTAGCAGAGGATAAAGTGTCTGGCTCAAGGACATAACACAGTATAGCTCTGGTGAGGCTCGATTTAGATAAACAATCTGACCATTTTTGGTTTGATTATTAACGTCCTAGTCAACAATTTTTCTTCATGTCGAGACCGGTCTTCCTGGGTTGAACCAGTACTAAGCATCAAATGAGTGTCTTGCTCAAGAACAGTAACTTCACCAGCAGAGGCTAGAACCAGCAACCCTTTGATCTCCAGTCTAACGCTCTACCAACTGAGCCACTGCACTGTAAACCTGCAGTCCCACAAGATACATATGCTGCATGCATGAGTGTGAATGGAGAAGGCTTTGCCTACGAGTGTCGTCTGCTGATAATCTTTGCAAACAGTTTGGACCCAGATCAGGCCCAACAAATTGTCGGGCCTGATCTAGATCCAAACTGTTTGACACTTTGATAGTACTCCTGAAAAATTTTTTGGAAAAAAAAAATTTAGATGAGGAAGAACCAATATTGATGTGCCTTTGTTTTGTATGATTTGAATCTTTACGTCCCAGTCAACAATTTTTCAGTTATGTCGGGACAGGTCTTCCTGGGTTGAACCAGTATTCAGCAAGGATAAATGTCTCTTACTCAAGAACACAATGCAGTATTGCCGGTGAGACTCGAACCGGCAACCTCTCTGTCTCAAGTCAAGCCCTCTACCACTGAGCCACTGGGGATCAAAGGTCATACTGAATCATCGCAATTTATATTATCCATACATAATAAAGCTTTAATACATACCACTAGCAGAACTTCTGAACAGTGAAATATAGGTTTCACAGACCTTCACTTCAGTATATATTATAATATCAAGGTTGGGATAATAGCAATGGACAACAGACTACATAATACCTACACAGGTTTAGATAAACAAAAAAAATTTAGCGTAAAATTGTAAATATTTTCTCACCTATAATATTTAGCATATGTTTTGTGTGCTAAAAAGAACTGTCTCATTGAGACGTTTCTTTTGAGTACCCACAACATAAATTTTGGATGCTAAATAAGAAAATTATTTTCCTGTTATGCACTCTTAACTAAAGTCCTCATACCTATCAAGCATATGCTTTACGGTAATTAACCCTTAAAGCGCAAAGAAAGAAAATGCATCTAAAATGTTGTCTGCTGAAGTCGTCTGCTGCAAATAATTGCCTAGCATTACTGACGAATTAAGTATAGAAGCAAACAGCGTGGACCCAGAATAGACTGCTCCTATAGGAGCAGTCTGATCTGGGTCCACATTGTTTGCCATAGAGGCTTCTTAAACATTTAAGCAGACGAGAAAAGCAGACGACTTTTGTTGCGATTGGCGCATTAAGAGTTAAAAGACATAAGGTGAAGAAAACTACCTTTAAATCTTGCTCTGTTTTATCTGTGTATCAGCTCGCAACCACATGGACCGATCATGTTACAAAATATCTTCTCGCCCAGCTTGATCTCACTGTCTAGCTCTTCTTCATCTGCAAAACAAAAAAGACAACATTTAACCCTTAAAGCACCACTTATAATTTGCAGCAGACGACGATTGCAAATTTTGCCACTTTTTCAAAAATAACAAATAAGGCATGATATTTCATGAGAATCGTCTGCTGGCAGACGATTCTCATGTAATATCATACCTTATTTTAGTCGAAAATTGGGAAAGATGACGCATAATTTGTTGTCCACTGCAGTTGTGATTGGCGCTTTAAGGATTAACTCTTTGCTTTTGTTTGTTTCATTTGAATCTATACATCCCATCAAAAATCTTTCAGTTATGTAGGGACAGGTCTTCCTGGGTTGAACCAGTACTAAGCTAGAATTAATGTGTCTTGCTCAAGGACACAACGCATTGACACAGGTGATAGCAGTTGCAAACAGTTTAGATCCAGATCAGACCCGACAGAAAGTTTTTCCATTGATTTTGAAGCTTTCTATGTCAAGTGGGTCCAATGATGGAAAAAATAGCAAAGTTTTAAAATATGACTGGTGTTCTTTTATGGAGATAACGAAACCTTAATCAAGTGAACTACTTGTCAGCCCAAACAAAATGAAAATCACCAAAGGACTAAAGATATGAGGCACCCCATGATAAAAACTGTCTTCGGTATATCCGGCCAGGTAAGATTCAAACCAGCCTCCTCAGCTACAGAAACAAGCTACAGTATTGAAATTCTGGACTTAGAAAAATTGGTTATCCTGCTATCTATAGGCAGTGAACAACAAAGATGCTGATCAGACTGCGCAGATGTGTGAAGCTCTTGAAAAAAATATTCTTTCAAAAATGTCCCTACATTATAAGGAAAACTTGGCTCCACCCAATGATCATATGTGCCAAATATTTCAAATTGACCCATTAGGTTTGGATAAGACAATTTACAAAGTTTACCCTATAACAGACCCCACCCACTGACATTTTTTTTTTAACCAATCAAAATTAACCTTGGAAGAAGGATCATTTGTGCCAAATCTTTTTCAAAATATCCTAGTAGTGTTAGACGAGATTTAAAAAAGATATCCTTACACAAATGTATTTACATAGGAAAAACTGGCGGCATGTTTTTCAATGGATCAAAATACTTTCTCCAAACTTGGGATTATTTGTGCAAATTTATATTCAAACCATGCCATTTTTAAAGTATTTGCTATGGCAACTAGAACTCTCATGGAATGAAACTATTTGAGCAACTCTGAAAGGGGGCTACCCAAAGATCCTTCCTTTGAAGTTTGATGACATTCCACCCAGTAGCTTGGAAGATGTTTGAAAAAAAATTAACTGACGACGGACGAGTGACTATGGATGGACGGACGAGTGACGATGGATGAAAAAAATCCTTTGATCACAATATTTTGCAATATAATAATTATGATCCAGATCAGTAAGCAATTTCTATTACTCACCAATATTCTTCTTTGACAATTTCTCACATGATCAGCCTGTTCACATGATCCGACCAACATTCTGTGATACGACATCATTAGGGCTGAAATAAGATAAGTACCAAAATCTCATGTATAAGCTCATTTGAGCCGCAAAATGTGATTTCCAACAATGCGGCAGTTTGACAAGTGTAGACTCAGACAAACCTGTGCAGCCTCCTGTTAAACCTATAAACTCCATATAATGTTCAGTCAGTAGCTTAACACTCGTAAAATATTCTAGCGACTAGCAAAGGCCCCAATCAGACTGTGCGTAAGCGCAGGCTGATCTGAGCCTTTGCTGGTCGCACATACCACATTGTTGGAAATCTCATGTATAAGCTCATTTAAGTTTTCTAGAGTTGTGTAGTATGTATACAGGATCAGATAAGCAAATAAAATTTGCGTAAAATTGTAAATATTTTCTACCCGTCAGTATTTACATTTTTTGGGTGCTCAAAAGAACCGTCTCATTGTCAGACGGTTCTTTTGAGTACCCACATCATATGTTTTGTTTTTTGTTAAAGGCCTGTATGTACCATCTAACACCATGTTCACAAACTCAAAAGAGCTGTGAGTTAGGCAGCTAGAATCAGCTGTCCATACAATTACAATATATTTCCATGGGGGCATATGTCTATTACAGGATACTAGTGTTAGAATAATGAATACTTGAGTTTTTCCTACCAAATATCTAGAATAAGGATTATTGCAAGGGCATAATATTGTTGCATAATTAATAATTACTTGCTAGCCTAAAATAAAAGCGCTGCAGGCATGCAACATACCCCGCCACGGGATATTTTCAATGCAAAGAAAATCATTTTGAAACTAAACCTTTTCATGCAAAGTTTGAAGAAAATCTGTAAAGAAATGCCAAAGTTAGAGAGTGAAAAACCAATTTATAACCGTAACGTCGATCAACGGCCATAACTCTGTACTTATTTGTCGAAATTTATCCATCTGCAATACCAAGACACAACTTTTCAATATCAACTCTTATACCCAGTTTGAAGAAAATCGGTAAAAAAATGCCAAGATAGAGAGTGAAAACAAATTTCTAACGTCAATCAAGGGCTATAACTCTGTACTTAATTGTCAAAATATACCCATCTGCAATCCCAAAACACTCCTTCACAATATCAACTCTCATACCAAGTTTGAAGAGAATCAGTAAAGGAATGCCAAAGATAGAGAGTGAAAACCAATTTCTAACATCAATCAAGGGCCGTAACTCTGTACTTATTTGCCCAGCAGAGAGTGAAAACGATGCACTGACAGACGGACGGACGTACGTACGGAGGGCCGTACTTACAGGACGGACATTCTGAGGTTCCTATTGGTCCGTGGCCATTCTAAATTTATGGGGTTAACCTCACAAGGTTAACCCCACAAGCCCATTTTAACCCCATAACTATGCTAACCCTTACCTCACTAAACACTGCTGTACAGATTGCCAACCTCATAATGTATCGTGGGCATGTAAAGACACATAGACCGATAGACAGACAGACGGACGGACAGACACTCAAACTCAATTTTTTGAATGGAGGGTATAACATAATACCCCACACTTTTTAAAGTGGCGAGGTATAACAAACAACAGTTGTATACATATATTGTAAATTTGTATATATGGTTGCATTGGCAAACATGGTAGCCACATACCAATGACACACATGACAGCCGGTGAGGCTCATCCTATTAATTGAAATCTCTCGATTTTTGTTTGATTTGATTGTTTACATCCCATCAATAATCTTTCACTTAAACAGGGACGGGTCTTCCTGGGTTGAACCAGTACTAAGCTAAGATAAATGTGTCTTGCTCAAGGACCACAGTGCAGTGACGCCGGTGAGGCTGGAACCCGCGACCCTTTGGTCTTGAGTCAAGCACTCTACCACTGAGCCACTGCGCTCCCTTGAAATCACTCGATTGAACTGACAGGAAAACTGAAGTGAAAGTGCTGTGCTACCATTATAAGGGTTAAGAATAAACACTACCATTAATAAAGTAAGCAAATGCTGTAACTCACCAATTTTCTTCTTTGACAAATTTCTTACACGACCAGTCTGTTCACTTCTGACATGGCAACACACCGGGATACCCCATGATTTGGACTGGAATTGGAAAACAAACAACAGTTATGTATTGTAAATCTGTACATGGGTGCACTGACAAACATTATAGTTGCACATGATTTCATGTGGCATCGTTATCAAAATATGAAATGTTTAGCATTTCATATTTTGATCAGGATGCCACATGAAATGTGTATCTTCAATTGTTTGATGGGATAAAACCATACATGCCATAATCTGTGGACAGAAATCTGCGAGATAAACCAAAATTTTAAGGGAGATTTGATAAAAATTCTGTGAGATTTTCACAAAAATCACTTTAGAGCTCCCTCAAAATAACCAAAAAGCCTTATTTTAATGTAAGAAACTTGTGATAAACATAATAAAGTGCTATTTATGATTATTTCTTTTTAAATGTGTTTTTAGATGGTCTGAAAATTCTGTGAGATTTGAAAATCTTATGGGAATGGGCTTTCTAAAGGGCCAAATTCTGTGAGATTTTATCTCACATTGTGAGGTATGGCATGTATTTAAAACAAATCTGCAGCTACCGAAATATCCAAGCATTTGGAAAATCTACAATGTGACTCCATATTCTTTTAATCTTTATGACAGCATTGATGGCTTTCTTAAATGTGTTGTATTAACCTTTATCATTCTGGATACACATATTGTCATAAGCGGGTGCCATCATCAGCCAACCAGAGAAACGCCATTGAAATGGTGTTTCACTGGGGGGCCAATGCTGGCCCGCTAAGAATATTGGTATGGACCCCCTCTACCCTCTAAAAAATATGATGACTAAAAAGATGACTGAAGCAAAAAAAAAAACGTCTAAATTTTCAACCCCTTCTCCCTCACCCCCACCAACCACACAAAACTTTCTGGATCTGTGCCTGAAACCTGTGCAACTTTCACTGAGATGGAGTTCTCTAAGTTTATATCCTCTTAACTGTGTAGATCCAGATCAGCTGGCTTCTGATGAACCTATCTACTGTTTTCCATGCAACCTCATGCAACTAAACTAACTGGAAATTCATGTGTCTGAATGTGCCATGATCAGCCCATGCACAGCCCAGCCTGATCAGCATTTTTGGTTTGCTTGTTTGTTTTGGTGATTAATTAGGTCCCAGTCAATCTTTTTCATGTATGTAACTATTGTAAGCAGTCTGATAAAGTGTCTTGCTCAAGAGTAGTTCTGGGACCGAATGTAGGACATTTCGGCCATGGACATTTCGGCCTAGGACGTTTCGGCCCGGACATTTCGGCCACGGACGTTTCGGCCACGGAAAATGCCAAAGGTGGACGTTTCGGCCAAATCATAAATTTTGGGATGGGGTGTGTGCATGCATACAATGTAAATGTGTGATGCATTTCTTAGAAAATAATTGACTGAATAATCTTATTTACTATACATAGTATTTCTACCAAATTTTCATTAGTTATTTAACTGCATGTATTTACAAGCAGAAATGAAAACAGTGTGGATCCTGATCAGGTAGGGAGCTGGCTGATCTGGATCTGCAGTGTTTTGAAGAAAAAAAGATTAACCCAGGTTCAGCATGAAAGTAGTTAACATTCATCAATTGTTATGTACAGTAATTTAAAGATACACTAGAATTGTTGTAAACAAAAAATATAAACTAATTCAGGTAATGGGTACTTTATACAGGTATTTCATAATCATTTACTGCTGCATAATATACACCATGATTTCCTGTTTCTATGAAAAATAGCATGCTCTTATTATCATGCATCTTTGAATCAACTGTAAGTATTCACATGCATATTTGATTTCAAAAGATTATCAAATGCATCACACATTTATGCATGCACACATCCCAAACCCAAAATTTATGGTTTTTGCGGAAACGTCCACCTTCAGCATTTTCCGAGGCCGAAACGTTCGTGGCCGAAATGTCCAGGCCGAAACGTCCTAGGCCGAAATGTCTGTGGCCGAAATGTCCGAGCACCCTGGGACCATAACCTTGTTTGTAAGTTTCATAATGGTCAAACAAGGTTATGGTTTTTGTGTACAATAGAGGCAAAATTAGTGATTTGTTTATACTACAGTTTGTTTACTTTGCAAGTTGTAAGCATTTATTTCATTTTCATCAGTTCAACATATTCTATAAGCTAGGGCCACATTCTGTACATATAAATAAAATTAAGTGCATCAGCAAAATGAACTATAAACATATACAAAGCAGAATAATCAACGTTTTCAAAAAAAATTATCTATCCATTTTGTCTCTCAAAGGTCAAAGTATGTCTCCCTGCCCAGTATGTATAATTAAAAGATATTATTTCGAACATGGAACCAGCGCCAACTCAGCAGATTTTATCATGTGACCAAAACAGCCAATGGTCACTGAATGCTTTTTTCATGAAGGACTCAGTCATTCATAACACTGTGATGTCATTGTGTTGAGCATATGAGTTTTCACTTTTGGAGACATTTTTTGTAAAGGCAGTGGCTAGAGTTACGGATCCGTACCCCTAGCCTGGGAGGCTAGGGATACGGATCTGTACCCCTAGCCTTGGAGGCTAGAGGTATGGATCCGTACCCCTAGTATATTCTACTCAAGGTTGGGCGGTCGAAGCCACCCCCGGTTTCAACTGGCGGTTTTAACCGGTTAAAGCCGCCCCGGTCAATATGCCTAAAAGGGGTCAATACTGGTCAATACGAATCTGAGTGGTCGATTGAAAATTTTAAGTGGCCGTTTTATTGGTGGATTGAGATATTAGGTCAGGTTTTGTGTTCTATTTATTGAAAAAATAAAAAATACTGTTTCTTCCCTGCTAAGGGTACTTTTCACCTTGGCACTGACTTCTGCATTACAGTCCAGACACCTACATGTAACAATATGCATAGTCTTTTTTAATCACCAAGGGCAGAATGGAATAAACATACAGCCTAACAGGGTTTTTTCATCATTTTGAGACAATAACAATAATTTATGACACTGGTTAGATTTTTAACTTGACTGATAACAGCAGAACACAGAATAACCAGACTTTCATACCTCTATATTAACACAGATGCCAGTGAATTAGACAATACATTTTAAGCTCAGTGATTGGATAGGTCTTATAAACTGGACACACCTTCTTCAGTCTGAGAGACATGTCCAGTGTTTTGACAGTTGTGTTTGTTCTGGGGTAATTAAAGTTAAAATTAACTCATTGGTATATTGTTCAACATTTAGTGTTTCCTTTACAATTTTCACACCTTTGTCTTTTCAGGTGAGAAGCCAATTCAATTTGCATTTTAACTATTAATAGAGCAAAGACTAATGATGACCTCTTTGATGATCTATCTTCAAGTGTTGATTGATTTTTTGGTACTTTCTCACATGTTTAAATATTTTTATGACTATGAAAAAGCTAGTTTTAAAATTTATTTGATTTAATTTCATTACTTGCATTTGCTTTACTTTTTTTTATTAACATTTAATAGAAAATAAGTTCAAGTCTTAAGTCTGAACTGAAAGTTGTGGTAATGATTCAGTCTGATTGAGACTGAAGATCTAAAACTATTGACATATCATTTTTGTTTGTTTTATTGCCTATTTTAAATAATTACTAATACATTTTTAAAGCAATAGCAACTCATGAAACACATTTTCAATTAAGCCTGTATTATTTTATAATGAAACTATTTTAAGTCTGTTTATAGAATCCAGTAAAATGGGATAACTAATGCTAAGTATCTTCATATCGATTCATATTTTCAATCGACCAATTGACCACCAATCGACCAGTAATGACAGGTTAAAACCAGTAATGACCACTGGTCTGGTCAATATGCATATTGACCGGTCGATTGCCAACCTTGATTCTACCATGTCAGGCTACATGTACAGACATTAACCCTGATGAGAAGTTATCATGATTATAAGTGTTCGAAAATACCTTGTTGTTGTGTTATGAAATACAAATCCAGCAAGTCACTATTTGCAATGCGGGATAAATCTGTATAGTAAATATAAAAACGAAACACGAATTCGAAAATGGGACAAGTGGTGCGGGATTTATGTTGTGTTATTATTATTATTATTACTATCCTATAAAAGGAAGATTAACCGCGAAAGGAAATATTTTTTTTTGTGAAATGGTACAACCTGTCAGGGTCCGTGGAAACACCCCCAAACCACCTCTAAATCATCCAAAACCTCTTTCTTAACACACAGAATATGTTTTTGTGATAGTATCAATAATTGAAGAAGAAATTTAAAAACATTTTTATTACGTTGACATGCCATGCTAGCTCCAAACCACCCCAAACCACCACCAAACCACATCTGAACCACCCCAAACCACCTCCTAAACATCTAGAATTTGCATCTGTGATACTATCAATAACTTCAGAACAAATGTAAAAGTGTTTTTTATTACGTCTACCTGCCATGTTAGCCCATGGATGAGCTGGAGGAAAAGATTTTTCAGGAAGAAGAGTGTCGAACATGATCGACCATATTGATTTTTTTTTATAATTCTATTTTCTTTTAATGTAATTGTACGGACTGACGAACGGACAGACGGACGGGTGGTGTGTAAAATTGTATTTTCTATCACTTTTAACGTAAGGTTTTGGTGCTCAAAAGAACCGTCTCATCGTGAAGACTCTTTTGAGCACCAAAAATGTTTATCTGAAAATATACGCATTATATCAAAACTAACATCAAAACTAAACATAAAAAAGCGGGACAGGGTCTGCCCGCCAGCGAAATGCCATTTGAATGGCGTTTTGCTAGCGGACCGATATTGGTCCGAAATTGTGTGCTGGCTGGGTTTATTTGTTAGGACCTTTAGACGTTTGGACAGACTTAATATTTTTTAGATCCTTAAGGTACTTATGTTACTTCTAAGCACGAAAACAAATATTAAAATTGTACGGACTGACAAACGGACAGACGGACAGGTGGTGTGTAAAATTGTATTTTCTATCACTTTTAATGTAAGTTTTTGGTGCTCAAAGGAACCGTCTCATTGTGAAGACTCTTTTGAGCACCAAAAATGTTTATCTGAAAATATACTGAAGGACTTTAAAAACGCACCACCTGCTTAAATGCTAATTTATGTCGAAAATTGGATATTTTCATTATGTGAAAAATAAAATTGACAAGTTCAATCATTTAGCTTGCATTCATTAAGAAAAGCGAAACGCCGTGGCTTATGATTGCCGTGACGTCGCGATAATTCTGACTCTGAGACAACTCAAATTCAAAAAGTCACAGAGTACCCATACCTTCCATTGTGAACGAAAAAAAAGTTTTCGAGCCGATGTTTGTTCTTGAAAGCAAAAGGAAAGACAAAATCAAATCATAAAGTTTTAGGCCCTCGGCAACGTTCATTACGTTTACATGACGTCATTGATTTTTGATGTAATTGGCCGTTTATATCCTAAGGATCAGGAATAATTAAAATCTTTTTGTTGCCAACAGATACTCCTCAATCAGTTGCATAAAAGACAAAAGCATCGCGACATGCGAGGACGTCACCCGTCTGTTATTGATGTTTGAAAATTTAGGACTGACGTTAGCAAAGAAACGCTGCGAGTGGGAGTGTAATAACCCGATCATTTCTGAATTTTTTTGTGTTTTTCCATTTGTTAAGACATCTGGCTACCACCTAAAAGTGTTTGTTTTCAAATTGAATCAAATTCACATTTGTCAGACAACAATTGTTGAAAAACACTTACGTCGATATTACGTCAGAATGAACAGCATGTTCAAATCGAAATAATGACAAATCATGGTCCATTTTACAAGAGGATAAAAAATGATAAAGAAAACATCCTCAAACCAATCGTGCGGAAGAGACAGAGAATGTAAAATGGTGCGTTTTTAAAGTCCCTCAGTATATAATAGTTGATTTATTTATTTATTTATTCATTTATTTATTTATCTTTATTTACACATTGTATCAAAACTAACATCAAAACTAAACATAAAAGCGGGCCAGGGTCGGCCTGCCAGCGAAATGCCATTTGAATGGCAGTTTGTGGGCGGACCGATTCGGGTCCGACATAGTGTGCTGGCTGGGTTTACTTGCCATGACCTGCAAAACGAAAAGAAAGATGGATGGATGGATGGATGGATGGATGGATGGATTGATGGATGGATAGATAGATAGATAGATAGATAGATAGATAGATAGATAGATAGATAGATAGATAGATAGATAGATAGATAGATAGATAGATAGATAGATAGATAGATAGATAGATAGATAGATAGATAAACCTCTGTTCTCTCATTCCTGTACTCCTGGATTTAAAGTCCTTGCCACCGCGTATACAATGATATGATACCTCATAATACTTCAGACGTTCATGGCATCCCTGGCTGTGCCTTTTCAATGGTTCGCGAACTGCCCCTAAAGAAATGAACATTTTCTTCCTTCTGATACTGCAGGATGGAATTTCTAATGAGGAAAAGTGCTCAAACTTTTTCCCTATGTTCAGCATTTGAGCCATTCTGACAAAGTGAGACTGAACACAATTTTCTTGGAGTTTTATAAATGAGCAGCGAGAATTAGGCGGTTGCATCAAATAGTTATTATTATAGGTATAATTATAGGTCTAGATACTGTTTGTACTGATTAGGCTAATTAAGAACGTTCTTAAGTTCGTCTGATGTCTTTGAGGTTGGACATTAAAACATTCAGCCAATCATAGTAATTTGTTCTTTTAAGTTTAAAGATGTCTTTGTGGGTGCGTTATGCCGACCAATTAATCAAAGAATGTTGTTCGCACCAATGCTAACGACACAAACCGAAAGTGAAAACAGCAAAAACAAATCATGACTACCAAGTTTTAATTTGATTTAATAATAATTATAATAATAATAACACAACATAAATTCCGCGCCACTTGTCCCAATTCCGAATTTGTGTTTCGTTTTTATATTTACTATTCAGAGTTATCCAACATTGCAAATGGCGACTTACTGGATTTGTATTTCATAACACAACAACAAGGTATTTTCTTACACTTATCATCATGATACTTTACAATTTCTCATCAGGGTTATATGTCTGTACCTGTAGGACCGTACCTGTATCCTGACATGGTAAAATATACTAGGGGTAAGGGTCCGTACCCCTAGCCACTGCCTTTTGTAAGCAAATCATTATTTGCTTCTACAAAAGTGGATTTTCAATATTTTGGACATATTATTGTGTGTGCATCAACTAGTGGTAAGGGACTTACTATTACAATAGTTTTTACACCAGACAAATTGGTCTTTTTATAAGAGTTTGAGTCAAATGTTAGAGTGTTCCTATTTGAACAAAATGTGACCCAAATATTAGGCCTAAGAATGACGATTCCCTTTATCTAGTCAAGCAAATACCAAGTAATGGTCCCAGAGCTAGGTTTCACGGGGCTCCATTTGAAATTGTAAAATCAACAAAATTGGCCATATCTGTGCGCCAGAAACAAAGGATAATTCAGCAAGCTCGATAAAGGAGGGGCAACTCAGCGAACTAGACAAAGTATATATGCAGCTGCAGTAGCGAAGCCGCACGTTTTTTTTTTTGCGGTACGGTGGATCAACACCCCGATCAACACCACCAAGTCTGACCAATCTTCTCGAAACCATAAACTGCATAAGCGTTTACCTACGAACCTCAGATGTGCAGTGTGCAAACAACGAAGACTCTGGCGAGACTGCAGCTAAGTGCAGGCTCGTCTGAACCTAAACTGCTCGTACATGCGATAAGTAGCAGTGTGAGCAGGCATATGCTGTTTCGGGCGACAGTCTTAGCCGACTAACAGGTATAAATCATTTAGGCCTATTTGGAGGGAGCATGTATGATCAATCCTTGGCGACTTAAGTCGCCTGCTGATCACCTTTGCAAACAGTTTGGACCAAGATCAGGACCGAGAACGTCGGTACTGATCTGGATCTTTGATTGTGTTCCTGAAAGTCGCTTGTTGAAAGATAATTTTGAAAAGTCAGCAGACGACAACAAAAGCATGAAAAATAACCAAGCAAGCAAAGAGACTTTAGGATTAGTTTTGTTATCCGCGCAACACTTCTCTACAGCCGCAAATATCTCCAGTGACAAAACTGCTCCATGCTTCTGTCTGGTCATGTTCTGTACACAACTTGTGAACAATAGTACCTAAATGTATGATTATAAGATAAAATTATATTAATAAGACTTACGTTTCCCCAAAAATCATCACATATTCCATATCGCAAAAATGGCTGCCAAGATTCGCGCACATCTTCAAAAACATCTCACAAAATGCATGTGTGGCGGGTAAAATGAGCAAAAGATCAATAGCCAATCAGACCTCGAATGCCCGACCAGCTGACCAAAGATTTGCCCAAGCAGAAATGAGCAAATGCTTTCAACAGTGAGACCAAAACTCAGGTCCCACGAAAACAGGCCCTCGCCATAGATTAGCGTGGTATATCCCAGCCAGCATCCCATATCGAGCAACTATCGGCCTGCAAGCGAAACGCCATCGAATGGCGTTTTGCTGGCGGGCCGATTAGTGGTCCGATTTTGCGCGTTCACTGGGTTCATTCTATGACATCGTAGTCAAATACGTTGCGAAACAGCTGCGTGAAACCCTATATTTGCGACCTGGTAAGGTATGAACCCCAGGGGGGTGGGTTTACTCTGATATTTCCATATAGGCTACATGTATACTTAGGCTCGAACCGTTTTTGAGGGCTCAAAATTTTAAATATATTTTTTTATGGTGGGGGGGGGGGGGGGGTCAGAAAAATGATATGGCGGGGTATGAAGATTTTGTCTATATTTTGGGGAGGGGGAAAACAAAATTGGACTCGTTTTGGGGGGTCATTTCTATGCAATTTTGGGTCCTGTCTTAAGTTCAATGTACAAAATACAGAATGGGGATAGTTTGGGGGTTGCTAAAATTTCATTTTTATTTATCTATTTATTTTTAAATTAAAAATGCGACAAGTTCGATATGATAATTCTTAAACCCTGCACGGATGGGAGTACGGGCTTCCCCCGCCCCTTGAGAATTACAAAGGGATTAGAAGTCCGATTCGAAGGCACTGGCCTACTCCCGTTCTATTGCAAAAAGCAAGCGAGTATAATCAGGAAATACAACGATCAGACACTGAAACCATCCCACGGCACCATGAGGGAGAGCCACAGAACATTTACATTAGCAAGACATCTGCAAGACAATAAAAGCAAAGCAACCAGCTATGATGATTGCAAAAATAGAATGGACACAAAAACAAAGACATAACCACCACAAACAATGGGAAGTACATTTTTACAATAGATCAGCAACAACAGCACCGCCGTCTTAGAACGGACAGCAGCCTAAGCCACCGGGGGCTTAAAGGCATTTTACTGGTACCAAAGCAAAAACATGTTAAGCTCGCACGAAGGTTTCCTAACTATTGCAATTTTTGGTATCATCATGGAGAAGCAATCAAATCAAAACATACTATGATGAAACAAAACAAGGCCTCACGGCTCACAGATAGTCGGAGTTACAGAAAACCAAGTTAAGTCATGGTGTGGGCCCCGCTACAGATAAGCACCAGGTAGCGACTAACCAGACGATTAATGCTTTACATTATGTTTTGTTGTGCACTACTTGGTGTCCTTTCTAATTTTGCAATCACCTTGAAGAAGAAGAGAGAGCTGTTTGCTTTTCTTTTCTGACTTGTCTTGTGGATGTCTTGTTACTGTGAATGTTCTGTGGCTCTTCCTCATGATGCTGTGTGTTCAGTGGTCTGCAGTGAATGATTGTGGTATTTCCCAATCTTTTAAGCCAGATTATCAATCCGACTCTACCCGGACCAGCCGTAGAAAGTTTGGCTAAGGAAACAATGGGTTCTGCTCCGCCTACGCGAAACTGTTATACGCGTCATTTTAAACGTTAATACCAAAACCTGTATAGGGGGCGATTTTAATTT
The DNA here is from genome assembly GCA_964019695.1 of Loripinus fragilis. Taxonomy (NCBI): domain Eukaryota; kingdom Metazoa; phylum Mollusca; class Bivalvia; order Lucinida; family Lucinidae; genus Loripinus; species Loripinus fragilis. The sequence goes on along the minus strand of OZ026521.1, from coordinate 64,855,088 downwards.
TGCATTTTTTTTATGGAGATGTTCATCGCTTCTCTTCCTATGGTGTAATCATTTTACAACATATTCTTTTTGCAAGAGTATGTTCATAAGTTGATGACTTCAACAACAGAAACCAGTTTTTGACTTCTAAGTTATAGTCAGGACCCTTAGGGACAAAACATAGGTCCCGTGCAAATTGTGTGCCGATTTATGGTGACCTATATCAAAATCTTCAATGGGGTCACCTTTAATTTGAAGGTGGTCACCCATCTCAAATCCGCGTCTGAGGCTAGTTATGACGTCATCAATATGGCGACCATAAATAGAAATTGTTCATTAAAGCTATAGTTTGTATTGGTAAAGCCGTATTAAACCAACACGAATTATTTTTAACACAATATCATGTTTTTTAATCACATGATGGTTAAGTCAATGTTTTATGTGACTTTGATAATAAATTATTTCTCGATAACTATAATTTGCATGCAAAATACCGTATATTTAACATAAACATGATAAATACCCAGCTTATCAGTAGACCAGAAAACGTGTGTGTATTTATGATAACCAAAAACACATAATTGGTCTGTTCTCGTAAAACTTATGCTTATGTTGTTCATTAGAATCGCCTAATTGAGAAATAATAATAAAATATCCCATAACTATTATCAAATATGCAGCTTAACTGTCCAACTGTTGGTATTTGCGCTATCAACAGAACGAACAATACATTGATTCGTGATCATTTATATCAAGACAATACTAGTATGATTCAATTCTTTTCACAACGAATTCATGTTTATTTCCCTGTTTGTATCATAAGCGCAGATCTTAAGGTGTTGGGGTCAAGACCCAACCTCCATTTTCCAGCATAAATATTTTCAAAAGTTTAAATTTCTCGGGGCCCACCTTTAGACTGATGGCTGCTAATGTTTTTGCTCCCCACTAGGAATTTCGCAAACTTATCATATCTTAAAGGGAATTTCAAGCTGTGTCTTTTAAAAGATTTTTGCATTCTGTACGCCTGGGTATTAGTCTCTGAGAGCATGTTACATATGTTACCATAGGCCTATTAAATTAAGAAAAAAGAAACTTAAAAGTTTAAGCTACAGAATGAAGGCTTTAAACTGTCTAATTATTTAAATTACTCAAATAGTCTGCATACTGGCTACTTTGGCTAAATATAAAAGCTTTTGGAGCAAAATTAAAGCCACCTACTGTGTTATGAGTATTACTTTAATTAGATTACCCTTTAAAATTGTAAATTGTGACCAATAACATTAACTGTTATAGCTGATCTGTGCTTTTTTTTTTCAAAATAATTTGATTTGTACTTACATACTCATTTGGCCTAGTGGAAAACCAAAGTTTGCATTTCTAATTTAAATGTATTGTATTATATGAGCAATTAAACAACCCATACATCCAGTTTTAAGGAGCCAAATCTGGTAGGTATTATGTAAATGAATTTATATAATACATTCTTGCTGCTGGGTATCTTACATATTTGGGATTGTCTTGCTCATATAATAAAGAATTCTATATATTTTGCAGGTTTAAGAACACCATCGAAGAAACTTGCTAAAGGCCGTAACATATGTTGCATGGCATAATAAATGGGCAAGAACATTAACTTGATGTAAGAGATGACATTTCTAGAAAAATTGAATATATTTCACATGTTTTCCTATAAGTATCTAGCCTCTGGTGCCAAAATCTTAGGCGTTTATTCATTGGTGAGTATTAATAATAGTAAGTGAGTATTATAAGGAAATACCACAATCACTTACCGCAGACAACCCCATGGCACCGCGAGGAATAGCCGCTCAACCATCACGAAACACCAGGAAGACAAATTAAGCAAAACAACCAGCTCTCTCTCCCCCACCAAGATGATTGCATTACTAGAATGGACAAAAAGTAACGTACAACAAAACATAGAACAATTCGGTTGCCTAGCAACAACATATTGAAGTTGAAAAGACAACAAGTTTTATATGCAATGAAGCATGCAGGTTCATTCTATATATGTATTAAGTGTCTGTCAGAAGTGCCAAACCCAGTCAAAATATATTAACCACCTCTTGATTATTTTTGACTGACCCTCGTACTTTAATAATATATTGGCAGTTTTGTTAAAGTGTATTATTTCTGCATTATTTCAGTCATTTAGACCTAGTCTAACAGTGAAACATTATTTTATATAAAATATTATATTAAACATGCCAAATAAGAACATTTTATATCATTGATACATATATTACATCTTATCAATTCTGTACAGATTTGAAATAAATGAAAAGATTATAACTAGTAACGCAAAAAATAAATCAAATAAACCAAAACATTTGACCTTGGTATTTATAGCAATAACAGGTCATGAAGGCTCAGTCACTTATGTGCAAATTTGTAGACTACACAGAGCCTCTGCTACTCGCATACACAAAGTGTGGATGGAGAGGAAGGCTCAGACCGGACTTTAGAAGCTAGCCCACTGCGTGAGCATGATCAATTAAACGACGCATTTGCTGATATGTACCAAACTCTCAATAGCTGGTCAAATCTTCATTTAAGCATTTATAAATTACAATAAAAGAGCTCAACATATATTTTATCTAATGTCAATGAAATTTGGACTTTGCTACTAGCTGTCAGATAAGACAACATTTAGTATACGATATGATACACACATATAATACAAATGACAATAGAGACAGTCAGAGATTTATATTGGTTTCAATGTGACAGAAATATGATTTCTTTTGGAAATTATTGAAAAAAATGACACGTAGAAAATTAGGTATACACTAAACTTTCTCATACTTTCTAAACATTGCACCTAAATATACAAATAGCACTAGCCTTTATTGTGTTGCTGACTATGTTAACAGTTAACTAGGTACGCAAAATAGTTGATCGATTTTAAATAACTGTATGGGTTAATTTTATTTCTCTTCAGATATTAAAATATTACAAAAGTTAAAATTTACCATAACTTAGCACCTTGGGCTCAATTTTATATACAATACAATACAATACAAATACTTTATTGGCATTAAACATACAAAAATGCTTTTCACCAAAAACATATACATACATTAAGCATAGGTACCAAGGAAATAATTTACCAGAAGCAATTGGTGGAATAGAGTTTTCCACATCTGACATGAACTATGAAATGTCCCCCTGTCATCACCGATGCAGGGCTATAGCGCTGCACAGGTGTCGACAAGGCGTCAATTTGCCGTCAGATATCTGTCAAATACCTTAATATTCAAATGATGCTTTTTTTTATTTTTGTTGATATAGCAGTATGCAATATTTAATACAAAAACAGTGCATATCTATGGGTTAAGCACTGAGGTTTCTTTTGTTTTGAGCAAAAAATATATATTTGCTTAATCGTTTAATAACTCTTTCAGATTTACTTTGCATTAAATTCTTGAATTTAGTTATAGAAGGCCATCTACAATAATACTGAGGCAGATATTGTCGCCGTAGCTCTGCATACAATGGGCAAACCAATAAAAAGTGATATTCGCTTTCAATTTTGTTCATGTTACAGAAGGTGCATATTCTATTTTCTTTTGGAATATTGTAATATCGGCCTGTTTCTAAAGCGAGATTGTGTGAGCTAAGTCTGAATCGGCTCAATGCAAATTTGTATTTATTTAAAGTTATCTTATTCAAGTAAGATTCACAACTGGTGTCTAGCTTGAATAGACAGTACGTTTCAAGTTTTGATGAAGTGGTATTTGCCATTAAAATTTCTTGATTCGTCTGATCAATAATTCTTTGTTTTATTTCATTAAATGGAATATCATTTTGCTCTTGGTTATTCCATACATGACTGAAGCCTAAATTGTTGAGCATGTTTTTTATCTGAAACGCCCAGTTTTGCCCATTATAATTATTTCCAGCTATTACATCATCTACGAGCATATGATAAACATTTTTCAAAAGAATATTGTCTGTGTTAAGTATTTTAACCCAGTATTTAAGGAGTCTAATTTTTCTAAAAACAAGTAATGGCTTTCTACCCAATTCACTATATAGTGCAGATAAATTAGTTGACTTTTTGACGCCTAGTAGGCTTCTGCAGAACCGTGTGTGTAAGCGTTCAACATCCGGGCCTTTATGAAATCCCCATACCTCAGCAGCGTAGTTAAGTACAGAGCCCACTAGGCAGTCAAAGAGTTTAAACTTTTCTTCATAAGATAATGTTATATTTTGGAATAGTCTGTTCAAGTTATGTAGTGCAAAGGAACCATACTCTGATAAACATTTCTGTGTTCTGTTCCAAGAACCATTTCTGTAGAACATAACACCTAAATATTTAAAATTGTCAACCACTTCTAATAATGAGTCATTATAATACAAATTAACATCGGTTCTCCTCCCTTTTTCAAATATCATCACCTTCGTCTTGTCAGTATTTATTTTAATATCCCATAAACATCTATACTCATAGAGTTTGTTCAACATATTTTGTAAACATTCTGGCGATTTGGCAAATAGTACCGCATCGTCACAATATAGGAGCATAAACAAGTTGATCTGGTTGACAGTTACAACGGCCGTGTCATCTACAGACGAGCTCACTAAAAGATCATTGATAAAAAGGATGAAAAGAACAGGTGATAATGGATCCCCCTGCTTTACCCCTGAATGAATGTTAAAAAATGAGGAAGACACATTTTTGTATCTGACACATGCTTTAACACTTTGATACATGGCCTGTAATGCTTTTATCATTGTTGAGCTGCAACCATCTCGAACAAGTTTCTGCCAAAGTAACCCTCTGTTTATCAAATCAAATGCCTTTTGATAATCTACAAAACAACAGTACAGCTTTTCACCACCATTTAAGATTTTTGAAATTATAGCATAAAAAATAAATATACAATCTACAGTGGACTTATTTGGTTGAAAGCCGAACTGACAATCTACAATTTTTCCGTTTTCTGATGCCCATAATAGCAGCCTATTATTTAATATATGCGAATAAATTTTGGAAAGTGTATTAATAAGAGTGATTCCTCTGTAGTTATTAGAATTATCTAAATCTCCCTTTTTATGGATTGGTGTAATGAGGCCTTCTGACCATGAACTGGGATAGACCCCATTCGAAAAAACATAATTGAATAATTTTAATAAAATTGGAGAAAGTATATCTTGAGAACATTTAAAAATTTAGATATCAAACCGTCGATTCCTGGACTTTTGTTATTTTTAAGTGACATAATGACCTTTTTTAGTTCTTCTTCCGTGATAGGATTATCCAAAATGAAATCTGCATTTTCGCCTGCTTGTGTATTTTCTGGGTTATTTTTGGTCGGATGTGCCTGAAAGACTGATGAAAAATGTTCAAAGAAGTCATCCGCCGAGAGATCATCTGATGTTTGCCCTTTTCGTTTAATAATTTTTTTAATTTCTTTCCAAAATTGTTTTGAGTTTGATTTAGCTATTTTTTGCACCCGCTTTCCTTCTTCGAATTTGAAAATTGCTTTTGCCCGACGTTTTGATTAATTAAGTTTTGTTCTACATCTTGTGACATTTGCTCTATTCAATTCTGAACGACATCTGCTGTACTCATGTTTCGCACGATTAAAATTTTGATTTTCAATTTTACATGTATTATCAAACCAAGGGTTAGTCCTAGGATGTCGGGCTGTTTGATCCTCGGGACGTACCGTTTTACCAAAATACTGGTATGCATCATCGAAAAGTAAAGTAGAAAAATTTTCTACTACATCATCAATTGATGAGCTATTGTTATCTAAGCATGTAAACAAGTTGTTATATTTCCCCATTCCACCCAAAATATGATTTCTGAATTGATCTTCATTTTCACATGTCCATACAAGTTTTTTTAACGAGTTATTTATATTATTCTGTTTAGAATTATCTACGGTGAAAGTATTACTGTGCGATAGCTTTAACCGGAAAAATAATGCACAGTGGTCTTAGTATTCATCTATTTCACAGACGCTAAAATGCGATATTGTTTCAAAGTCCGAATATTCCAACAATAAGTAGTCCACAACACTCCGCCCACGCGGATTTATACATGTGTACTCGCCAACCTGATTGTCCTCGCTCAGCCTTCCATTGGCTATCACCAAATCGGTAGATTTACATAAGTCCAATAAGCGGCGACCGTAATTATCTATAATTGGGTCTCTACTGACGCGGAAAGGAATGTTGTTTTGTCGCCTATTTTCATCTATACCTACGGTCAAAAAGTTGTCATAGCACAAGTTATCAGTAAAATCGGCGCTTTGACCAACGCGGCTGTTGAAATCACCTGTTACATAGACTTTTCCGCGATTTTTGTATTTAATTATGCCATTTTCAACTAATTCAAAATAGTCAATTTCTTCATGTCGTAAAACTTGTGATTTCTGATCACGTACATAAACGTAACATATGAATGCATCTTCCGTTGAGTATAAGATGTTTTTATCAATTTTAATCCATACCAAGCCATATTCTGACTTTTCCACGACAGATACATAATTTTTCAAGTAAGATTTGTAGTATACCGAGACGCCACCACTGTATCTACCCAATTTCGCGCCCTGTGATTTTCGAGCGAAGACGTGATCACACTCATATCCATTTATACTTAAGTCATATGGATCGTTCTTATTATACCAGGTCTCACCAAACAATAGGATGTCAAAGACATCAATATAATGCAAAAAATCAACGTCACATAATTTTCGTTTAAGTCCCCAAACGTTCCATGAAAGTATAGGCAAGGATTGCTTCTCGTGACACCCCTACGGTGGTGGAATATATTCTCTGCCATTGATAAAGAGCTTATCCAACACGAATTTAACGCGTTTTCCCTCGTTCTTCGCCTTTTCGAAAACTTGGTAGAGTGGTTTCCTACGTTCAAGTACTTCTGATGGAAGCTGAACTTTGACTGCTGTGTTATCTCGTTTTAGCACTTCTCGTTTTTGATAACCGATCTCTCGAACTGTCTCACGTTCGCTGTATTTGTGGAACTTGGCTACTATTGGTCGAATGCTTCCCACTCTCTGGTTCTCCGGTCTACCAATTCTATGCACACGGTCAAAAGTTAAGTCATCTGCTTCATTACCCATATCCAGCTGATATCTACAAAAGTTTTTTACGACATTGTCACAGTTCTCTCCTACAATTTCTGGAAGGCCATGAAAAATCAAGTTATCTCGCATACTTCTGGCTTCTAGATCCAAAATTTTCCGATTTAGTTTTGACCTCTCGTTTTGATGCTCAACGGTTTTCGCTTCTAGCTCACCACATTTCTTTTTTAAATCACTGACAGTATTTTTGGTTGACTCTAGTTCTTTTTTGTGTTTATCATATTCATCACTTAGGAAGGAGCATGCCTTGTCACAGCTACCTAGTTGGGTTTCCATGTTGTTAACTTTTGTCTCTAAATTAATAACTTTCATGTTTATACTGGACAGAGTTTTTTTCGATTCCATTCAGTTTTCCAATTTCCTGCTTTACCATTCTTACATTTTCGATCAACTCATTCGCCCAGTCTGGTTTGTAGTTCATGTGTACTTGTGGGGTAAAACCGGGCTGTGCTACCATACTTTGTGGTGGTGGCGGCGAATAAGAGAATGTCATAGGGTTCTGGAGTGTTCCTTGCATTTGAACAGCTTGTTGAGGGTTTTGCAGGTTCGACATGTCGGGTGAGGTACTTGTGTAATAAGGATCAGAATATATCCGGACCAGTGTCGACAGACTTGGCGAGCTCTGAGATTGACATGTACTCACCTCACCTGATCCACCCGCGTCTTTGTTTACATTTACACTGTGTACGTGTCCATTTTTATCCTGTTTCGATTTTACACGTCTCTTTTTCCTTTTTGGCTGAGAATTCTGTGGACTTGGCTTCTTATCCGACATAAAGCATTTCTAAAGCCACTCGTATCACAATTTAGGTTCAAAAAAGTCTCAAAATAAAGGAAAATAACATTTTTCTCCACCGCTGACAAAACGACCGCTTCTACTTGGCCTGGTACCCGTTATCGAAAATAGAGGATCTTACACAAGTGATCATTTCATATGAAATATATTAAATGAGCCCTTGGCGAGTTTAATTAATCTAAAATGAAATGACCACGAGTGTAAGATTCTGATAAACATAATATGAACTTTCAAATGCAATTTTTATCGCCTTCAAAGTTTGTTTATTTCATGAAAATTTGCATTGTTGTAACGGACTTTGTTATGACTTTACTTGATCCCGCCGAAAGTGTCATGTAACGTGTTGTCATAACATTATTTATGACATGACGTTATTCACTGAATAACAGTAACGTCATATGATAAACTGTCTAAGACAACAGTTTGAAAAACATTGGACCTCATGACATATTTTATATGGCTATATATGTTAATTTAGCAAATTTTTGATAGAACATAAGAATGTACCTTTATTCAGCTGTTACTTATAAGGTATAATTTTCTTTCAACCTATAACAGGGCAAATCAACTGCACTATTTTGTTGCTCAGTATTTTTTCTATGCTGCTCCTTTGAAGTTTTTATTGCTATACATTTTCGGATATCTACTGCTGTGGTCAGAGGAGATATAGATATTAGTGATAGTGTTTATTTTCTTATTAAAAGTAAATCTTATCTTGTTTAACAAACAATGTTATATTTATACTGCAAAACTCATCACTAGAATCATAATTCTACAATAAAATAATTGTAAAAAAGCAGAACCTAGTGGGTGTGTTTTTCGATACCGTTTTAAACTAATACAATATTATAAAATCACCCAAGAAGCACTTAAGGGGATATATCTTTCAAACGCTCTTACTTGCATGATTTTTTTCCTGTATAAACAAAAAATGCTTTTTATCAAGGAGACGGATACCTTTGGCCACGTTGTTGTATGAATACTTTATACATCTCACATAGATCACTTTACGCCCCAACGAACAGCTACAGTTGCATGAATATGAACTACAATCCGACTGCAATATTTAGAAGTATTTTCGCCCAAAATGTACAAATTTCTGGTAGAAAAATATATATTTACAATTTTTGGTCTTGAACTTTTCAAGGTCAAAATGAAAAAAAATGTAAATAATAATAGAAATACATTATATTTGGGTCAAAATACTTCTAAATATTGTAGTCAGATAATTGTAGTTTATGTTCATGCAAATGGTTTTCTCTAAAGTCACAAAATTGCAAAAGGTATCAAACCAGGAAGTGACTTTAGAAAAACTGATAAGCATGCTGTGGATTGCTCAAAAGCTGTATGGTGGGGCGTAAAGTGATCTATGTGAGATGTATAAAGTGTTAATCAACAATGTGGCCAAAGATACGTCTCCTTGATAATAAAGCATTTTTGTTTATACAGGAAAAATTTCATGCAAGTATGAGCGTTTGAAAGATATATCTCCTTAATTAATATTAAATATGTTTGAACGCAATTCTTGACCAGTAAGTTAACTTTTCTGTAATCAAAATAGAGCATACAACCATTGTATTTGAACAGGCAGACAGACCTTATGTCTTGAAACCATGCGAAAAGCCAATTTCATATCTTCAGATTTTGTCCTTTTTTATATGATACATAGGAATAGTTGTCCTTTGTGTTGCATTTTGTTTTGGGTTTGGCTAAAACTATCGCTAGTTTGACTGGACTACAAGCGAAAAGACGACTGACTTGGACGCATGTGTTATGGGTACTTTTTTATGGATTGCTTAAAACATATAAACTGGCTACACAAAGGGGCAACCTAATACATGTTTTATTACAGATATCAAAGCCATGTAATAGAGATTATCTCATGGCGTTTTGGTTATCGCCCGAAGTATCAACCCGAGACCCCATTATCAGCCCGAGATGTTTAGCTCGAGGGCTGATAAGGGTCGAGGGTTGATACTGAGGGCGATAACCAAAACCCCATGTTATAATCTGTTTATCACATATTCCATTTCACTATTTCAACGCGTTTGGCGTTAAAAATGTAAGTAAAACGAAGGAATGGCGTAATTTTTGCGTTACGTCATGCCACTTGTTTACATCTGACGTCATCAAATGATCAACGTTACGTGCCGGGCATGATAACCTCTTTCTGTTCAAAATACATGACTTCCGGTTATCATCACGGCAGGCTGATAACCAGTTGGCGGGAAAGAGCTTATGCATATGCAGACTTTGGGTTATCGCGGCAAAATGTGTCTTAAATATGTGATAAGATATAATATCCTGATAACATTTCCAAAGTTTAAGAAAAACAAGATAGCGCTTGCAATTAAAAATTTCCATGAGTTATTTCAACTCATACTAGGCTACACAATGTGCAAAGTTTGCATGGTCAGGTTTCATGGATGTCTTATTTGAGACACTACATCGCCAAGCTGGAATAAACCTCAATCACAAGAACTAGTCATACTTTTTTAGAATAAGTTGGCGTGTATCTGTAAGATATAAAAGTGAACAAAGCCCTACTTTTTTCTATGCTAAGGGGTTGTGACAAGCTCCTGTGTCCTCAATGTAGAATTTATCACCGGAAGAGATGCATAGAATCATAACACTTTCTGACAATTGAATTTGGTCAGTTGTCCTAAATTCTTATTATCAGACCTTCGCTTTTCCTCTGTCTGACTGTCAAAATAAAAACAGCAATGCCTTGGGCGTAATATTTTGATAGCCTGGCACAAGGCTTCCATATTTGAGACGTGCAATATTTTTGACATGGCATTGGTCTCTAAAATTGACATACTTTTCAATAACTTCAAAATAATATGGAAAATATGGACCGTTAAAAATTAAGAGAACCTCAAACATGTGAAAACAACAGACTCAATTACATTGAGTCTATTCTATTCAGGAGAGTAAATGGGTAATAACACATCCATCACGCTCCCTAGCACTGACTTTTTCTGCTTTCTGCAACGCTCTTTAACGAACAGAATATGAAAGAATGCCATTATTACAAAAAGAAGTTTTAAAAATTCTACCAACTCGAAATGGCAAAACGAATTATCTAGAAAAATGGACACTTTAGAAATAAAGAGAACCTATCAAATTGGTACATGACAGACTCGTTTTCATCGAGTCTGTTTGTGATAATTAGTATAGAAGGTGGCAACTCTCACGTCCCCTTGCATCAGATTAAATCGATTTCTGCTTTCTGCCAGAACCCAATACGCTATTCATATATCAATTTTCAATATTTTAGTAAGTCAAAGCATCAGTTGCTCATTGCGTTTTTATTCTTCTTTCAGATGAACCAAACGGATTGCAGAATTTATTAGGATTAGTGACAGGATTAGATACCATACCCTCTCTTGGGTTTGACCCAATTCCAAGGCTTAGATTTCATCATCCGAAAGCAGTGGATGGATATAGTGGTTTACCTCATGTCTTGGGTGATTATGACTTTTTTAAGGAATGAATCTCTTTAGCTGTCAATTTCTGTTGTTTTTTTTTGTTTTGTTTTTTACAAATGCATGAATCAATGTCACCAATAAATGTCGTGCAGCTTACTTTCGATTATTATTGTTGTTTAGGGCGATTTTTAAGATTATCATGGTATTTGAACTATGTGAAACTATTAATTCATTTTGTTGGCAGAAATACCCTAACAGAGTGAGTATCTGCACCCAAACGAACATAGTGCTTAAAGTCTTTTAAATTACACTGAATATTTATCGACGAGAGACAAATTATAACATTCTGAACAGTAGATAAACAGGGCAGGCGTGACTGTATTTACAATATTGAAAACACGGATATATATAAGGGTTTCATTTACTATCATAATCTTACACACATAGATGTTCTAGCCTGACTGGCTCATTTTATGCATTACGTATCAACCTTTTGAAAAAGAATGATCCAAAGGTTATTACTTAGATGTCGTGGTACATCTATAGCCATTATCTGAGATGATTTTTACAATAACGATAAGTTTTGTTTTCTCCCAAATAGTCATTTAACATGAACAATATTTATATGCTTTATTGCAACTATGTTGAATCTGGCAGAAAACAATGCAAATGATTTACATTAAATTTATGCTGTAGAAAAACAACATTTTAGTGTCATTTTTTTCCCATTGTGTAACAGTGTTAAATACAAGACATGAAATACAATCAGTGGGTCATTCTTAATGCTTGTAGCTGATGACACCTAATATGGTACTGAAACTTTGTAATTTAACGCTCTTGCTAATTTAGATTTGTGAGCACAACTAGTTCCTTGGTCATAATAACACGAAGAAAGAGAAGCAATTTCTTCTCTTTCATTGATATTTAAAGCCTATCAAGTATATATGATTATAATCATAGTTTACTGGTTTTGTATCTGAAACTGCGTTATTGTACAAAGGTCCAGTACCTATTTCAAGTGGTCAGAACTAATAACCTGAGTGTCTGTGCATGTCACTAGAGGTCTGTTTGAGTGCCTAGACATCCAGTAGTTGCCGCTAGAGATATACTCAGAGCGTCAGTATCTGTCACAAGATGACATCACAGCTGAATCTCAGTACCTGCCACAAGTCGCGAGTATTAACATCCTGAGTACCAGTATATGTCACTAGCAATTAATGTGTCTACTCAAATTTATAGTTACTGTCACTAGATGTCAGTATACTTCCCTTAGATCAAGTACCTGTCATAAGCGGTATATACTACTGCCCAGAGTTTCAGTTACTATCACGTGAGGCCCTCACTAGTCATCTGAGTCAAAGTACCTTTCACTTGAGGTCATCATATTTTCAGTACATGCAACTAGATATCAGCTCAGTACTTGTTGCAAGCGGTCAGCACTAGCCTGGCCTATAGGCGTTAAAATGAAAATAACTACAAAAGTGTAAAATCTACAAAATCTAAGATGTGCAGCATGTGGCTAGTCTACTCTTTCGTCTCAAAGTTAACATAAATATAAGCCAAGGTGTTAAACGTGGACTTGCTATCCAAATGGGACAAACAGTTCCTAACTTTTACAGAAAAAAAATCAACCTATTATTTCTCAGACTAGTAGCTAGTCTAGGTCAGCAGTAATATCATGAGTACAAACACATGAAACTAGCGGTCAGTACTACTACTCAGAGTTTCCTTCGTTGTTACTAGGTGGTTCATACTACCACTATAGGTCCAGGTACCTGTCACTAGATGTCAGTACACTACCCTGAGACAAGAGACAATGTACTGGTCTGTATTAATACCCTGATTACCATTAGAGCACAATTACTGTTTAGAGCTCCAGTACCTAGATGTCAGGAAATGCCACAATCACACACTACAGGCCAAGCCACGACACCATGTAGAAGAGACAAAGAGCATAGATCCTCTATTGGATCTCCGTTTATAATCACCTCATTAAGATTGACCTTTGATCTGCTGTCTATAGCCCCTAGTGAGTGGTACCACTTTTAGAGTATAAAAACTCAGGTATTTAATGTACACTACCCTGAGATTCTGTACCTGTCACTAGATGTCATTACACTAACCTTGATGTCAATACCTATCACAAGTGGTAAGTACTTGTAGAGCCTGCGCACCTGTACCAGTCACTAGCGGTCAATATTGCTGTCCAGATTCCCAGTTACTGTCACTGGAGGTCAATACACTACCCTGAGTCCCAGTACCTGCCAGTATTGATCATTACTGATACATTGAGTACCAGTATCTGTCCTCATAGTTCAAAACTACCTCCAAGAAGTTTTGGTACATGTAACTGCCACAAAAGTTAAGTAAACTACCCAAAGTCCGATTACTTGTCACAGTGCTAATAGCCCTGGTAGTAATATCTGTCTTTAGAGGTCAGTACTTCTGCTCAGAGTTCCTGAAACTGTCACTCGAGGCATGCACTGCTAGCATAGTACATTTCACTAGAGGTCGAAACTATTAGTACTACCCCGATTTCTAGTGATTTGTACTAAAAGTAAGAAAGAAGGCAAAGATCAGGAATGGATACAATCAAGCACCACACCTAACCCAGGATACAATATGGGATAGTGACAAAACACAATAAAACATCACATACAAGAGAGTATAGAGGCCAGTCCTTTCCCAGCAGGTGACCACAAGGCTACAATTAACAGACATGAAAACATGATAAACACAAAACATAAATAACAAAAAAGATCCACAAAAGAAGCATCGCCTTGGAATGGTCAGTAGAAAATACCAAAAACCTGTCACTAGAGAAAGTATAATACCCTGAATCCCAGTGTCGGTCATTAAACTTCACTTCTGCTAGAGTCACAGTAACTGTTATAAGATGCCAGAACTACTGTCCTAAGTTCCAGCTCCTGTCACTAGGGGTTAATTCTACTACCTTAAGTTCAGTAAACTATCACTAGAGGTCATTACTGCTACCCAGAGCCCCAGTACCTGTCACTAGAGGTCAGTATTAATACACGGAGTTACAGTAACTGTCACAATATGTCAGTACTGGACTAGTACAAATAAGGATTGACTAACGACTAAGACTAAAGTTTATGGCTAAGGAATGGTGGCGGATTCAACTTAGACTTAACAGCATTTTAGAACACAACAAATTTGTTACACCTCCAGCTTCTGCTCGTGTAAAAATAAAGTCCAAACCCCCAGCATCATTAGTTTAGTGTATTTCTTAAATATTTTTCATGATTATTCGCAATTTTGATTGAAACAAATGTTAATTGAAACCAGATCCGCCTCGCTTAGAAAGTTATTCATGCGCATACAATGACGTATATTCACTGTTGTGGATAGTTGTACTCGCCTAAAGTTACAAACACGTTCAAAATGTTAAAACGAAGTAAATTACAATTTTAAACAGACTCTGTGGCCTAGTGGTTAGAACAACTGTCTCATGTACGTACGGTCGATGGTTCGATTCCTACCTAACATATTTTTTTTTCAAGGTTTTTTTTTCGTTTGTTTCTGGAGCTTTACGTCCACGTCAATAAATGTTCAGTAATGTCGGGACGATTTCCTGTTTTCATATGTTGAACCAGTAGTAAGCAGTGGATAAACGGTGTCTTGCTGAAGGACACAATAGTGACTGCGCCGGCGGTGAGCCTCGAACTAGCATCCCTTTGATACCAAGTCTAACGATCAAGTGGCCTTTTTATTTTTTTTCCTTCATTCACTGGGACTGTAGAATGTGCTGATGTAGTCCCAAAATAATGTTTTATATGATATCACATAATAACATTTTAAAGTTTTAGAAACACTTTGGGATGTCGAAAAGACCTGTTTTTCACAACACACTGGTGGGACCGCTGGTGCAGTCTTCAATGTGCTTGACTGCGAATCCAGAGACCCCGTTTTGGTAGAAATTCTTTCTAAAATAGTTTTAACAGTCATCCTTTCCCGTCCGCTGTCTCAATTAGAGCAGCTATCAGTTTCTTGCGAAAGAGTGGGCACTCAATATTGATTACGTGCAACTACTTAGGCGGCTACCTGGAACAGTGTAGATCGGTTAATCCATTTATCCGTACTGAAGTATTCGATCCGTTTAAACTGACGGGTCGATCTGTAATAATAGGGAGTTAAGTGTTGTTACATGTAACGGCTGGGGTATCTATCCGTTTACAGAAATTGTGGTATCATTTTAGCAAACAGTGTAGACCCTTATCAGACATTTGTTTCATTCACCATCTGGTTTGTGTCTACGTTGGATCTGCACTGTTTGTTAAATTCCTTTATATGGGTGCTAGGCATGATTGGGCTAACTGACTGTGTTCAATTAATGACGAAATGTATTGTTTGTCTGCGCTGACGGTTAACGCATCAGTCAACAATCTTTCAGTCATATCGGGACGTTTCATGAATTTCTTGGTGGATTCAGTTCTAAGCAGAACATATAAAGTGTATTCTGAAAGGGCACAACACATTGGCCCCGGTGAGTCTCGAGCCAGTGGCCCTTCAGATACTGCTCTTGGTTATTTTAAAACTATTCAAGTTACGAGAAGTCCTTAGGGAAATATATGCCAACACCTGACTCGGCCAAAGCACAGAGGGTAGTGTATTTTTGCTTCAACCCGCAAACGTCTCCGCAATAACATCTCCAGCCAAAACTTCAAATCAAGCTGAAACCGTCCAAATAAGCACTCGGACGGCGACATTGATATGAGCTGGACCCCCACTAGCACTGATATGCATCCCTTTGATAACTGATTGCCAGGCTGTTATAAAGGCAATATAAATAAGGTAAGAGAAGCCTGTTTCTATATTTGCTGCAGCTCTGAACAGCTGAGATCCCACTACACGAACACGATTCTGGTTGTACGAGATCCCACATTCCCATGTCAGAGCAGTCTTCCTCGCACCTTCACACCTTTCATAACTGCGTCCGTCAGACAGGGAGTCAAAACAATATCTGCACACCCAAAGCCTGGGCCCAAAATAGTGCCTTGTATACAACAACCCTGGTCTCCATTGGAAAAGTCAAGTTTAAACGAAGGAAACCCAGTGCACGCACAAATAATATCACACACGCCGATACTTTTTTACATGCCAGTGCAGGCGGAGTGATGTGGTTGTAAATGATTTTCGTTGATATATTGGGTATGGAGATGCACACAAACACGTGCGTGCGTGTGTTTGTTGGGAAGGGAAGGGGAGGGGATTGGATTTGAGAACCAAGACTTAGAGTTTCGAATTATGGGTTATAGAAGTTGAATCATTGCCTTCCTTTCAACTACGGTTATCCAGCTTCTTCAGTTTGTCAGATGCGACTTTAAGCCATGGCACTGGCTCAATTTTACCTAAGCTGTTGACAGGAATTCACACACACACACACACACACACACACACACACACACACAAACACACACACACACGCGCACACACGCACCGACGCGCGAGCACACACACGCGCGCACACACACAGACACACCTTCTCGCGTGAGTTCACCTACCTCTGGAAAGATTTCCCTAAACAGTTCATTAAAATGCAGTCTGTTGTCGTGTAGCTACTCCGGTCTGTGTTCATCTCACGGTGACGGGTTGGCATGTGGTCTATGATTGTATCATTTCCTGGTCATTTGATTTGTTTGATTTGATATTTTACGTCCCATCAACAATCATTCAGTTAAGCAGGGACGGACCTTCCTGGGTTGAACCAATACTAAGCTAGGATAAATGTGTCTTGCACAAGGACCACAACGCAGTGACGTCGGTGAGGCTCGAACCTGCGGCCCCTCGGTTTCGAGTCAAGCACACTGCGCTTCCTTCCTGGTCATACTCACTTTTTTGACCAAACACATGATATGACATTTCGAACACACCTTGCTCTCACGTTTACATTTGTAGGAATACATGTAGCTCTTTTCTCGCTTATTATAATTGGTTTCAGTGAAAACGACCAGATTATGCGCAAACATTATTAACCCTTTGTCTACTATTGGCTTTAGGAGCAGTATTTTGGGAAACAGTGCAGACCCAGATGTGGCATTTGATCAGCGTCTACAATGTTTGCTAAGACAGAAACGATCGTACATTTTTTTTCGAAAATATAACTTGTTGCCCCTCAATATAATATACAATTATTGGCCATCGTTTATTGCATTAAATTCCGCGAATATATCTAACTTCTGAATAATTATATGATATTGTTATACAATCATTAAGTATGGTGTTTCATATATAAAACTTTTTCCGAGCTATTGGAAATCTCTGCCGCCACACTAGGAGAAAAGTGATCGTGATGGTCGAGTTGTGTGCTGGCTCGTCACTCACACTCGGGTCACACTTCTGTCGATAAACACACCAGTTAAATGGTGATCCATGAACGATTTTTGTTTTGCTTAAATAAAACTGCATTTCCCATTGCCCAAACCGACTTTTTCGATCGCAAAAATGCGTTTTACGATCATGATTTTACGACCGAAGCCATTGTTTTGGACAATCAGAGCGTTCGCGATCGCCGCCTTAGTGGAAGAGCTGTAATAATTATAACAGAAAGGACAGGGTTTTCATAATCGTTTCCGACGCATTTCTCCTATATTATTTGAGCTAGGAATCCCAAATTTGGTGTGTTGTTGCAGAAGCCTTATGAGTAAGTTTGCCTCTCTATCCTATTTCGATTTAGCCGAGTTGTTCAGGAAGTCGATGTTTTCCATTACAAAGAGAACAAACTTATAGAAAGAAACCAATGGGACATATCATAACCCTTGATACGTGTCTGTCCATTGGTAGCTTCATTTAAAGGCTCCGATAGACTGAAACATGCTGCTTATCATGGGGTGCAGCATATTGTGATTTAGTGGTCAACCTTTTGCTTGTTTTTCATATTAAATTTGAATGGGTAGGTGTTGTCATATATATATTACCTAATGCACGATGTGGAGATTGCTATGTTGCATTACTAGTATCTTGGAATCTCTGCTGAAATATGTGCGATGCTCTGAAAACCTCAATATGCACTTTTCTGAGTGTCTAATAGTTCAGCCATATATTGATACATTTATATACTTTTTACCTGGGTAACAAAGACCAAAAAGTCTATACAAATCGTTCACTAGGAAATATATAACAAGACCTATCCAGACGAATTTAATTTTATTTAATTTTAATAAACTCCTAACACACAAGCGCTGCACCCCGTGTTACATTATGAGTTGGTCTATCAGGAACGGACAGATGGTTTTGGAACGGCATATTTTCCTCCAGAAAGAAGGTAGATACTCAGAGCAAATTCTGTACTCCAACACGTTTTACATTACCCAACAGTACCTACGAAAGTTAGTCTCTAGCTCTTATTGGGGGCGATCGAATGGCGATCAAACTAACATCAATAGGATTGACCTGTCATTAACAGTTGGTCAATCACGCAGTCGCTTGAACTAAAAGTGGATAGAGAACACTATCCTTTAATAATAGCTGTTCGTTTAAATCCCTATTAGTATGGATATCAAGTGGTCTAAATATTGTCCGTCATGAGGCTCGAACCCGTTACCACATGCCTATGAGTCATGTTTGCTAGTCACTATACTATAAAGGTTGTAGCAGGTAGCTGTCGCTTTTTATGTTTAGATTCATTTTCCGCTTCAGTACAATTAGTGTCACGGTGTACACCAGTATACATAGTGAGTTTGTTTTTTAGTCATTGGTCGATAGTCGTTAGTTTCTTCCTTATTTGTACTAGTCTATTAGTGTAATAAATACTTACTACCTTTAGGTAAACGATTACATACTAAAGATAAACCTTACAAAACATGAAAATGAGAAAAAATGTATTTACTTTAAATTTAAAACAATATATTATCTAATGTCACTAGAGATCGTGCACTACCCTGATCCCAGTACCTGTCACTAGAGGTCGGTAATCTGCTATGAATCTCAGTACCTGTTACTTTAGGTCAGTTCTACTATCCTGAGTCCCAGTGCCTGTCACTTGAGATCTGTACTACAACTCTGAGTCCCAGTAATTGTCACTTATTTTTATATCAATACTACCGCCCATAATCCTAAGCTCCAGTCACAAGAGGTCGGTTTTACTGCTGTGGGTCGTAGAATGTTGTTTCCTTTAGGTTGTATCCTTTCTTTTCATAATGTATTGAAAAATTTTAATCGTATATTAAGCATTGCCATTTTTTGACATTCGTCAGATTCATCTGAACTTCCATTAATCGGCATCCAAAGTAAGCCCATTTACTTCAATATAAAAAGGAAACAGCCAAGGCTTTCTGTCTTCAATCTTTATGTTCGTGATTTGGTTTTAAACCTATCATTTACAGTAAAAGATGAAAAAAAAACCTGAAAAGACTCAAACTGCAGTTCCCATAAAAATTGTTATTTCTTCAATAAATATTCAATGTTAAAAAATCGCTGACCAGTCCCCGTTTCACTGGAAGATTGGCCTTTCTACATGTATATAAATGCAGTTGAAATCCAGGTGTGTTTCCTTAATAATTTAAGCTGATAATATGTCTGTTGCTTCTTTGGCATCAGATGCTGGCACCCGATTTTTTATCTTTCATGATGGAAGACATCGTCGTTATATCGAATGGTAGGGCGGAATTCTGCTTCTTCTGCACACAATTGTATGTCCTCTGATGAAGCTTGACGAAGCTGTTTTTCACTGTTCTATAGACTGAATACAGGGTGCATTGCGTTGAGGCGCACACATGATACTTACTGAAAAAAATGGAATCAATCGACGCATTTAATATGAAAACTACGAAAAACCGGCGATGACTTCATAAACACAGTTAAGACGTGATACTTTACACTTCATGGTTCTCTAAAACGTGTGTGTGGGTGTCTGACAGACAGACAGACAGATAGTGACACGTCATTCAAAGGTCACAATTCATACTTCACACTTCATAGTTTTCTTTAAAAACTTTTAAATAATGCATGAAAGACAACAGAAAGAGACATTTCAAAGTTCACAGTTCATACTTCATAGTTCAGACTTCACAGTACATACTTCTTACTCAACGTTCACATTTTATACTTCACACTTTATAGTTCTGACTTCACACTTCATACTTTACACTTAACAGTTCATACTTCACACTTTATAAAACGTACTAAAATTGAAACACTCGCCGTTTTAATCAGTAATAGGTCACAGTCACGTGTTTAAAGATTGGAGACAGTCATTGAGGTTTGAAGCGTGGAGTGCGAAGTTATTTAGTGCGAATCCTGAACTGTCAAGTATGAAATGTGAACTATGGAGGGTGAAGCTTGCAGTCTGAAGTAAGCCGTCTAAAGAATACAATTTGAAGGATGAACTGTGAAGTGTAAACTTGAAAGTATGAAGTTAAGTTAGACCATTAAGTATGAACTGTGAATTGTCCCTTTCCGTTGTCTTCCATTCATTGAATAACATTTTTATTTCAAACTGTGAAGTGTGAAGAATGAAAACCATTGTTTTGGCTTGTCCATTTATTGCAAATGTCAGCGGTTTATTTACCTCGGTCTGTGACATTTTTTAATCATATCTCAGGTACCATTTGTAAGTATGACATGCAACTTCAAAGGCTGGTACTTCGTATATATAGACAACGTATCTCTAATAAAAAAAATTGTCTCAATTTTTGAAATATTGGAACTACGTCATGAAACTTCACAGGTGGCTGCAAGTCAATGTGAAGTCTGTGGTGGATCTGTAGAGACTCCAACTCATGTGGTTGACTTTTGGAAGATAAACACATTATAAAACGTCATTATAAATATGACATCATGTAGATCGTATGTGACGTAAAACGTGCAAAATTATGCTAAGCTTTAAAATTGCATACAAGAATCTCATCTACATATCTTTTCAATACAGCCAAACAAGTTTTTTTCTTTAATAGTTCTTGGACTGGATTTTTTTTTTCAAAAAGGTTCTTAATGATATAACAATACCAGCGTTATGACGTCACTTTCAAACCAAATGACGTTTTTGGCTTGGCTATCGTTAGTTTGCACATTACGTCAATCCTTAGGCCTGCGCACTTTTAGTTTTACTCGTTAAAATTTTCTTCTAAGCCATTTTCCAAGTGTAAACAATTGGGAAAACCCATCATTATTCTCTATAAACACACTGAAACTTCCAAATCAGACAAAAACGACCAGAAAATTTACTTTTCTTTTACCAAATATATATCGTGTGCTGAAAATACCAACAGATACACTCGTGCTACGCACTCGTGAAAAATACTGATTTTTCACTGCAATTCACGAAATATATCTGGCATTCATCTGAAACAGTAAAAAAACTCTCTATATATGTAAACCTTAACTAAATTATTGATATGAAACAGAACAATACAAGATTCCTGTCCTAAAATTCTCCAGTGAAACTCCTGCTGTCTTGTTTAATAGGTGCTTGAACAATTCAGTCCAAAATTGTATAATACCCCATCAGCTCTCAGTCCTTTGATTTCTTGTACTTGTACCATACATGTATTGTCTGTCATCATCAGGATCGTTGCGTCTTAGAAATGTTTGAAATGCTGCTATAGCATACATCTCCGTTTCATGTTCCGTAGTCTGTCCTTATTTTTCGAGGGGCATCCACTTTTGACTGTAACTGCAGCTTCTAAAAAGTGGCCACCAATAAGTTTTGGGTAATTGTTGGTCTGATAAACATTTACCCATATAATTTTGAGAGAAAGTTCACATATGCACCCATTTATACACAGCCCAATATAATATTCGTATGTATGCCAAATGAACTTTGGTCAAAGCATGGTAACCCTGGCTTCTCATTCGCCTGAAACTACCCTGACTGGATCCAAAAAGTGTGTATCAAGCTAGCATCTATCATTTTGATTCCATATTCCTTACAACGTGACTACATCATACGATAGCCATTAAGTCGTCTTAATCCAGAAAGCTGTCCTTGTACAAAATTAACAGCTGCGTGTACACAATTAGCATCTTCTTTAATGTCTTAAACATAGACGAATCTAATGTTCTTGTTTCAATACATGCTGTATTGCCTCTGCAACGTGTGCACAGAATGCATGGCGTCCATCATAAGGCCTGATTGGTGGATTATGTCGTGGGAACGAGATAATTATGTCGTGGGAACGAGCTATTATGTCGTGGGAACGAGATATTATGTCGTGGGAACGAGATAATTATGTCGTTGGCACGAGATCTTATGTCGTGGGCACGAGATCTTATCTCGTGGAAACGAGATCTTATCTCGTGGGAACGAGATAACTATGTCGTGGGAACGAGATCCTATGTCGTGGGAACGAGATAAATATTTTTTTCACATGTCCCCTCAGTGCTGCCGTACATAAAGTACACATGAATCAACTTGAAAATTGTCTGGCTAGGTATCGCTCGAACACATGGATGGGTCAAACTCGCACCGACGGTCCTGGCGAGTTCGACCCATCGAAGCTCAACTGTATAAATAAATAAAATAAAAATATGAAGCTATTACATACTAAATATGTATAAGCCCTGGGCCTCATGGTTTGACGGAAGAAGGTTTGTTTTAAAAGTTTTCCCTTTATAAGTCTATGTATAATCTTGATCCCCGGGGCTTGATTTGCAGGATTTATGTAGGGGACCAATAGACATTGCTACATATCAAACATATAAACTGTATGTCTCTTGGTTTCAGTGGAAATGTTTCGAAAGTTTTTTCCCCATTATAAGCCAGGGACAAGATTGGCAGGATTTATGTAGAAGAATCCACTAGACATTCCTACAAACCAAACATATGCATGTAAGTTGTAAGTTTCTTGGTTTCAGAGATGAAGATTTTCAAAGTTTTTTTCCGTTAAGTCTATGGAAACCCTTGATCCCCGAGGCGGGACCAGATTGGATCCCAGGGGCTTAATTGGCAAGATTTATGTACGGGACCACTAGACATTGCTACATACCAAACATACCAGCTGTGTTTCAGAGAAGAGAATTTTTTAAGTTTGTTTCCATTATAAGTCTATGGGGGCTACATTGTAAAGTGTGAACGGACCCATACGAATATTTCGCTTGAGCCTTCGACTCAGGTGAGCTAAAATGGCAATTGTTTACCTTCTACAAGGCAACGGACTGCTACATGTATCTGCTCATGACGTCGGACTCTATCTTCTTGTTTTCAATCGCCACATACACTGAACATCGCTAACTGTAGACTTCCAGCGTACATGTAAATGTCAGAGTTTATTAAGTAATTGCTCCATGGTAGCTATGTGACCTTTCACTTACGAATTTGCCCAATATTTTTAAATGAGTACGATTACTGTTTCCTGATATCTTTATTCAACATCTAGAATGATGGAGATCTGAAACATAGTAATATACTTATTGATCATCTTGTAAAAGTATTTGTCATATATGGATAAGGATATCCCTCTATCCGCTCCTGAGTCATTTGTATAACACTTGAAGAAAAGTTTTACAATGGTTGGTGTCAATTTCTCAAATTAATTTTTAAATCAAAACAATGCCATATTGTTAATTATCTGGTTACTTGTCCAGGAATATATAGCAAAAGTAAAGTCACAAATTAGAATTCACAACAGGAAACATTAGATTTTTAATGTAGCTTGGCCTTCATAGGGTTAGACTGCCCTCCAGCCAGGGGATTATTCTGCCCCATTTAATGCACAAAATCACGAAGCCAAGTTGGTTCAACACGAGGCCGCGATAATCTTCTCGGTGTTACAGGTGTTGTGCTTTCTTTAGTAGGTTGAGGCATATCTGGGCGGTTCACGCCTTGTTGTGGTAGCTCAATGCAACTTGGAGTCCTTGGTAGCTGTAACTCTGGTGGATCGGGCATTGGTTGAGCTGGATAATTTTCACCAGTAGGTTGCCCATTATTAGTTTCAGTTTCTGAGTTATCCTGTGGCACAAAGGGGGTTGGGCGTTTTGTTGGAGAACACCGTTGTGACACATGTGGGAGAGAATTACGCAAGTCAGGTTCAACAGTATGTCGAATTGGTTGTGGCACATGTGTAAGGGGACTCCAAAAATCTGTGTCAATTGTGTGTCGCGCTTTGGGTAGATAAATTGGGGTATATTGTCTGAGAAATTTCCTATTCCGCATAGTGATTCTTCCGGAGCCTTCCACACGTATGGCGTACTGATCATATTGGCGTATCTCTATCACACGCCCAGTTCTGTCCCATTTAAGGGGATGACGTCCTGCCTGATTTTGTATCCGAACGAAGTCGCCAACGCGAAGAGATGGTAGACGCTGTGTATGTTCTGTGAGATGCTCTGCTATCTTCATGTGACGGTTACATAACGCTGATTCTCGTTGCTTTAAAGTTTCTTTCCATGTGTCATGAGGCTTATAGTGACCAGGAAGAATTGGTATGAAATCTTTGACCGATCGACCAAAGACACACATAGCTGGCGAAAGTTTTGTGTCTCTGTTAGGGGTATTTCTGTATTAAAGGATGGCACGTTGGAAAGCATCTGTGTCCAGTTCACCATTTGGACCAGTGTTATTCGTAATCATGCGTTTAACAGTTTTTACACCTACTTCTGCCCTACAATTGCTGTGAGGGAACGCGACAGATGATAGTCTATGATGAACGCCCCATGTATTCAGAAACTCTCGTGTATTTGTCGCTACAAATTCAGGTCCGCCATCAGATGCTAATTCGTCTGGAATACCGAATGTTACAAACGTCTTTCGTAAACAGTCACTCAGACCTTGAGAACCTTTGGCTGCTCTCTCGACTATTGGCCAGTTTGAATACCTCTCAACAATCACAAGGTAGTTTCCACCCTTATAGTGAAAAAATCTGTTCATACACATTGGAATGGGTATAGGCTTAGGCGGGTCACTCGGTTGCGAAGGGGCCATGCGATTGCAGTGGTTGCATTTGTTTCTAAGGCTTATGATGTCAGATGTGATGCCTGGCCAGAATACAGATGTCTCTGCTCTAGATATCATAGATGTAACACCTTGGTGTGCTGAATGCAGGGCTGTTAGTATGTCTTTACGGAAAGAGGATGGTACTATGATGCGATCTTTGAATATGGCAACACCATCAACAGTTGATAACTGATCAGGAAGAGGAAAGTAATCTCTGATTGATGGTGTAAGGGAAGTGCGTTTGTCTGGCATTCCTGATTCTATCGTTTCAACTAAGCGATGCATCTCGACGTCTCCTGAGGTAGCAGTGCGAACCTTATCCCATGTAACACATTGTAAGTTTGTGATTGCGTTCATGGCTGAAGAGTACAATGCTGCCTCGTCAGTGTCATCACGTACAAAATCACTTGTTTGGGTATCATTAGATGAATATGTGAATGTGGGAAGGCACATAACATCACTGTTAGAGGTATACCGCGAAATGTTTGCAATATCGTCAATTAGCACAGTGGTTTCTGCATCACCACTAGGGTGACGTGATACAGCATCAGCAATGCGATGTTTAGCACCCGCACATACAGCATTTTGAACTTGTACCGAAGAGTTTTTTCCTTAAGATTACGAAGCCTTGCATTGGGAATGTTCTCTAGGGATCGATCCCCAAAAATTTTGAGGAGAGGTTTATGGTCAACAGCAATGACAAGGTCGTTGCATCCAAGGACAAAGTATCAAGGCCGGGCCGCGTAGCGCAGTCGGTAACGTGTCTGGCTACAGATGCGTGTATGACTGCAGATCCAGGGGTCACAAGTTCGATCTCGGCCCGGTCCCGTACTTTCGTGGAGATTGATCATGAAATAATTTCTACGGTCATTCTCCTCCCTTCTGCTGATTCTTTCAAGAAGGATTGTTGTCAGTTACAAGCGAAAGTATGTGCACAAATTACTGGTTAACCGCTTGTTCAAGCCTGCCCAGGAAAAAGTGTGCTTAGGTGAACTGACCATCCCGCAATGACCATGGCTGTTGACTTGGGACGTAAAGCAACAAAACAAACAAACAAACAAAACAAAGTATCGAGCTTTCTCAAGTGCGTCTGCAACAGCTAAGGCTTCTCCCTCACCAGGAGCATACCTTGACTCTTTAGCACTTGTGAATCTGCTGCCCACTAATGCTATCTTCCAACCATCAGTGCAGCAAAATGGGGTCGTTTTCGCGCATTCACAGTATTTTTGAAATAGCCAGAATCCAATCAAATCCTTTGACCAATCGGTAGCTAAACATGTTGATTTACTTGGGTCGAATATGCGTACGCCCTGCTCTATCTCACTGACAATAACTGCCTTTGATTCCTGAAATGCCTCTTCAAGAAGAGGATCCCATCTGAAAGGTGTTTCAGGTTTGAGTAGTTCCCTAAAGGGGAGCATCCTGTCTGTCATACTAAACGCGTAAGAGACCTGATTGATAAAGCCAAACCATGAACGCACATCAGTTATGTTTTTGGTGTTGGGAAATCAACAATGGCTTTCAGGTATTTTTGACAAGGGCGGACACTATTGGGGGTGATTTCGAAGCCAGTAAATTCAATACAGTCCTGAGCGAATATAAACTTCTCAGGGTTAATCGTGATTCCATTATTTTCACAAGTTTCAAGCCAATGGCATGCCTGGAAGAAGCTCTCTTCAATATTGTCTCCCCATAGTAAGGCATCATCCACACACTTTGTTTTCTTGGGAATATCACTTACGATTTCATCCAATCGCCACGTGTACCCATCCCCTGAGGCAATGTAACCCTGAGGCGCGGTTCGATAACGGTATCTGCCCCAAGGTGTGATAAATGTTGTTAGGTGTCTGTCCTCTTCTATGATAGGAACACTGTGGTACCCATTCCAGGCGTCGAATACAGTCTTTTTCATTCCATGTGGCACAGAACGAGCCTGGTGAAATGGCGATTGTGTGTGATGTGTCTCTCTAACTGCATGCGTATTTAGCGCTTGAAAGTCGACAGTTCGACGAGGTGTCCCGTTTTTCTTTGCACACACCACCATGTGGTGGCACCATGTAACTGGTTCTCCTATTGGTACCGGTTCTATGACACCAAGGCGAACGTCCTGATCATGACCAGACTTTACTTTATCTTGCCAGTGAAGTAGAACTGGCACAGGTGTATGATGGGCAACTGGTGTGGCATTGATGTCAACCATTAGTTTCATTGGAGGACCTGTCATGAGGGGCAAGGGTTGATGTTCACAAGTGTTGAAGGTACTGGACTTGTATCTGTCTAGTATGTACTGTTGAATGTCCGCTCGATGTTCTTCCGTGGCTGGGAATGGCAATTGTGTTGGCATTAGTGGTGGAAGTTCACGTTTGTGACAATCACAACTAATGTCATGTACCTTACTTGAATCAACTGTATTTGTTGATATCCCTTCATCACTTTTTGTGTCACCAATTGTGGGGAAATTGTCGTAATAATGCCAAGGGCAGTGCATGCCTCTCTGCTCAGGAATAGTTTATCAGATCTGTCAGTAATGTATACTGCCTGGCGCGTTTCAAACATTTCACCAGCACTGTTTGTCCCTGAGAAGCGAAGAATAGTGGCACCAAGAATCTTAATGTTTCTATTATTGGCAGCAAGCATTTTCAAAGTTACCGGAGTAAGATTACGTTCATTCATTCCCAAGCGATGAGCTATTTTGATGCCAGCTTGGCAGCTTTAAAAACCAGTATCTGCCATGGCTGAGACAGTGATTTTCCTTGGTTTAGATGGAAAGTTGGAAGCATATCCTAAGCTTTTATAGTCCTCGACCTTATTCTTGACACTGACATTGACATACAGTTGTGGTTGTGAAGATTTCTTAATCCATGTATTGTTAAGGTTGTCATACACATGATGGTCAAGATTAATCACTTTGTTTTTGAAAGAAGAGTTGTAGTCATTAGCTACACAGAGTGAATTGAAAACAGCACCTTCATGTTCTGTAGTATGTTTTTGTCAGTGGACTTAGAACTTCTACACATTGACGGCAAGTGATTCTTTAAAGTACATTTTTGGCACGTTTGTCCATATGCCACACATTCTTTCTGACGTATGCGAGGTGGAGCCTGAACACCATGACCAGTCTTACCACAATATGAACAAACTTCGCGTGTTTCTACTTTTGGTTTATCAAGATTTAAGGGGTCTGCATTTTTGTTGGGGCGATACGAACTACTTGCTGATTCAGCACCCTGCGAGTCCAAGAGTTTTGAGGCTGAACGCCTCCCAGCTTCTTTGGCTTCGACAAACTTAAACACTTGTTCTAAAGTTATATCTTGATTCTGGTCTCCGAGCAATTCCAATTGTATTTCTGAGTCGTAAAGTCCACGAGTTAGAACATCGCGTAAGATTGCGTCTGCATAATTGACGTCTGTGTCACAGTTGTTGCATTTTAACACAAACTTGCAAACACCAGCTTGTCCACGCAATCTTGCACCGAACGACCAAACTGTCTCTTCTTGATCCTGTGTTCAATGTTACGCGCGCGACCATTGTATTTTCCTCACGAACTGCGAGTTGTCGAATAGCTGCCAAAACAATTTCCTCAGTTTTTGTTGTCAGGGAACCACCTTGTGCTCTAGTAAGATCTCTGCGCAAAGTCTCATCGCAGCACTCAAGCAGTTGAATTATGAGTTCTTTGTCTTTGATTTTTGTCGCACCGACGTAATCTTCCCATCTGGAAAGGAAATATGTCAACTCCTCGCTAGTGCCTGCTGAGGACACAGTTGGTCGCTTCACTTTCTCCGCTTTAGCTGGTGTCACCGCAGTATCATGCACCTTAGCGTGGGTAGAAATGAGCGCAGCCACTATGGCAGCATCCAGGTCATCCGTTTCAAATTCACAGGCTGGTATAGGACACTTGACTCTAACCATCTTGCTGGTGTGTATGTCACAGTTCTATAATTTATTGTCTGGAATTGGATGTGTGGTAGATCTTCACTGATGAATCTCCATCATAAATAAGTACGATTACTGTTTCCTGATATCTTTATTCAACATCTAGAATGATGGAGATCTGAAACATAGTAATATACTTATTGATCATCTTGTAAAAGTATTTGTCATATATGGATAAGGATATCCCTCTAATTTTTTACTCAGAAAAGTCCGACACTTGCACAACTGAGTCACAACTAGCGTCCAGAAAACACAGACAGCGTTCGGGTTCTACAGATAGAGTCCAACATGGTTACATGTAGGCATCATGCGGTTGCAATTTATACATCATGTACACTAACTATTTGTCTGTATGACATGTATTGCCTCAAAAGGGCCAAAAATGAAGCCCTCGACAACTTCGTAATTTTTACGTCTTACATGTACCATTGTAAAAGCGCATAAACTAAATACATGCTGCCTTGTGATGTAGGTCGTACGCGGAGCGCAGCCGCGCTCAGTGGACAGAGCCGTAGACTGGGGATTGAAGGGTTGCTAGTTCAAGACTCGCCGGAGTCACTATGTTGTATCACTGAGCAAAAATAGTAAGTGAGTATGATCAGGAAATACCACAATCACAAATTGCAGACAAACCAATGACACGCGAAGAAGAGCCACACAATAATCAAGAGACACCAGGAAGACAAACTAAGCAAAGCAACCAGCTCTCTATTCTCCATCAAGCTGATTGCAAAACTAGAAGCGACATAAAGTAACGTACAACAAAACATAGAACAATTACAGACTCCCACAATGGGAGTAACAATAAACAACAAGTCAACAACAACAGAACCACCGCCTTAGAACGGACAGCAGACTAAGCCACCGGGGGCTTAAATGCATTTTATTGGTACCAAATCATCGCCCTAGATTCCTTCTATCCGCTACTCAGTACTGGTTCGACCCAGGGAGACAAATCTTCCCACATGACTGAAAACGTTTTGACTAGGGGCGTATAACATCAACACAAACAAACAAACTGCCATATACAATTCATATCGATCTGTACGGATTAAATTAAGATAATAAAGAAACAATAGCGCATTGTACATTCATAGTCACTGTGTTACAATATATAAATGAACATGTCTCATTGTTTAAAATGAATATTGGCCGTTATAAGATATAGTTATAAAGCATACTGCAGTAATTGGATTATTTACGTTATAAACACCGTAAGTTTATTCAGTGTGTGTGTGTAGGGGGGGGGGGGCGATGACAACGCTTTATTAGTTTCCTCGCGTATTAACTGTATTGTCGAACGTTGCCTGATAAACGTTGCCTATCTCACGGCATGTGCCTTTATCAGGTCATGATGACGTTGCACTTTTTGAATGACGTCGTTAATGACGCCGAATAAACACAAAAAAAGCGAAATTTACGTCATAATCGCTAGTTTGAAGAGAGAAACAGTAGGTAAAGTGGTAAATAGAATACCAGGTTTGCGTCTTTTGATATTAAGTTTCCCAGGCTCGGCTTTGAGAACGCATGTTCAATCCTTCTGCAAGCATCGCGATGTCAACAATCGTTCTCAAAGCCTAGCCTGGTAGACTTGATATTATATCAAAGGCCACTCACCTAGTTTTTCAATATATCCGATACCAGATCATGCTGGGATACCGAAAATTCAGTGTGTGTGTGTGTGAGAGAGAGTGCGCGTGCGTACGTGCGTGTGTGCGAACGTTTTATGTTTCTTTTCAGTGTTTTAGTCATCAACATATTCTATTGAGAACAGTACGGACCTCCCCTAGAGAAGCAATTGGACCTCTATTGAGGGGATCCGTAGCATTAATTCTAAGGAAACCTATAGTTACTTGTAATTATCCAAGAGGATCCGGACCCCTGTCCCAGCTGCCTCTGGACCCGCCCTTACAGATATACAGTTAACTCTCAATAAAACAAACTCTGATAGTTCAAGGCAACCGTTTAAGTTCTATAGATTTTTGTAATTACATGTGAATGCATCCGTCAGTAAGGCTGTGATATCTAAAAGCAGTCAGTGAAACGCCATTGCCAGCGGGCCGACGGTGGCCTAACGGGTGGCATACCGCACACCTGCGACTATGGTCAGTATTGACCGAAAGCAGTATCTGAAAACAAGAACGATGTTTTACGCCATTTAGAGATTATTCGAACGCATTCAGTTAACCCAATAATAGAACAGCAGTTTGACTGACTTAAGATCGAGTGAATTACATCACCATAAAAGAAACTGGACTCCTCTAGAATTACAGATAGGCTCGTCCAATTTAAAATGAGAAAGTAAAATATTATACTAGGCATAAACGGGTTGACCTATAGAAACTGTTCCTGGGTGCGGAGGGTTGGTCTGTGGTCTGTGTTTGTGGCAATTCTTGGACAATCTCACTTGTTTAGACCGCCTAAGTGGTTAACCAATTTTGAGTGTTCACACTTTCGCTAGCAACTGACAACTGCCCTATTTGAGACAGCAGTAGAGACAGAATTACCGTAGATTTTTTTTACCACATGTTTACATAGATATGTGGACGGAATAGGGTCTTGAACTCGGAGTCTCATGATTTGCAGATAGATGCACTGTTGACTGCACTGGCGGTCCTGGCAGTGTCATGAGAAAAAAACATGTCGATTCGACCTTTCTAGACGGTTTCCTAAAATGTATATAAAATGTATGCGTGGCAGGCATTGTATACATTGATTATGTGTTTAAATTGATCACTAACATTAAGCTTTCCAACAGTTCTTTTGAATTTATAAACTAAATCACCATAAAGTGCGGGCTCCAATATGCCTTGTTGCAGAAGAGTTTTTTGTGCCTGTGGTAGAATTTAGAAAATGCTCTACGAATCTTATGATATCGATAACCTTGTTTTCATAACTTAGCAGTCAAAAATTGGTTTCTTTTGTTGATTGATGTCACTAACATTAGAACATATCCTCGCAAACCGAATAAGCTGCGAAATATATACACCAAAGCAAGGGAAACGAGGAACATCTCCTTCAAGAAACGAGAACCTAACTGTAGTGGTTAGGTTTTTGACGAATCATTGTGTGAGTTTTTTTTTTGTTTTTCCCTTGTTTTGTGATGTGATACTAAGTGTTCTTTCCAATTTTGCAATGATCTTGATGAGGAAGAGGTTGCTAATTGCTCTGCTTCAATAGCGCTTGTGCTATTATGTGGCTGTCCATGCTCTGTGTCTCTTGCTTGTGGTGCTGTGGGTTGTTCTGTGGTCTATGATTGTGGCATTAATTTTCCAGGAAATTCTTTTCTCAGTGATTTTAAAAAATATATGATTTCAAAGTATTCAAAGCTTTAAATTCAACATGCTCTCACTTATAAAAATATTGTAAGGCTTTGGCAATTTCTTGACGACCTTTGGAGAAATGAATTTGCTATGAGAAACTGTTATAAGTCCTTTACACATACGCGGATCCGCAGATGGGGGGTGGGGTCCTGACAACGTGTTTTTTGGTGTGTTTTTGTCATCTACCTATTCCACAGAGGCCGTACAGGTATCCTTCGAGAAGCAGTTGCTTCGCAAAACGAATAACCTGCAGAATATATACACCATATGAAGGGGCTAGATGAACATCTCTATCAAGAAATATGAAACTAAATGCGGTGGTAAGGTTGTTGTCGATTCATTGCGTGAGCCTTTTTTGTGGTTGTTCCCCCAGGTTGCTTCTCAGGAGGAGTCCGTACTAGAATTTCTAAAGGAAACTTACAGCCACTTGTGATTTTCCTGTAGGGAGGGGGGGGGTCTTGGCCCCTGTCCCACCCCCTCTAAATTTGCCCATGTAACAGACCGAATTCAAGAATCATTTATAATGCTCGAATCGCCAGTAGGTTGAAAGCAGTATATAAGACTATCTCATAAGTGTGAGGATGGGATAAAAATATCCGCCCCAAAGATTGTCGTTTGGCATCAAGAGGTTTGCCGACTTATGACAAACGGTGATCGTGAGGTTCGACCTTTTATATTCTATCCTCAGACGAATAACAAATTCTTTTTAATGCACACCTGTTTAAAAAGCTCTTAGTAGTTCCTGAATACGAGATGTGACATATCACAATGACGACACTTAACATAACAATGATGTCAATTGTCTTCACACGTGCGGCTGTTTGATTTTTATCTTTCCCACGGGTTGTTAAGGGGTATGTGAGATAGAATTCTCTCAAATAGGAAAAACAGCTGAAAGCCCAATCTGGTGTGTAAGAAATAAGAATCTTTACATTTGCAAGGATCAGAAGCGTTTGTTTCAAAATCAAGTACAATAGCTTAGTGGTAAATAAATTAAAATGCATTACAATGTGTCTTTTTCTTTTCGTTTCAGATAACCAATTTTACACAATGCCACGTGATCGTTAAGTAACTTTAAGAATATAAAAAAGAGAAATAACGTAAAAACTGGTACTATTATGTATAATATTAATATTAACTTCATTACAAATATTATTTTTGATTCAATTATCACTAAATATTTTAATATGCATATACAGAAAATGTTTTTATCATTTGATGATAAAGTTCAGTAAATATATTCAATCAAGAGCAGTTGAAGTACATTTAACTACAGAAAAACATTGCGAAATAATCGTAGATTAATAATATGGATGTTTGTAATAGTAATACCTCTTGGCATTTCATTTGGTTTTGTTTGTGATTCAAAGTTCCAGTCAACTGCTATGGTCAGGTTTTTCCAAAGAAGAACCATAAACATAAGGAATATTGAATTCAAACCGTCTTGAGAATTTAGGCATCTGTATAGAAGAAGCTACCTGGGAAAACATTCCAACATTATTGAACAAATGTTGACTGGGACATATAGCAACACCTCCGTCAAGGAAAGAATTCGTAAGGGCAAACGTTTAGTTGACACAAAATATCAACATAATAGAGTATCACACTGATATAAGTAAATCTTGTCCCTAGTTTGAATATGGAAGGAAGTCAGCTTGCAAGCGTTCGTTGAAAAAAGTCACGGATATCAGCGTGATAATTATTTTGTTTTTTAATACTCTGAATGCTGTGTGTCATTTGTGTGTTTACCTCGTTAAGTCCGTTTTTATGATGATTTTTTTATCAAAATCGCGAGATATTTTCCCCGTGGCATCACGAATGTTTGGCACCATCTTATCTTATGTCATGCAACGGCAGCATACATGAGAAAGCATCTGCATAAGGGTGAAATCTCACTAAGTGTGGAATGATATCTGCATACTTGTTACTCGGCTTTTATCCTCCAGTTTTAATCATTTAATATTTACAGCTGCATACAAATGTAATAATATCAAATATAGCATTATTATAACACTTTTCGTAGCGATATTGATGAGAGTATATGATTGTGTGACTTATTTGGTCTGCTTTTTTATTTGTATATTAACATTTTTATATATCTATACTGATGTTTGATTTTTATATCTGTATATTACGAAAGCCCGGTAGTGCCATTTCTTATTTCTAACTTCTGACTTCTAACACCTATGTTAATAATAATAAATGGCCCAACCAGGCTTATGCAAGAAGCCTGTTAGGGCCATTTCTTACTTCTAACTTCTAACTTCTTACTTCTTACTTCTAACTATTAACTTCGATGTTCGCATGTTGACACGTATGAGTCCATGCATGCATGCGTACATGCGTGCAGACACCAATGTGTGTATGTCTGTTTGTCTGTCTGTCTGTCTGTCTTTCTGCATGTAAGTATGTATATATGTGTGTATGTCGAAATGAGGGTTTAATTGGAACACTTTATGCGTGTTGTGAAACATGTCAGACTATATTGGCACCGGAATCCTGGAAGTCTGTGAATGTCCAGAAAGTGTCGCAGACTGATCGAATGGTTTTAGGTGGGTCCTAGGAGGTAAAAACAGGGCTTAACTCGATTGACACCTAAATCCGGGAAGTCTGCGAGTCTCCAGAAAGTGTCGCAGACAGATGCATTGGCTTGGAGAGTATCACAGGAGTTCAAAACAGAGTTTAGCTCGATTGGCACCGGAATCCTGAAAGTCTGCGAGTGTCCAGAAATTGTCAAAGAACATTGGAATGTCTTACTTATGCTTGTGCCAGCTAGATGTGAAATATGGCATTTGCTACACAGCTTAAGATAGATCCACAGATGCCTAAACATACCATTAACTCATCTATGTACATTCGAGTCAGGTGAGCCGAAAAGTATACGAAACTTTGTGGCTGCTGAAAAATAGGCCAATGTTTTTCTATTTGGTATAACTGATAAAACGAATGCAGCAGATTTGTTTTGTTTGCAAGAATGTCGTCAGACCAGGGATCGAACCAATGACCACTTGGTTGATAGAAACACTCTACTGATTGAGTTAAGCAGCCCGTCGGTTAAGAGTGTTGTATATGTTAAAGCAGATTTGAGATTAATGAATTTTTCCTTTAATCCAAGGTTTTGATAAATGTCTACTGTAATATTACAAAGTTTTATGACTCCTTAAACACTATTGTAATCATGCAAAAAAAATGAACGAATAATGCCAAAGAAAGATACTGACATAATTGCAAACAGTGAAGACCCTGATTTGACTTCTTCTCTAGGGACAGTCTGATGTGGGTCTGCACTGTTTGACCACACCTAATTGTCCAAAAAGTAGGAATTAATGCATGGCAATTTCTTTTGGTAATTGTGTTGTCTTTCACGACTGTTGATAAGAAAAGAGACTATTGATAGAAAAAAAATAAGAAACGGGAATATACACTTTAAATGTTTTCAACCAAAACATATGTTATGGGTTCTTAAAAGTACTGTCTCAATGGGACGGTTCTTTTTAGCACCCAACATATAAAACCATGGTTGCATATACATGTCGGGCTTCCACGTTTACAATATTTTGTAAAGGTTAGCACGAATTCAAAAAATCGAAATGATTCCGTTTATACGCAACTACACAGCATTTCTGCACGTCGAATCACGGGTTCGTTGTAACTCCCATACAACAGACTTCTTTCATCATAATAAATGGTACCACTGTAAAGCTTTTATATTTGAAACGCAAAAATGAAATCAGTAAAACAGACTTCTTCCATCATAATGAATGATACCACTGTAAAGCTTATATGTTTGAAACACAAAAAAATCAGACTCAAAAGTGCTGCCTCAATGAGGCGGCTTTTTTAGTACCCAAAATATAAAACCATGGTTGCAAATATGGCTAAAGTTTTGTAAACGTTTACACGAATTCCATATATCAAAATAACACAGCTAAATAGCTAATATCTTTGCAACACACTTTAAATGCTTCAACTAAAACATAAGTTGTAGGTACTCAAAAGTATCGTCTCACTGAGCAGTTCTTTTTATCACCCGAAATATGAATATGAAAATGAAGCTCGTCACGTGTATTGTTTAAACGGTAGGTCATTTTTGTAAACGTTTACTGCAAAACACGAAAGGTTGCTGTTCACACGTGTAAATGAGGAAGCCCCAGTTGCAAATGATTTGTGCATGAAGCAAAAGCTAGATGTGGTTCGGTAAAACAGTCAAGCTTCAGTGGTTTGGTGTGTTCAGGGCTACACAGCATTTCGAGAGCTCAGTGGTAGAGTGCTTGACTCGAGACCGAGGGGCCGCGGTTTCGAGCCTCAATGGCGTCACTGCGTTGTGTCTTTGAGCAAGACTTATAATCCTAGCTTAGTACTGGTTCAATCCAGGAAGACCCTTCTCTACATAAGTGAAAGATTGGTGATGTGACGTAAGAATCAAATCAAACAAATAAATACACAAGATTTTACGCGTCGAATCGAGGGTTCGCTGTAACTACCTACTTTCATTATAATAAAGGATACCATTGTAAAGCTTCTATCTTTGAAACGTTAAAGAAAATCGGTATTTACCTTTAATTATTTTCAACCGAAACATATGGCCACGCATGTTGTTGGTACTCAAAAGACCCGTCTCAATGAGACGTTTCTTTTGAGCACCCAAAATTATTATGGCTCTCTAGGTCAGCATTTTTTTTCAAAACTGCGTTCAGGGCAGGTAAGTTTGATCTTTTTTGCCTAGGCTGTAGAATAATTTATGCAGAGGATAGAGCACAAATGCACAGATAATTAAACTATCTATTCAATGCGAAATAGAAAATTGGATTTCTGTCGCAGCAGATCGGACACGGCAGCACGATGGTCATGGCTTTCATAACCGGTCATCTTTGACCCCAGCAAGTGACGTGTGACCGCGTCACATATGTAAATACACCTTACGGACCAATCGTTGCAGCCTTTCTTGGTAGAACTTGAAAGAATATGAAAACGTGGATCGATATGTCAATTATCATTAGTTGTTAAAGAAGGTGTTACCCTGTCAAATTTGATGGGAGATTATGGAGTCAAAATTGAATTGTTTTCAAAAATCTCAAAAACGAAATAAAAGTAAAAGAAGATTAGGTCGAAGTTATCAATGAGGGCAATATCTGAATAACTCAGTGTAGAAAAAATGCTGGTAAGATATACCGTTTCCGAGTTTTTGAGCGCAAAAGGCTCCTTTAGTAGTATAGATTATTATAGGTGTTAGAAGTTAGAAGTTAGAAATAAGAAATGGCACTACCAGGCTTTCGTAGTATATTGATGTTTATCATAACTGCATTGCTGCACGTTGCCTGATAAACATTGTCTATCTCACGGCATGTACCTTTATCAGGTAATGATGACGTTGCACTTTTTGAATGACGTCGCTAATGACGCTGAATCAACACAAAAATCCAAAATTACCCTTTTGAAGAGAGTTAAACAGTGGGTAAGCTGATAAATAGAATACCAGATTCGCATCTTTTGATATGACGTTTACCAGGCTCGGCTTTGAGAACGCATGTTGAATCGCTTGGCAAGCCTCGCGATGTCAACAAGCGTTCTCAAAGCCTTGCCTGGTAAACTTTTTTTTATCAAAAGACACTCACCTAGTTTTCTCTATTTTGATACATTACCATTATCGTTTACAGTTGGAAGAAAAACAACTTGGTGGACAGATACTTGTATAAAATGAGGGCCAGAGGATTTTATCTACTTTTGTTTGGAACTATTTTGGGCGCATCACTTTCTTATTTTGTTATGATTCATAACACCGTCCGTTACAAGAAACTCTTATTGTCAAGCAGGGAGCCGTTAAAACAGACACGCTTATCTTCAAAACTCAATCCAAAAAGTATATATAACGCTGCCATTGTACAAGATAAAACTAGAGGTGAAAACATTCGTTTCAACAACCAGGACTTGGTAGCTAAAAATATTTTAGTTGATAAACTGTCGCGACAATTATCTACAAGTGAAGAAGTTATCAATGAAGCACAAAGAATCCATACTAATATGTTTTCAACTCTCATTGGACACTACAAGTATGCGATGTTGTTTAATATTGCAACTTTTGAGAATAAAGGTGATCCCGCCATAACAGCTGGTGAATTAATACTCTTACAGAAACTTGGTATTGATCTTGTTTTCCATTGTGAAGGCGGGAGATGCAAAGGACGTACACTTGAACAGGCTAAGAATATTAGCAAAAGCTACAGTTCTACGGATTTGGTTATATTAATGCAGGGGGGAGGCAATTTACTTTCATATACAGTTCCAGACATGAACCGAAGGCGTGTTCTAGAAACGTTTCAAGAGTTTGAAATCCTTCTATTTCCACAAAGTATATGGCCTAGAGCTGACGATGAGCACAAGACACTTTATCAAAAGGTCTACTCAAGTCACCCACGACTTACATTTCTTTACAGAGATCGTGATTCTTATAATATCGGGAAAAAACTGTTTCCTAGAGCACGACCTTTCCTCATGCCTGATATGGCGTTCCAGATTGGACAAGTTAACCGTTTCCTTAGACCAACTCATGATATCATGTGGCTTCAGAGAGTGGATAGCGAATCACCGAAATACCGTATACCTAATAACACACGAGGTTATGACTTAATAGTACAAGATTGGTTGTCATGGAAAACACCAAAAGGAAGTTCGAAATTAGAAGATTCATTTTTAATGACTGCTAACGGGATGCTATTTCTTCAACGCGGGCGTGTTGTAGTGACAGATCGATTACATGGACATATTTTATCAACTCTCTGTGGTATCCCCCACGTGGTCATTGATCCCGTGAACCACAAAACCACTTCCTACATGAAAACATGGACAGTTGGCATTGAGAATATCTTGGTAGCTGACTCACCAGAAGATGCTCTAAATAAAGCTATTGGACTGCTTCATAAACTTGATGATAAATACCGCGTGTTTCTGCATTCAGAAACAGCACAGGGGGTTGATTTGAACTATTTGGTGCTTCCCTGATTGTATTATAAAGTGTTGTAGAGTTATGAAACTATCTACTTTATCATATAACGTCGCGTCTGGGAGTCAAATAACGCCATGCAATAAAATCTGTAAACCACTAGTGGTTTATCGATTTACGAGAAACGTTATTACGTCCAAAACAACGTTGCGTACATGATGACAAAATCATAACATTTTTACGCCAGAAATGAGATTTCAAAGTATTTGTCATATGATAAATATAATCTAACATTCGTGCTCTTTTATTATTGAATTTATTAAACTCGTTGCAAAAAAGAGATAAAATGCTCGGCAAACCTCGCATTTTATCTCTTTTCCCCAACTCGTTTAATAAATTCAATAAAACATGAGCACTCAAGTAAGATCCTCTATGTATTTATGGTAGACAACACATGTTGCTAATTCATCAGAATGAAAATAGAATAAAAAAATCACTCAGTAATGTATTACATATTAGCAATAGGTCTAATCCGGGAAATGAACATTTTGAAAGCATATCTTCAATCACCTGTAGATGTACCACGACCTCTGATTAATGACCTTTGTGTCTTTTGATTTCAAGCGATTGATGCAGCATGCGTAAAATGCGCCAGTTGGGCTGGAACATCTGTGTTTGTCTAAGATCTTATAGTAAATGTAAATAATGCCTGAAACCCTTTTTTCTAGAACAACACAGTAATATTGTAGATACAGTCACGCTCCAAAGCTTTTGGTTTATCTGTAAACAGGAATGATAAATGAAATAAATGCTGAAAGTACAATCAAATATATGGACGGCCATTAGAAGTTCGCAACGTGACTTCGGTTGTGTTCTTGTGTGTGTGTGTGTGTGTGTGTGTGTGTGTGTGTGTGTGTGTGTGTGTGTGTGTGTCTTTCTGTGTTCTGATGCCACGTTCTAACAAATGCAGAATATGGGGCAAATATATGGCCTGGAAATATATATGAGCCGTGACATTAGATTTCCAACAATGTGGTATGTGCAAACAGCAAAGGCTCAGACCAGCCTCCTCACACGAATACTGGATTCATTTTACCTGTGTCCCACAAAAGGGACGTTAGGCAAATATGGGTAAAGTGACCATACATGTATACTAAAACCAAGTGCTAGTCGGTCAACTTACATTTTTACGCTAGTTCAGAAAGTGAAACATAAAATATACAAAATTCATGCTTTTTTAAATGAAGCAAAACTTTGTCGAGACTCTGCAAGTTATTTCATTTAAAAATGAAATGTGCTTTTTGCACGGACGAAGCTAGAGTAAAGGTACTGTAACAACCGAGCGGTCACGGGTGCTGCTTCAATTGTCAGGATGACACCCGGGGGAGGGATAACTCACAAGTAACTAAATCAAAAAGGTTTCTCTTTATTTAAACTTCAGATCTGTCTCTAACTTCTAAATAACTAAACGCACAGCTGCACGAAAACCCTTCAGCTAGCAGCACTCGACCCTGCTTCAATAACGTTCAGAGCTGAAAGACCCTCGTGCTTGCAGACGGCGAGCTTATATACTCCAGCATCCAACCGTCCAGCAAACTGCTAGAAAAGTGTTGGAAAAGTGCTGGAAAATCAGCAAGGCGCTGGAAAATCAGCAACACGCTGATTTTCCAGCAACGCGCTGATTTTCCAGCATCCAGCACTGTGGAATTTGTGACGTCACGGCTGGATACTGTTGAAAACTGAAGCGGGTGGGGTGCTTAAGTACATATTTTCAGACCAAATTCATGAATTTGAAACATACACTACGTTAAACTTGTTTCTTCAAAACAAGAAGCAGACAAATTTTCGGAAAGCTTTACTTTGTACACATGCACCGGTAAACAAATCGCTTATGCCCCTTTTCAACAGAGGCCCCGAATCCCACGAAATGCCACGAATTGACAAATATTTGGATTCGTGGCTGAATCGTACTCAGTTCGTGAAGATCTTAACTGATTCGCACAGTCCGTAGTCAGTTCTTGCAATTCGTAGGTCTATCGGGAATTCGGCTCAAAAGTTTTGAACTGTTCTAAACTTTGGCCACGAATTCCCCGATTCGAAAAATCGTGCGTGGTTCGTACCAAATTCCTAAGGCATTCTTGGACATCGTAACTGATTCTTGGACATCGTAACTGAATCGTAATCGATTCGGAGGCGTTTTTGGGCGTTCGTAGCTACTCTTAGCTCATTCGTGGGGAATCGGGAGATTAAGCCAAGCAATAAAACCAAGGAAGAGATAGTTAAGGGGTTTTCCCTAAGATTAATTACCCCGTCACGCGCATGTGAGCCAGTCATAGAAGTTGAAACAGATTTGGCAGATTCTGTAGCACAATCAGGATCAGCCAGTAGCTCCTGGCTGGTGATTTTGCCAATGGCCAACTGTCATATTTTTCCAAGTCAAAGAGTCAGGGCCAGGGCCTCTCGACTTTAATGTAGTTGTTTTCTTCTAGCTATATAAGTAGCTATTTTCAACACTCAAGTTGCAGGATCAATTCTACAGCTGCTTTACGAGGAACATTCATTTTGGAACTGATGCCCCCGAAGCATGTCACGGGTGGTAATGTCGTAAGGGGCAATCGAACGGTTATGCAAATGAAATCTTTACGAGATCATCCGGACATGAGCTAAGGGAGCAATAAACAATGGAATCAGCTATGTGAGTAGTCCTATTTAACTGTTTTTACCGTTTTGGAGCCTAATATAAGGAAACGGAGAATGCTATTCCCAATAATGTCCATTTCTGAACAAGAGGCAAAAGAATCTGACGTAAGAAAGTTTACATCTAACGAATGATATACTTTCTCCTGAGTAAGGTGTACGCATAATATCATTTTAGTGGTTGCTAATGAAGGTGTTCTGTTCAATAAATGTTCTTAAATGCATTATTTTTGAAAAAAAAATCATATCCTTTCCAAATTATTTTTCAAGCATAAGCCGTATACATCTTCTTGACGTCACTTTGTGTCTGCAACGAGTTTTTGGTGCCCATTACCCCTTACGACATTGGTTGCCCCTAACGGTACGATTGCCCCTTACAAGACAAACAAACTTGGATAGTTCAAAGAGAAAAGTGGAAAAGATACGTTTTAGAAAATATTCTCGTTGTGATGCATGACTTGTCACTGATACAAATTCAATTTATCCTCGTCATGTGAAAACCTGCTTAATGTCAATTGCGACCAACAAAGGTGCAGATCAGCCTGCCTGCGCGGTCTGAACAGCATCCATTATTATGCTTCTTTGATAGCAGGATATCTACTGATGTTAAAGCCAGCCCAATCATGCTAAAACTAGAATGTCAATGATGCAGCTTTTTCTGTGGCTGAGGAGGCTGGTTTGAATCTTACCTGGTCAGCCTAGAAATCCCTAAGACGCATTTTCACATGGTATGGCTCAATTCCAAGTTACATTGAGGAGCGCAGTGACTAATTGGCAAGCTCCAGGGGTTGCGGGTTCGAGCCTCAGCAAAGGCTCTGCGTTGTGGCTTCAAACAAAACTTGATTAATTGCTTGGTACTGGTTCAATTCAATTATGAGATCAACGAAGTTTTGAATAGTACTATAATTGTGCGTGTGAGGGGTGGGGGTGGGTGATGGGTTTGTCATTGAATGGGGATGTTTGGTCATTTTAGGCTATCATTAAGGTTAAGGTAAGATAGGAATACTTTGGGGAAGGGGGTAAGCATTTTTTCCATACGTGTGTGTGTGTGCGGTGGGGAGCGTGCTAGAAATGTATAGTTGAGGGGGAACTAATACTGTAGACGGAAACTTTTGAATATAGTCCCCCCCTTCACCACCCTAACCAATGTGCATGTTTTCACTTGGTGATTTCTTTATTTATTTATTTTTTGCTGGGGGCGGGAGGGATGTGTGGGTTGCTACGAAATGGGATTTTTTTAGGGGGGCTCATGTTTGGTCCACTCTTAGTCTAAGGCTAAGTCTGGGAATAGTTTCTGGGGTGGGGTATACTCAAATTTAAATGTTTTTGGGGCATTTTTGATACATATATCTTGAGGAAGGGGTGAGGAGCAAAGTAGTCAGTGGATTATAAGCCGCCCGGATAATTTAGCCAGAAAACAATGAACATAAATGCCCCCCCACACCTTCCACTGGCAGTGTGGGTCATTATCAGGTGGTGGTGTATCCCAAGCGATTTGGCTACGTAACCTGGTATTTTAACATGCAAGGATTTGAACAGAGCTAAAAAATGCAATTGCAGCGAATCTGAGTGCACCACCATAACCAAACTCTTTCCTATACCCAACTCCTCTGCTAGCACTTGCCCAGGGCTACAGTTTCGTTTATATTTTCCCCGGGTCTGCTTAAAAATCACCTCATACATCTAGGAGCTGCCGTGGTGTAGCGGATGAACGGGGGGTCGCAGGTTAGATCCCCGACTTCACAAGTCTGTCGGATGAGAATTTATGCCTGGGTCCAGTCTCCATATGACCGTAGTTGTTGGTGGGGCGATT
The DNA here is from genome assembly GCA_964019695.1 of Loripinus fragilis. Lineage (NCBI taxonomy): Eukaryota > Metazoa > Mollusca > Bivalvia > Lucinida > Lucinidae > Loripinus > Loripinus fragilis. Next base: position 64,811,152 of record OZ026521.1, on the reverse strand, counting down.
TAAACATTGCGCATACATCTATCAAAGGGATGTGTGTTATTGTTTTGTTATAAGAAGGACATCATGCTGACCTTTCTGACGAGATCAGGCAAATGTTGTTGAAATGTTCAGGGTATCAATGGGGTTTACTTATTAACGAAGTATGCTCCTAAAATTTAACGGTTAGCGAATTTTTAGGGTATTTAATCAAAGCGAATTAAGACATAAAATAAAATGATAAGCGAGTTGGGGGTAAAAAATACCGAATAGCACAGTGGTGCGTTTAATCAGTTAACGAACTTGATGGAAAAACGCTATTCTACTATTCCACCTTGTAAATGCCTCCAGACAGGCTACTGATTTTTGGGCCTAAAATTTACTGATTTCTGGGGCCAAAATTTACTTGATATTAGCGATTTGGGGGCCTCAATTTTACTATTTGGCGATTTGTGGGCATAACTTTACAAATTAGCGATTTATTGGGCCCAAATATTACTGATTAGCGATTTCAAAGGTACCCCATTGAGACCCTATATCATGTATGGATAATGTGCAAGCCCTAGACCAAGAATTTTCTAGCAGACACTTAAGAGTAATCCGTTGTCCAACAAATGAAGGGCGTTTACCATACTGGCTCGTAAGGGTTAACTGACTCGTAAGGGGTAGTCAATGTCGTAAGTGTTGATGTTTTTTTTCTATTTAGTCTATGTCAACATTTTAAACCCGATTTTGACTAAACACTATTAAGGCATAAAAGAAAATTTATGTAAAAGTATATATGTGTCATTTAACCTGCCAGTAAACATGTTAAAAAGCCCCTAAACCATGTTTATTTAAGATCAAAACCAAAAAATCAACACACCCTCGTCCAGGATAAATTGATTTTTAGACTAACTACTCGGTTTTCCACTTCCGCTATTGCTTCCCATTACACAAAAATTATAACTATTGGGAATAGCATTGCCTGATTTCTGAAAATTAATCAGCAAACATTGAAATAAATGTAGAGGTCGCTAACTTACATGTTTTGCTCGTTTTATTTTCATCCCGTCACTCATATCTGGACGCTCTCGTAAGGCGACCGTTTGCATAACTTTTGATCGCCCCTTACGACATTACCACCCGTGATGTATGGGCCTTTTTTTATAACTATCGTGAGAGAAAATCTCGCCATTCGTGGCGAATCGTAGCGGATTTCTGTTAATTCGTGCCCAATTCGTGCTGCATTCGGCATATTCTTAACTGATTCGTAATTGATTCCTTAACTTTCGTGCAGCATGTTCTTATGTTATTTTGCTAATCGTAATGAATTCTTGTGCGATTCCAGCCGAATTGAGCCGATTCCCCCCAGCCGAATATTCCCCCCCCCCCCCCCCAAATCAATAAAAAATCAATTCGTGGCGATTCGCGCGATTCGTGGCCTGTGTGGAATAGAGGTATTACGTCATAATCGATAGCAGTATAAAGTAATCAACTGAGCACCACGATGCTCGCCGAACAAGCTGTGAAAATATGATGCTAAAACAGGTAAATACAGACTTGACAGCGCATGCATTTAGCACCACATTGTCCCAAACATGTCCGGACACAAGAGCAACAGGCACAAAACACCGATTCATGGTACAACATAAAACTGCACCCGCCCCTACTTCACAATAGAAACTAGAACAAGCTTTCGGAACAGCTTTGATTTGGAAAACGGTTTAAGAAAGGAACACAAACATGATCTCTTTACACTCTGGGTAAAGGGATCATAAGGCAGTGTTCCTCAGAACATGGTGAAACACAGAAAACTTCCACTTCAGTTTCCCAAGATACAAGAGAGAGAGAGAGAGAGAGAGAGAGAGTAAATACAACATGCACTGATATGCATTAAGATCAAAACCATGTGCAAACTACACACATCCATATAGAATAGAGTTGAGCCTGATAAATCCCAAACACAAAAATACAATGAGCTCAGTGTATCCAGATTTGGATCCAGTGGATACAAATCTCGATCCATGAGATCCAACTTGGATAATTTGACTGAGAAAGATAATGGTGATGCTCATTAGCATCTACAGGCTCACAAGAATGCTGTTCATTGCATGAAAGCTAGATCTTGAGAAGGGGAGAGAGGCCCAGACTTTACAGTACCCTCTTTTCAAAAAGTCACACTTTTTCTACGATATAAACCATAACACAAATCCCTTATCATTTAACTTTTTTGTTTGTTTGAAGATGTTAATTGTTACCGTGATATAAGAAGAATAAACGTCAAAAGTTTTTTTTCGATCGGACTTATCGTTTTTGCTACTCAACAACTTTAGCAGGTTAATCATTGAAATTCAGCTTTAAGCTTGCAATTTACATAGATAATTTGCACTGCTCTGTACGCTTTATTATCCGCGACACAGCATTGAAATTTTCCGCGATTATTTATTATCACCAGACGTCACCGTTCTTTTTTGAGAATTGAAAAAGAAAATGCTACCAAATCGAGTTTTAAACTCTCACATTAAAACCGGAAGTATACAGTAGTCATAAAACTTAAATCGCCAACAATGGACTAATCAAGTTCTACTGTGTTTGACCTACAGTGTTCAAATAAAATTAAGTGCATTTAACAATTTTACCAGGAGCTACTGGTGAAATTCAAAAATCTCGATTTTTTTTGAAAATGCAACATTTTTAAAAATGCGTAAAAATCTACCATAGCAAAATGTCAAATTGTTTGTTTTTTTCAAGTCGGACAGACCAGTTTGTAACCACCTAAACGTCAATTTTATAAAAACTACTCTCAAAACCATTTTTTCTTTAAAAAAGTCGATTTTTGCATTTTTAACCACAAAAATTTTGAAGTAAAAGAAAACTGTTAAAAACACCTCTAATTGTTTGCCCATAAAATGCACATATATAGGCAAAACATCATTTCAATTTTATTAGTGTTTGGTCAGAAATTATGAGTTTGAAAAGTGACCGATTAGAACTTGATTTTAGTATATGAACACACAGATAATGAATATTAGTTCTTAGTACGTTAAACCATTCTTGGAACATGCATGCAGAGCGTTTAAGTGACGGTAGAGGTCTGTTCCTTATGTGGGAGCAGTGCATGCTCTGCAAAGGCGTAGCCAGAACGCTGAAATAGTTACACACATTAAAGGGAGACTACTGGAGCAAGCAATGATTCTCTTCAATTGAGTCCCTTTCAACATTGGAATTGCTTTTAAAGGAAAGAGTTTGCTCCCAAAGGAAGGGAATTCTTTCCTCTAAGAACAGTTCCTTATGGTATGATTAATCACTTTTACCATATTGGGTGACTTCCCTTGAATGTTACTATTTTATTACGCACGTGCGTAACTGCGTTATGGGAGCTACGGCAATGCTTTTGAAAGATCGAAATTGCACAAGCTCGGCTGAGGCTTTACTGCTCGCATATGCGATGCGTATCAAAATATGATGCATTAGCTCAATATTTTTTTAAAACAAGGTCAAGCATTAATTGGTTAGAAACTGTAAAAAACTAATTAAGCACTAATGGATCAACATGACATCAAAACAAAGAACTTAATTTCTGGTAGCTATCACTTACATTCCTAATGGACTTAACATTACCACTTGTAAACATTCAGCTTTGGTAACCAAAAGCAAACACAGTACCATCCTTAAGGTGTTTTATGTTTGGGGACACGTGACTTTCCCACGAGTGCAATAAACAAATTATACATATGCACAGTGACTTCTGATTTTTTTTATCACAGAGAGCAATCACTTTGAACCCTGATCAGACTACTCCCAATGGAGCATTTTGATTAGGGTCAATATTTGCATTATATGCCACCAAAGTACATTATCAGAAAAAAGAACAGATGGCAACAACGTGTCTTGAATAGCAGGAAAAGAGTTCAGGGCCCGAGGTTATAAAACCTTTTTCGTGCTCAACTCAACTAAGCGTGGCATTTCAACTGCTCATAAAAAACTAAAATACTGAAAATATAGGTACTTCAATTTTTTAAGCTCTAAGGTGATGTATTTTTCCTGCTAATAAATGTTAAATTGCCAACATTTGTTGTCATTTTAACATTTAAGAGCAGGATACATTTCGTGCTCAACTGAGTTGAGCATGAAAAAAGTTTTATAACCTCGAGGCCTGTCCTGGGTAGGTGATGCACTTTGTGTATTAGCTAGTTGCACATATAATTTACAATACACACATTGGCTCATAAATTATTCAAAATCCAGTATAATGGAATGAAAAGTAAGCAAAGGTGCAAAGATCAGGAATCGATACAATCAAGTACCATACCTGACCCAGGATACCAATGGAAAAGTGACAAACTCACAGTAGACACCACAAACGAGAGCCGAGAGGTCAGCCCTTTCCCAGCAGGTGACCACAAAGCACATATAAACAGACGCGCACAAAGACATAGCAAACACAAGACAGAACAAAAACATAAAAGATCCACAAAAGAAGAACCGCCTTGGAACGGTCAGTAAAATATTTTACTGGAGGGCTTAAACCGGTTTAACAGCGCCAACCTCACCCTTAATTCAGATGTGGATCAAGGCACATAGATATTTGGTTTGCATGAAAGACCCCTAACTTATCAATGCATCATCTCCTAAAACATATAAATCAAGATATAACAAGGAGATAAAGCAAAGATAAGGACTCAACAGTAAATAAAACTGAATACCGGAGCAAAAGAAATCCAACAGGTAAACCCCGGTGGGCCCGACAAACAGCCAAAGCATCAGGCCCCTACCATCTCATCAATAGATAAGTCTTTAAGTCGGAACCATTATAGAGTCTGAAGTCCGACCCACCGGCGTGCAATTAAAGAGGAAAGCAAAGTTGCCAACCGTGATTGGGTTGACTACCAAGCATGCAGTCTGTTGCAATACATTAATGTTATAGCCAATCGTTTTATAATAGGAAATTATTTTAATGAAATGCGCTGAAAAATTGTTAGAGCCAACAATCTTCTTCAATTTATACACCAAGTCACCATAGAAAGCATAAGGCATAAATGTACGAAACCTCGGAAGATACATAAAATCTTTCGTCTATATATGAGAAAAGAACTTAAATCGAGAAAATAAGAAAAGAAATTTAATCAATCAAATTAGAATGGAATTGTAAAACAGAAAACAGAATAGGAATTAAAGAAATAAATGTCGCTTGTTCAACATAATTCCTGCATCTCATTGGCTGAAATATATCTTTTAAACGACTTATAATTTCACTTAATCTATTGTTTTGATTTCTTTTCTGTTTTCTTGATTAAATTTCCATTCCAATTTTTATTGTTAAAATCATTTTCTGTTTTCTTGTTTTAATTGCAATTCGGATTTATCATGCTTATTGTTTAAATTTCTGTTCTGTTTTCTGGTTTTAAATCATAATCTATAGTTATTGTTTAAATTTCTTTTCTGATTTTCTCGTTATAATTTCTGTTCATGTGTATTAAAGAAAGAAAGTGTCCCTCCAGGGGTTCCTTTATAATCAAACGAGATCATAAGTCGTTTATACGATATACTTCAGTCAATGAGATGCAGGAAATATGTTAACGACAATTATTGTTTTTATTCCTATTTTGTTTCCTGCTTTAAAATTCCATTCTAATATGATTGCTTAAATCCTTTTCTGATTTTCTAACTATAATTTCTTTTCTCGTATATAAAAGAAAGAAAATGTTCCTTTTGGGATTCCATAGAAACGAGAGGCTAGTTTAAGTCTTCCAGGCTGACTTTTCATTCCATTATACTGGATTATGAATAAATTGTGACCAAATATGCATATTGTCAAAATGCAGGTAGCAGCACAAAAACGCATACAAGTTTAAATTGAATGACAGGCCTGTATGATATATTAGAAATAACCTCTCGTTTACACAAAGAATGAATAACATTGCATTCACGAAAAACACTTCCCTATGTTATATGTATATCAAATCAAATTGTATTGTCATAACTGGGTAGCTTGAACGGTCTTGCGTGCTCTCTGTACATAGTCTGTCAGCTTGCTGTCATAGATGTTTCTTAATCCACTGGTTGAGCATGACACCTTAGTTCTGTGCCCTGAGTATGAATATCCTACAGCAATCGCAATGCATAAATATACTACCACTTCGACAACTGACCCAATACATTGATATATAAATCCAGATAGTTGTATACTATATTCCAGCTCACATGTATAAGAATTAGACGAATAACAAGGCGTCGCTTCAGTGCTATATATTGTTCTATCTACAAAGCAAAATGTGCTTGAAAAATTTGGTATTCTGATTTTGATGTCTCATTTATCACATACCTACTTGAATCATTCCAGAGGGTGATAATGTGTCCATAAAGTGTGAATAACCTTAGTTTAAAGAATATTTTACAGTACTGTGGATTCTAAGGGCATCTTATGTTTCAGATAAAACATTTTCAAGTGCCCTAAAATCGCCTTCTGTGTTCAGTGCTAAAGTGTTCTATCATTTGCAACAGCTTAAAATTATATCCATGGAGTCAAGTTCTGTAATATTTTGGAATAAACTGATTATCTGTACCTACGAATAGCAGATTTAGTCATGAGTCTGGCATTACAGCAACAAACCACTTGGATTAAGGCCATTAAACTAGTTGGATCTAAAGGTAGAATATTAAGCCATTTGTTTGGCAGTATACCAACACACCGATTCAAACTTGTGTAAGGGGGAGGGGGTAACTGCGAATTTTACCAATCTCTCCATCGGAAGTGACTTACTGGCAGACAGACTAGTATTCCACTGAATTGACCTAGTCACGTGACATAAACTATAATTGGCCTTTGGGTGTAAATCGCTTACATGTAGCACTGAACAAAATCGATAGAACAGAAACACAAAGCGAATGCTTACATGGAGGAGGTAGGCCCAATGAAATCATTATCAGTAGATAGAACTTTTGAACTCGAACCCTTGATAATTCTTAGCAAAACTGTGTTCCCGAGGACTTTAAATTAATGAGATTATTTGACTGAACATATGCCAGCCAGAGATAAAAATCAACACATGTTGAGCTACATTGGGCCTAGCCTAAGACAAAGCATCTGGGACAATCACTAACATGTACTTTTAGAGGTATAGTAGGTAAAAATCTCTACGATACTATATGCCCAGGCCTGAGTTCGAACTGACGACCCAACTATTGTAGTCCATGGCAGTCAGATTACTAATCTGATTTACTACCGACTACACCGTGATGCTCTGCATTATAACTATTGTAACTTAAGTGTTATTATTGTGCCAAGTAATGAGAATACAAGTTTAAAACTTAAAGCACCAACGTCTGATCACGACCTTTGGCAGTTGGGATCTGAACATAATACTAGCTATACAATATTCAGCTTGTGAGATATGGTACTTTCGCATATATGTTTAGAAGAGACTGTGCAATGTCTTAGAAGAGACTGTGCAAATACACAGTCTCGTTAGAGTCTTTTACACACACACACACACACGCACGCACGCACGCACGCGCGCGCGCACACACACAGGGGCCATTGATTAGGCCACTGGCAACTACCATAGATAGCTGAGCATGCATGTTTAAAGACATGTTTACGCTAAGTCAATTCCCGGCTTCTCAAGTCTGTTGGATGAGACTCTTAGCCATGGCCCCTTTTCGATGTGACCTTAGCTTTTGGTGGGACGTTAAACACAAACTCACTCACTCTCGGAAATCTCATAACTGGCCCATCAGCTTCATGCTTTACATACCAAGAGTTTTATCCTAAAAACTGAGCAGATAGGCGTGTGCTTGGGTGCAAATCTAATACAGGTATTCTCAGCAAAGTGGCTCATCTGTTTTACTGTAAATTCGGAAATTTTCGTAACAAAGAGTGTTAAAGACATATTTGCCATGTTTAATTTTTGCGACTAGGGCATGATTTACCTACATCAATAAACGACAGAATGATTTCACCATGTCGCGAGGGTTTTATATTCACGAAACTGCGGTTGTTCGCGAAAATAAAACTCTCTGCGGCGAAATTTCTGAATTTACAGTATCAAATGAATAGAGATTAAGTTTGTCCCCTGCTTATCTGGCTGAGTTTTGTACTGCTGAGCTTTGACTGCTGATTCCATTCTCTGAAAGCACCAACAGTTCTGGCGTTGACAATAGTACAAAAGAAAAGACTTAAACCCTGGATACCATTGAGAATAATGTGGACATACCAAAGCCATTCTATCGATACAAAGGCTGCAATAACACCAACAATCCATGTAAATCCAAGAATTATTGATAATTTGAAATAAGCGAGACAGTATGCTTTGTTTCGTGCAGTTGTCCTTACGGTTGATTTGATCTTGGCTGATTGTATGGCATGCAAGGTGACAGAAAAGAAGACAAGGTTTAAGGACATACATACGCATATGGGTATGATGAAAAATATGACTATAGCCGCTGAGTTGGTAACCCAACAGATTCCCTCTTCACCATATCCTGGTTTTAGAGTGATTCCAGAGTAATCAAGTGATAAACAAGTAGCGATCAAGGCAAGTGGCAATGTAAAACTGATGAGAAAGTATTTCAGAAAACGGCTGTGAGTAGATTGACTATCCTTAGATAATACGTTATAATAGAATGTATTCGCCATGTCAAACCCTATAATGTTAGTCCAAACAAACATTTTAAGGACAAGAAAATGCAGACACACGCCATAAGCCAGACATAACTCGCCCATGGGGACTTTTTCAATGAGTAGCATTGCGTTAATAAATGACATCGTTATTGACAAAGCCAAAATATTAAGACCGTGTCTGTTTCGAAGTTTTGAAAACTTGATGTGCATGACACAGATTAACATAAGACCTACTAAAGATACAGACGATGTTATGCGAGAGATGATCTGTTGGCCTTCAGAATACTTGAAAAATATTGTATATGACAGTTGTATCAATTTATCGATGCAAACAAATATCTGTTTACCTTTACGGACATATTCTGATCTCGAGTACGAAAGAGATGTATTCTTTATATACAGTGTCATGTTTTCAAAATATACTTCTTTTTTATCATACACCGTCATATTACAATTCATATTTGGAATTTGATATTGCGATACGCAAATGGCCACTGTATTAAATACGTTTCTGTCTATGTTTGCATCAGTCAAAGACCAAAATATAGTTTTCACCTCAACCTTTCGCTGGATAGCTGAAATCATGACCTCAGTATTGTCATTAAAGAAAGGATCATTAAGTTCAACAGTTATATTTCCTGAATCACAATGCAAACTTTCAAGGTTTGTGTAAGTCCTTGTGCTAATGGTAATGTTTGAAATAACAGAGAGACTAGCAAAGTATTGTTTCACTGATCGAATTAGCTGTTTGGCTGCAGTAGCTGGATTTCCCTTGACCACTAGTTTGATATTGTATGAATAAGTGCATTGCACCACAAAATTATCAGGCTTTGGTAATTCGGTATAAAATCTATCTCCTCTTTCAGTCTCTATGTCATGATTTCTATTATTGTTGTTATCTATATGTATATTGGTTGAGCTAACAGTTCCCTTATATGTTGGAGATGTGATATCAACTGAATTAGTATCTGTATCACTGTTATCAACTTCACCTATGCTCCAAAACACCATTGGCCTTTCTGTATGCATATTAACCATTGTGGTGCGGTTTATATAGTCTGACAAACCTTCCGTAGGATCGCCTTGGCTGTCAGTATCATGCCACATAGATTTTGTGTTAACATTAGTGCTCTGGATTGCAGTACTCCTGTCAAATTTGATCACACCATCGTTCCTATTTAAATGTGTGTCATCCACTTGTTGATCGGGTCCAGTATTTTCAGATTTTAAATTTGACATTTTCATATCTTATATAATCGTTATTACCTCTTCAACGAATGCTAAATTGTGTAAATATGCGATAATTACTCCATGATCTGCCATTGGTGATAGTGCAATTGCTGAAATGTCTACATAAAGAATGTTAGCTACATTAATGTTTGCATTTTGTAAGTGTGATGGTGCAATAGCCAGGTCCCTTGGACGGGACTCTTCAAACCAGTGATCATGTCCATTTGACTGGTTTTTGTATACACAAGTTCCAAAATAGGGAACCTGATTATCTGAACAGTATAAGTACCGACATTTCCCAGTAATGCAGTCGTATATTTCAAACACCAAACAGTCTAATTTAGGTTCACAATATGCTTGTACAGTGAAACCAGTTTCTGGATTAAAATCAAATAATATCCTGAGATTAACTCCCCCATATCTATTACTAGTATCGTCCGTTGAAAATTTCGAACAGATTGTGTTATAACGAAGTATTCCAGTAACACACATAGCACAGTGAGGATTTAGATACCAAGTCTGATTTTCTTTGACAATATGGATGTAACTTCCACAAAGCATCTTTAATGCGTCTGCGTCTGCAGTTCCATCGCAAGTGACGGAGTCAGCGACATACAGAGCTGAACACTTTCTCAAGGGGACATGCATTGTTGATGAACTAAGCGAAGTGTAACAGCCCGATGGAAGAACTGTTAGGCTTATATTGCCTGCTGGTAAAATGGTTCCCGGTGTGCAGAAAACTTGGATTTTCCATTTTTTCAAAAAATTCTTTTCCGGATCAATGCCATGGCAAACCGCACAAAATATGTTTTTATATGTTCGCACATTACCATTTCTGTCAATCCCATCTAAAGGAATATTTTTCACACCATATGATGTCCCGTTTTCACATTTACTAATAAGCGTTTGTTCAGAAAATCCATTTGGACACCTACTTATCATCCAGAATGCTCTGTCGTATGCTTCAGACTGAACACACGCACTATGGTTATGAATAAACGTTTCAACTTCATATGTTTCGTTTGAAACCAGTGACCGATAGACACTTTCTTTGTTCTTGAGTACAGCTGTGAGGTTACTACGATACAGTTGCTTGGCAATCTGTTCAATGTAGTCATAACAACAGTCACCATAGAGAAACAGACACGCTGGTTCACAGTTGCACATAGATTCTCCTGATTGACACGAATAATAAGTGCACTTTTGAACACGCACTCCCAGATAAAGCTGTTTATAGTCTCCATCCTCTACGGAAGGCATAATCGTTGGGGTTACTGGGTATGATTGCATTTTGGAAGGGTCCTGTTGATGAGCTATTGGTGGAATATATGATGAATAGTTAACTCCTTCTGTAAGAAAAGTTGGTATTGTTCTGGTACTATCAAACTTTTGGCTAACGGAACTAGGTAGAAATCCACGTGTTGTCATATGATTGGTTAGGTTTGAGGTCAATGGTGTAGGTAATGTCAGTAGCTCTAATATACCAGTAGCCGTTGAAGTTTCCTTGCTATTAAGACGAATATTGTCATTATCTTTTGCATCCCACTGAATAGTTGACATTTTTGCTTTGTGTTGTTCACCATTTTGCAAGTCATCCTGTATATTATTAAACTTATCAGTAGTCGTCTGTATCCCTGCAGATCGCCTCGACGTACTTAACTGTAGCTCTTGTAGAAGAATGCTTCTTGTTGATTGGTCTTGTCCCGGATATGGCACCTCGCTGGTTACTGATGCTGTACTGTCTAAGGGTGAGGCAGTCGGTTCCGCAAAAAAGAGTAGCAACAAAGTTGGATCTGAATAAAAGCACAAAATAAACCGTTTTATCACTCATATAGAATATATTAGTAAAAACTAATTTGAAATTCTGTCAACTCTCAATACTGGAATCATTGGGACTGGATTTTAATTTTGGTTTGCGCGGATCTAGGGGGGAGGGGGCAGCGTGTCCGGACCCCCACCCCTGAAATATCACAAGGCTACAGTTGTTTTTTAACAATGGTGGTCCGGTTCCCCTGAAAAATCACAAAGCTACCAAACCAGCATTTAATGTTGGGTCATCATCGGCCCGCCTTAAATCGGCCAGACGGCGAAACTCCATTTCATTTAAATGGCGATTCGCAGACGGGTCGATGATATTCCGTTTATAGTGGTACTTGAACCTCTCTCCCCCTCCCTCTAATCAAATAAAACGTTGTTAAAGTTGAGTTGGGTCTCCTCTGACAAACTTTTCTGGATGCGCGCATGTTTCAACAAAATTAAGCGGGTCTAGCGAGTGCGGATTACAACACTCAATCATGAGTGTAAGGGTGGGATTTAAAACTCCATCCCATAAATCAACATAAGGCATCACGAGGCGTGCCGAATGATGACAAATAGTGGTTGCGAGGGATGTATTTTTCAATCCCATCCTAACTGTAATGATGGATTCTTATCATGATCAGCGTTAAATTCCAAACTTGTATAAAAAAAAAAAAAAAAAAAAAAAAAAAAAAAAAAAAAAACTATTCATGCACGTATTCAGAAGTATCAAAATATCATGAAAAACCCATAGGTTATATATTCTTTTTAGCTCAGTCGTGATAAATGTGCAATGCACGATACTCAGAATTGAGGTCGTGTTTCTGAATTACTACCCTTATTTCCTCAACTGAGTGTTGACTTTGCGCTTATTGGAATCATGAAAACACCTTCTTTTGTCTTTGATTTTTGGCTGAGAACGGGAGCAAACTTCTAAATATCAAATAGTGATAAATTATATTTTAGATATGCATAGTATTTCGCTGTTTTCAGTATTCATTAATATTAGTGATTAGCAAGTAGTGCATGCTCAAAAAATACATTATCATTTATCTTGCTCAAATGTTCAAAACGTGTGAAATTACTATTTTTTTTTTAAATCAGAACTCTCAAATTAAAAATCTTCTTTTTTGAAAACAAAAAAACGCAGTCTGATCGGAGCCTTTGCTAGTCCCGTGAATTTTCAATGAATGTTACAATGTAAGCTACTGACTGAACATCATTTGGAATTTCTAAGCTTAAAAGGAGGCTGCGCAGGCTTGTCTGAGTCTACACTTGTCAAAATGCCACATTATTTGAAATCACGTGTCGCGGCTCATATGTCTATCGGTAGGGAGCGTATACAAACTTTAAATTGCATACGGCAACTAAGGTACTAAAGATGAGCTGCTACTGGTCCAGGTGTAAGTTTATAGTTTACTCCGGCCCTTCCTGTGCTTCACGACCAATAAGATTTCACGGAAATTTAAATGTTTGGCCAACTTAATCACATATTTTGTCAATATTTGTAAATCTATTAATCATTAAGTAAATCCGTGAAGTGGTCAATGCGACCATTTCTAAAGGCACAGTCATGAAAAATGAGGAGAAACTATAAATAGGTCATAATTCATATACACGTACTAGGCCAAAAAAGAAACGCCGCATATTAAGATTACAGTAAATATATTGCTTGTTAAATTTTATCTGCTATCTATGTTTTGATACAATTCCTGCCACACATTATTCCCATTGTTTCATTGAGGTTAGTCAACCCAAACCAGTGTTCTGGCTGATTTTTTATTTTCAAGTTGTTCACGTGCACACTTATTTTATTTAGATTTACACATGTACTAACTACTGAAATTTCTAGTCGAATATCCAATTTGCTTGAAAACATCTTAAAAATTTAAAATTAAAGATTACACAATGCTAATTCACGATGCCAAGATGGACACCTGTTGAACGCGAGGGGGGATATAAATGTTACAAGCTAACGTGACGCCATCATTGATACCCCAACACTTTCGGTGCCATGCAAGGACGAATGAAAGTCTTAGGAAACGTTTCTGGCGAATTGGGACAAAGTCGGACCGTGCACGTTTGAGACGTCGCCGTGTAATGACGCGACGTCAAGATCGATAAAACCGTACATGTGGGTCTCAACTGCTCAATCATTTTCGTCCGGTGACTGTGACAACTAGGACAACCCCAGGAACTCATAATCCAAGAATCATCGCTCAAACTGTTACAAATCATTTGCGAAGGATTGGTGAAAGATTCCTATATATGTTCTATATGCGGCGTTTCTTTTTTGGCCTAGTATATATTACAATTATAAAGGAATTAAGTGGTTCACTCGCTGCGCTCGTTCCAAATTAATTCCTTTATAATTGTAATATATTATCTATAACCTGTAAATATTAATCCGGAGAAAATACTACAGCGATAACAGGTTAAAAAGTTTTAGATTTACTACTGGAGAAATGTTAGTCTCAAATGGTTTTAGGAGAAAAAGTGAGTGTAAGTTTACACCAAAAGAGTGTTAACTTATACATGTTATACTTATTTTTACAGTCTACGGTGCATATGAACAAGGTTTGGCTTATATTGGCAGCTAATGCCTAACAATGACCTTAAATGATGGGTAAGATCACCTAAAATTGGGACATGGTCAAGTTTTGATAAGGTTCTGGTTTTTGTTTGTTTTGTTGCTTTACGTCCCAAGTCAACAGCTATGGTCATTGCGGGACGGTCAGTTCACCTAACCACACTTTTTCCTGGGAAAGCTTGAACAACCAGTTAACCAGTACTTCGTGCACATACTTTCGTTTGTCAGTTACTAGTTAGACTATATAATTGACACATGTCATGTAGAAATTAATTAAGTTATTGTACTTTCCAATTAAGGGAAAACAAAGCCATTAATCAGACTGGGCTGGTGACTCGGGAAGCTGATCTGATATATTGTTGTTTGCATCCAGCATAATTGGACTTGCTCGCGATGAGTTTTGGGATCGCTAGTCAAACTTTCGAAATTAAAAATTGCATATTTTGGCAAAAAAAAACAAAAACGAAAAACGTCAAGATTTTAAACTCGAAATTATTACGGAAGCCATTTGATACTAACCCTTAAAGCGCCACCTATAATTTGCAGCAGACGACAATTTAAAATTTTGCTGCTTTTTCAAAAATAACAAATAAGGCATGATATTTCATGAGAATCGTCTGCTGGCAGACGATTCTAATGAAAAATCATACCTTATTTTTGTCGAAAATTCGGAAAGATATCCCAAAATTAGTCGTCTGCTGCAGTCGTGATTGGCGTTTTAAGGGTTAAGGTTACCCTGATCCAAGTAATAAGAGTGGGACATTCCATTAGACTTATTTGGGTTAAAATGATCCTATGAATAAAGTTGTAAAGTTTGAAATTTTAGGAAATTTGAGGAAATGTACAATCAGTTAAAATTGCATAAAACACGAATACTGCTCCATTGTTAGCCATTGTAATGTGAGTATACTAGAGATACATTTCTCACAACTTAAACAGCGTTCAGTGGCCTGAAATATTTTCGACTTATCAATCCATTAAATACATACGCTCGTAAAATGTATTTTTATTTTTAGCTCATCTGATCCAAAGGCTCAAGGTGAGCTATTGTGATCGGTCTTTGTCCGTCGTCCGTCCGTCCGTCCGCCGTGCGTAAACCTTTTCTTTAAGCGACATCTCCTCCCGAACCACTGGTCAAAATTTCATATAACTCCACATGAATGTTCCCCATGATGCCTTCTTTCAAAATTGCATAAACGGTTTCGCTCCACCGAACAGGAGGGCCGCCAGAGCTCCAGATAAGAAATCTTTTAAACGACATCTACTCCTGAACCACTTACCCAAATTCAAAATAATTTCACAGACTTGTTCCTCATAATACCCTCTACAAAATTACACGAATGGTTACGATCCGCTGAACAGGAGGGCTGCCAGAACCCCAGATAAGAAATACCTTTGAACGGCATTTCCTCCTGAATCACTGGTCCAAATTCAAAATAATTTCACAGGATTGTTCCTCATGATGCCTTCTACCAAAGTTGCACAAATGGTTCCAGTCCATTTAACAAAAGGGCTACAAGAGCACTAGATAAGAAATATTTTTAACTACATCTCTTCCTGAACCACTGACCCAAATTCAAAATAATTTCACAGAATTGTCCCTATAATACCCTCTACCAAAATTGCACAAATGGTTACACTCCGCTGAACGAAAGGGCTGACAGAACTCCAGATAAGAAATACCTTTAAACGGCATCTACTCCTGAACCACTGGTCTAAATTCAGAATAATTTCACAGAATTGTTCCTCATGATGCCTTCTACACTATTGCACAAATGGTTCTGGTCTGTTGAACAAAGGGGCTGCAAGAGTTCTAGATAAGAAATGTTTTTAAACGACATCTCCTTCTAAAACACTGGTCCAAATTCCATATAACTTCACATCAATGTTACTCATGATGCCTTCTTTCAAAATTCAATAAATGGTTCTTCTCAACCAATCAAGAGGACTGCCAGAGCTCCAGATATGAAATCTATTAAACGACATCTCCTCCTGAACCACTAACCCAAATTCAAAATTTCACAGAAATGTTCCTCATGATGCACTCTACCAAAATTTTACAAATGGTTCCACTTCACTGATCAAAGCAGCTGCTAGATCTCTAGATGAGAAATGCCAATAAACGAAATCTACTACTGAACCACTAAGTTCAAATTAAAAATAGTATAGGAATCTTGTAAGGGAGACAAATCTTGCAAATATGGCTGTCTTGAATGTAGAGAGATTTTCCCTTGATTCTAGGAATATTGATTTTCCCATACAGATAGCTACATTGTCCATAAAATGTTTTAAGGTGTCACAGGTAGACTTTTCTAATAAATGTGTTCTTCAGTCTCTGAATATTGCATTTATTATAGCAAACAGTGCAGACCCTGATGAAATGCAACAAACTATCAAACTACCCTTTAAGGGGTTTCCGGTATACAAAGGATTTATTCCCCATTATCAGACAAGTTCAATCGAGTAATTAATGCCCCTGGGTCTGAAACCACTAAGTCTAGAACCTTGATATTATGTTTGTAGCACCATCTTGTGAACCTCTACCAAGTTTGTTCAAATTATGCACACGATGGCCAAATATGGCCCTGTCGTGGATGTCACTTGTTTTATTTGTTGAAGTTCTACATCCTGATAATTTTGTCGACATAAACCCATGTTAAGTCTTAATGAAACTGCTGATCTATCAAAATTCTTAGCTTGACTTTGAGAGGAGATATACTCTCCTATACCTCTATAAACAGTCATTCTTAGGTGAGCTGCAAAGTTGCCAACCGTGATTAGGTTGACCACCAAGCATGCAATCTGTTGCAATACATTAATATTATAGCCAATTTTTTTATAATGGGAAATTATTTTAATGAACTGCGCTGAAAAATTATTAGAGCCAACAATCTTCTTCAACTAATACACAAAGTCACCATAGAATTCAGGTTCTGAAAGTCCTTGGCGCAAGAGAGATTAAAGGCCAACTTGGAATTTAGATATCAAATCATAGTATTGTCTATACAATTTAGAGAATGTTTTACGAAGTTTATGAAACCGATAGCCTTGTTTAAGAAGTTTCTGAGGTAACAATTTATTGCGAGTGTTCAAGTCAGCAACAGTGCTAGATGCTCTAGCAAAACGAATGAGTTGAGAGATATAAACTCCATAGGATGTAGAGCGAGGAACATCACCATCTAAAAATGGGAAATTGGCAATTTCCAAATCAAAATCGTCACGTTTACATGTATCATCAATTTTGGTAGAAACAATATAATCAGAAATTGACAAATACAGGTCTAAAAACGCGGCTTCGGTATCAGAGGTATTAGCTTTATTAAGTTGGAGCTCTGAAGGGTATATATGACTTACCATATTGTCAAAATAAACATTATAAATGTTTAAAATATCGTCCAAATACCTGGATGTAGTGTTTAAAGCATCGATAATATCAGCCTGCTTATCATCCGAAAGAGACATCATGAAGTCCCTCTCATAACAAAACAGAAATAAATCGGCAACCATCGAACCCATAATTTACATTTGGAGCTATGTAGACTAGCCACACGACTACGCTGGAAAGTACAACTTCATTGAGTTATCAACGGATTTTAAAGCGATTGCACCAAGACGTTTATTTCCTAAATTGCTCTGAACATACCGATTAAAGGCGACCCCTCACATTCATTTATAATACTGTTATAATTTATTCATGCATTAAGGTCAGGATCAGATCAATATATATATGGGTCAGAGGAGATATAAGTGATAGTGTTTATTTTCTTATTAAAAGTAAATCTTATCTTGTTTAACAAACTATGTTATATTTATACTGCAAAACTCATCACTAGAATCACAATTCTACAATAAAATAATTGTAAAAAAGCAGAACCTAGTGGGTGTGTTTTTTGATACCGTTTTAAACTAATACAATATTATAAAATCACCCAAGAAGCACTTAAGGGGATATATCTTTCAAAAGCTCATACTTGCATGAGATTTTTCCTGTATAACCAAGAATTGCCTTTTTATCAAGGAGACGGATACCTTTGGCCACATTGTAGTATGAACAATTTACACATCTCACATAGATCACTTTACGCCCCAACATACAGCTTTTGAGCAATCCGCAGCATGCTTATCAGTATTTTAGAGTTACTTCCTGGTTTGATACCGTTTGCAATATTGTGAAACGCTGGGTGAAATTTAGAAAATGCCTGATCAGTGGAGTGAAACCAGTTGTAAAATTTTGGTTGAGTGCATCATGAGGAACAATTCTGTGAAATTATTTTGAATTAGGACCAGTGGTTCAGGAGGAAATGCCGTTTAAAGGTATTTCTTATCTGGAGCTCTGTCAGCCCTTTTGTTCAGTGGAGCGTAACCATTTGTGCAATTTTGGTAGAGGGTATCCAGAGGAACAATTCTGTGAAATTATTTTGAATTTGGGTTAGGGGTTCAGGAGAAGATGTCGTTTAAAAGATTTCTTATCTGGAGCTTTGGTGGCCCTCTTGTTTGGTGGAGCGGAACCATTTATGCAATTTTGAAAAAGGGCATCGCATCATGGGGAACATTCATGTGACGTTATATGAAATTTGGACCAGTGGTTCAGGAGGAGATGTCGTTTAAAGACATTTGTATCTAGAGCTCTGACAGAGCTTTTATTTAGTGGACTGAAACCATTTGTGCAACTTTGGTAGAAGGCATCATGAGGAAAAATCCTATGAAATTATTTACGATTTGGACCAGTGGTTCAGGAGGAAATGCTGTTTAAAGGTATTTCTTATCTGGAGCTTTGGCAGCCCTTTTGTTCAGTGGAGCGTAACCATTTGTGAAATCTAGATAGAGGGTATTAAGAAAAATAATTCTGTAAAAATATTTTGAATTTGGCTCAGTGGTTCAGGAGGAGATTTCTTTTAAAAGATTTCTTATCTGGAGCTCTGGCGACCCTTATGTTCAGTGGAGCGAAACGATTTAATCAATTTTTAAAGAGAACATCATGGGAAACGTTCATGTGAAGTTATATGAAATAAGGACTGTGGTTCTGGAGGAGATGTCGTTTAAAGAAAAAGTTTATGGACGGACGACGGACAAAGATAGATCACAATAGCTTACCTTGAGCATGAACAACAATTATCCTACTACAATATTTAGAAGCATTTTTGCCCAAATGTACAAATTTCCGGTAGAAAAATATATATTTACAATTTTTGCTTATAAACTGCTTATGAACTTTTCAAGGCCAAAATGAAAAATTGTAAACAATACCAGAAATACATATATTTGGGTCAAAATAGTCCTAAATATTGTAGTCAGAGAATTTTAGTTCATGTTCATGCAAATGGTTTTCTCTAAAAATCACCCAGCGTGTCACAATATTGCAAACGGTATCAAACCAGGAAGTAACTATAAAAGGCTGATAAGCATGCTGCCGATTGCTCAAAAGCTGTATGTATCCGTCTCCTTGATAAAAAAGCAATTTTTGTTTATACAGGAAAAATTTCATGCAAGTCGTCGCTTGAGTGCTATAGTGTTCTAAGTGACATTTTGGTCAAAAATGAGTTATGCATACCGTTGGAAAGGGGATCAAATGTTCTTTCTACTGGTGAAGGTTTCATTTGCCTATCTCCTCCCAGTAAGTTTAAAATCGCTGTGCTTTTCTGTTCTATCTACAAAAAAGACAATTTCGTTCAGTGCTATAGTGTTCTAAGTGATGTTCATCCAATGGCCAATGATGATTATGTCACGTGACTGGGTGAGTTCAGTGTCATATTGTTTTATCTATCGAAAGTCACTTCCCTAGTTGATATTGCTAAAAATTGCAGTAACCTCCCTTACATAAATTCAAATTTCCTATGTTGAAGCGGTTTATCGATGTTATGACGCACTAAAGGCTATATCGGCTACTTTTAGGTCCAAATAATCCGCTCAGTCAAAAATATTATGCAAATTGATCCAAGGACAGAACAATAAGCTGTAGAAACAGATTACCTCCCTTCCCAATATCTGAACTGCTTTAAGGACAATTGCTGCTAAATACTTTCCATATTGAAATATTTTCAACACTTTGCATACAGTTTGTTTTTATGAATGGGCTATCCATTTATGAAATAAAAGGATATGTCACCGTGCTTATTTTTTCAGAATCTCATATTGAAGTTTTCAGCATTTGAGCAATTTTCTAAAATATAAAATAATAACACTAGTCCTAAATATCGAGCTAAAACAGTTGTAATCCTCAGCCAACTTCTTTCTTTTAACTTAAATTACTGCCCATGACCTCAATCCTTTTAGAAAATGTGCAAGTTTATTTGTTATCCCATGCTGAGACAAAATACTGCATGATATATTTTGGCAATTCGTCGAAAATTCGAATTTGTTTTTTAGAATAAATCATGTATTAAAAAGTCTGATATTGAAAATCTTAAAAAATTATTTTTAATTCCTGGACTATTATAAAACCTTTCAGAAAAAATAATAAAAATCTGGGGTCACCGAACTAATTCTCTTTCAAGAGGGCCAACTTTAACCTCACCCCCATAGTTTTCATACGTAATTCAATATAAAAAGTTCAGTTATGACCATTTCAGTCGCTTTACTAGTATATGAAGCAATTTAACATTAAAATGTTAAAAAAGAAAGGAAAAACACACTGAAAATATGTGCGCACCTGGGAATCGATCCTGGTCCTCTGGCTTCGTAGCCAGGCACGCTAACCGCTAGGCCACGAGGTCAGGTTGTGCGCCGCTCTAAATAACCGTACAAATAGTAGAGACTCGGCCACTATCGTATTCGTAACCAGGGTAATTGTGTACGTCGTTTGATTTCGACTGAGCTACATTTATCTGTCTTTAGTGCTGAGACGATCAGTTCTGATAAGATGTCAATAGATATTTTGGACACACTTTAATTACTTCAATTTGCCAAGAAAATGTCCGAACACCGATATGACATAAGAATATCGGAAAGTTGTGTTGATCCGAATCCGTTAATGGTCGAAAGACAGGACCAAGCCAACTTAAACAGTTTTCAGACGCGGGAAAGGTGCGCATTGGAAATAGCCGCATATGTCTTTAATTGAAGTAATTTGTCTATGTATTTACAAATCAATGGTTAAATCTGCTACACTTAGGCCCGAATAATCAGTTCAGTCTTAAATATTATACAAATTGACCAAGTTGACAGAAAAATTAACTGTAGAAACAGATAACCTCCCTTAGATAAATTTAAATGGCATGGTCCGTGTGATTCGTTACTGTTATGTCAAACAAATGACTAAATCTGCTAATTTTAGGTACAAATATTTATTTCTTTTCAGACTAGTATACGAATTGACTCCATAAACAGAATAATAAGCTGTAGGAAAATATGGAACACTATAGCACTGAACGCAGAAAGCATTTTTAGACAAACTGTAAAATGCCTGAAATTCCATGTAACAGTTAAAATTTCCTTTAACCAAGGTCATTTACACTATATGTATATAATTCAACCCTCTGGTATGATTCAAAGGTCTGAGATAAATGAGGCATCAAAAATTAGGATGCTAAAATTTTCAAAATAAGTAAGGGTGCAAAGATCAGGAATCGATACAATCAAGTACCACATCTGACAAAAGATACCAATGGGAAAGTTATAAGCTTACAGTTAGACACGACAAACGAGAGCCAAGAGGTCAGCCCTTTCCCAGCAGGTGACCACAAAGCACATATAAACAGACGCGTACAAAGACATAGCAAACACAAGACAGAACAAAAACATAAACTATCCACAAAAGAAGTACCGCCTTGGAACGGTCAGTAAAATATTTTACTGGAGGGGTTAAACCGGTTTAACGGCGCCAACCTCGCCCTTAGTTCTGATGTGGACCAGGTAACATTTGGGAAAGAGACAAAACATAAGAAAACAACACTCACGACAGCCAAGAGGTCAGCACATAAGAAAACAACACTCACGACAGCCAAGAGGTCAGCACATTAGAAAACAACACTCACGACAGCCAAGAGGTCAGCACATAAGAAAACAACACTCACGACAGCCAAAACTTGTGCAATGGTAGATAGAACACTATAGCACTGAAGCGACGAAGTATTAAAGAGCTTTTGTAAGATATATCCCCTTAAAATAGGTAAGCAAACACTTAGCAAAATTCATATTTGAGAATCCAAACAAATTGTTTAAACTAATTCAAGTTATAATTATAGTAAAAATACAATTATATTAACATACTCAAAATGAGCAATCGTTTTGAACAAGACACACCGTCTTGCCTCGACATATATGCCCATCAAATGGTATCAAAACATCTCTGACATTGTAAAATATTTTATGGAGCGAACAAGGTTTTCCCTTTAAATTTCATTAAAGATATCAAAATCAAACAGGATGTGAGAGAAAGCAATCTTTCTTGGCCCGCCTTAAATCGGCCAGACGGCGAAACTCCATTTCATATAAATGGTGATTCGCAGACGGGTCGATGATATTCCGTTTATAAGGGTGCTTGACTCTCTCTCCCCCTCCCTCCAATCAAATAAAACGTTGTTTAAGTTGAATTGGGTCCCCTCTGACAAACTTTTCTGGATGCGCGCATGTTTCAACAAAATTAAGCGGGTCTAGCGAGTGCGGATTACAACAATCAATCATGAGTGTAAGGGTGGGATTTAAAACTCCATCCCATAAATCAACATAAGGCATCACGAGGCGTGCCGAATGATGACAAATAGTGGTTGCGAGGGATGTATTTTTCAATCCCATCCTAACTGAAATGATGGATTCTTATCATGATCAGCGTTAAATTCCAAACTTGTATAAAAAAAAAAAAAAAAAAAAAAAAACACTAAATAACTTTTCATGCACGTATTCAGAAGTATCAAAATATCATGAAAACCCCATATGCTATATATTCTCTTTAGCTCTGTCGAGATAAACATGCAATGCACGATACTCAGAATTGAGGTCGTGTTTCTGAATTACTACCCCTATTTGCTCAATTGAGTGTTGAATTTGCGCTCATTTGAATCATGAAAACGCCTTCTTTCGTCTTTGATTATTGGCTAAGAACGGGAACGAACTTCTAAATATTAAATAGTGATAAATTATATTTTACATATGCAAAGTATTTCGCTGTTTTCAGTATTCATTAATATTAGTGAATAGCAAGTAGTGCATGCTCAACAAATACAATATTTATCTTGCTCAAATGGTCAAAACGTGTTAAATTACTATCTTTTTTTAAATCAGAACTCTCAAATTCAAAATCTTCTTTTTTGAAAACGAAAACGCAGTCTGATCAGAGCCTTTGCTAGTCGCTTATTTTTTCAGTGACTGTTACAATGTAAGCTACTGACTGAACAACGTTTGGAGTGTCTAAGCTTAAAAGGAGGCTGCGCAGGCTTGCCTGAGTATACACTTGTCAAAATGCCACATTGTTTGAAATCATGTGTCGCGGCTCATATGTCTATCGGTAGGGAGCGTATGCAAACTTTAAATTACATCCAGCAACTAAGGTACTACAGATGAGCTGCTACTGGTCCAGGTGTAACTTTATAGTTTACTCCGCTCCTTCCCGTGCTTCACGACCAATCAGATTTCACGAAAATTTAAATGTTTGGCTAACTCAATCACATATTTTGTCAATAATTGTAAATCTATTAATCATTAATTAAATCCATGAAGTGGTCAATGCGACCATTTCTAAAGGCACAGTTATAAAAAAGGAGGAGAAACTATAAATAGGTCATAATTCATATACGCGTACTAGGCCAAAAAGGAAACGCCGCATATTACGATTAAATATATTGCTTGTTCGGATATCTATGTTTAGCTACAATTCCTGCCACACATTATTCCCATTGTTTTAATGAGCTCAGTCAACACAAACCAGTGTACTTGCTGATTTTTATATTTTCAAGTTTTTCACGTGTGCACACTCATTTTATTTAGATTTACACATTTACTAACTACTGAAATTTCTAGTCGAATATCCAATTTGCTTGAAAACATCTTAAAAATTTAAAATTAAAGATTACACATTGCTTATTCACGATACCAAGATGGACACCTGTTAAACGCGAGGGGGGATATGAATGTTACAAGCTAACATGACGCCATCATTGATACCCCAACAATTTCTGTGCCATGCAAGGACGAATGAAAGTCTTAGGAAACGTTTCTGGGGAATTGGGACAATGTCGGACCGTGCACGTTCAAGACGTCGCCGCGTAATGACGCGACGTCAAGATCGATAAAACTGTACATGTAGGTCTCTACTGCTCAATCATTTAGTCCGGTGACAGTGACAGCTTGGACAACCCCAGGAACTCATAATCCAAGAATCATCGCCCAAACTGTTACAAATCATTTGCGAGAGATTGGCGAAAGACTCGTATATACATGTATGTTTTATATGCGGCGTTTCTTTTTTGACCTAGTATATATTACAATTATAAAGGAATTAAGTGGTTCACTCGCTGCGCTCGTTCCCACTTAATTCATTTATAATTGTAATATATTATCTTTAACCTGTACATATCAATCCGGAGAAAATACTACAACGATAACAGGTTAAAAAGTTTAAGATTTACCACTGGAGAAATGTTAGTCTCAAATGGTTTTAGGAGAGAAAGTGAGTGTAAGTTTTCACCAAAAGAGTGTTAACTTATACATGTAATACTTATTTTTACAGTGTACGGTGCACATGAACAAGGTGTGGCTTATATTGGTAGCTAATGCCTAACTATGACCTTAAATGATGAACCTCATCAACACTTGACCATGTCCCAATTTTATATCCAGGAAAAACCATTTAACCCATATACATGTATTAGCATTGCGTCCTTTTTATGGCGCTTAGGCAAACAGTGCAGACCCATATCAGACACCACATGTCCAGGGTCTAAAATCTATGCTTTCGAAGTGTTCTACTTAAATTAAAATTTAAATGAAAAAAAAAAAATACATGTACTACCCAATAACCCTAAACTTGAATTGCGCTCGCCCTACTGATATGGGTTATATACTTTAACCAACTGCTAATTGGTCAACTTAGTTCAGAAAGTGAAACATAGGGTAAACAAAACTCATGTTTTTTAAGCGAAGCAATACATTACCGAGGCTCTGCAAGTTATTTCATTAAAAAATGACGTGTACTTCTTGCACGGACGAAGTTAGAGAAAAGGTACCCTCATTTCAAAAAGTCTCACTTTTTCTACGATATAAACCAAAACTCAAATTAACATTTTTGTTTTGTTTGAAGATGTTACTGGCTAGCGTGCTATAAGAAGAATAAACCTCAAAAGTTTTGATTCCATCGGACTCGTTGTTTTTGCTACTCAACAACATAAGACAAACACTTTAAGCAGGTTAATCATTGAAATTCAGCTTTATGCTTGCAATTTACATAGAGACTTTGCACTGCTCTGTACACTTTATTATCAGCGACACGGCATTGAAATTTTCATCAATTATTTATTATCACCAGACGTCACCGTTCCTTTTTGAGAATTGAAAAAAAATGCTACCAAATCGATTTTTTAAACTCTCACATTGAAACCGGAAGTGTACAGTAGTCGTAAAACAATTATCGCCAAAAATGGACTAATCAAGTTCTACTGTGTTTGGCCTACAGTGTTCAAATTAAATTAAGTGCATTTAACAATTTTACCAGGAGATACTGGTGAATTTCAAAAATCTCGAAAAATTTTGAAAAAGGCAACATTTTAAAAATGCGTAAAAAAATCCACCATAAGCAAATTTCAATTGTTTAGTGTTTTTCAAGTCGGACAGACCAGTTTGTAACCACCTAAACGTCAATTTTATATAAAAAAAAATCTCAAAACCATTTTTTTTCTTAAAAAAAAGTCGATTTTTGCATTTTTAACCCAAAAAACTTTGAAGTAAGAGAAAACTGTTCAAAAACACTGCTAAACGTTTGCCCATTAAAATGCACATATATAGGCAAAAAATCATTTCAATTTTATTAGCGTTTCGTCAGAAATAATGAGTTTGAAAAGCGTCCAATTAGTACTTGGTTTTAGTATAGTAAGAAAGTCCATTTGACTGAAATGGATTGAATTACGCCAATTGGTTTTCGAGATGTCGCGTACAGTTACGCTTTAGGCAACGGAAGCGGAGTCCACACCATAACCCCCTACCTCCCCCCACATACACCCACCCACCACTCGAATAGGACTTCTTACATAGTGTTATATCCATATCTGTTCCTATCTGATCCGGTCATGGCAATATTATCGTATTTATACGTCCAAGCAGACAAGCATCTGTATTGTTATTATAATTCTCAATTAACAGAAGCCAATATCAACTAACAGCACTCTGACTTTTAACCAATGTAAACCTTTTACCCAGCTAGCACACAGTGTCGGGCCACCAACAGACCGCCAGCGATACACGATTTTAATGGCGCATCGCTGGCGAGCCGTTGGTGAAATGGCGTATCGCTGGCGGGCCGTTGGTGGCCCGCTGTTGTGCGCTAGCTGTGTAGAACTTTATAGCGTTTCACTTGTGGGCCGATGCTGGCCCGGGTCTGTATGCTGGCTCGGATATTGCTTATATAATGTGGACTTCGACGCGTGAAAATCTGTCCTCTGGATTCTGGAGCAAGTAAGACTAAAACCAAGCTGTTCAGCTACAGAGACTAGTTAGACTATAATAATAATTGACACATGTCATGTAGTTAATTAAGCTTTTGTACTTTCCCGCAAGGGGAATCAAAGCCATTAACCAGACTGGGCTGGTGACTCAGAAAGCTGATCTGAGATATTGTTGTTTGCATCCAGCAGAATCGGGCTTACTCGCGATGGGTTTTGGGATCGCTAGTCAAACTTTCGAAATTAAAAATTGCATATTTTGGCAAAAAGAACCAAAAACAAAAAACGTCAAGATTTTAAACTCGAAATTATTACGGAAGCCATTTGATACTAACCCTTAAAGCGCCACCTATAATTTGCAGCAGACGACAATTTAAAATTTTGCCGTTTTTTCAAAAATAACAAATAAGGCATGATTCTGCTGGCAGACGATTCTCATGAATTGTCATACCTTATTTTGGTCGAAAATTGGGAAAGATATCCCAAAATTTGTCGTCTGCTGCAGTCGTGATTGGCGTTTTAAGGGTTAAGGTTACCCTGATCCAAGTAATAAGAGTGGGAAATTCCATTAGACTTATTTGGGTTAAAATGATCCTATGAATAAAGTTATAAAGCTCGAAATTAGAGGAAATGTACAATCAGTTAAAATTGCATAAAGCACGAATGCTGCTCCATTGTAATCCATTGTAATGTGAGTATCCTAGTAACTTATACAGCGTTCAGTGGCCTGAAACATTTTCGCCTAACAAATCCATTAAAAACATACGCTTTTGCAATGTATTTTTATTATTAGCTCACCTGAGCCGAAGGCTCAAGGTGAGCTATTGTGATTGGTCTTTGTCCGTCGTCCGTCCGTCCGTCCGCCGTGCGTAAACCTTTTCTTTAAGCGACACCTCCTTCTGAACCACTGGTCCAAATTTCATAGAACTCCACATGAATGTTCTCCATGATGCCCTCTTTCAAAATTGCATAAACGGCTTCGCTCCACCGAACAGAAGGGCCTCCAGAGCTCCAGATAAGAAATCTTTTAAACGACATCTACTCCTGAACCACTTACCCAAATTCAAAATAATTTCACAGACTTGTTCCTCATAATACCCTCTTCAAAATTACACGAATGGTTACGCTCCGCTGAACAAAAGGGCTGCCAGAACCCCAGATAAGAAATACCTTTGAACGGCATTTCCTCCTGAATCACTGGTCCAAATTCAAAATAATTTCACAGGATTGTTCCCCATGATGCCTTCTACCAAAGTTGCACAAATGTTTCCAGTCCATTTATCAAATCGACTGCCAGAGCACTAGATAAGAAACGTCTTTAAACGACAGCTCCTCCTGAACCGCTGGTCCAAATTGTATATAACTTCACATGAATGTTCCACATGTTGTCCTCTTTCAAAATTGCATAAATATTTCCTCTCCACCGAACAGGAGGGCCACCAGAGCTCCAGATAAAAAATCTTTTAACCTACATCTTCTCCTGAACCACTGACCCAAATTCAAAATAATTTCACAGAATTGTCCCTATAATACCTTCTACCAAAATTGCACAAATGGTTACACGCCGCTGAACAAAAGGGCTGCCAAAGCTCCAGATAAGAAATATTTTTAAACGACATCTCCTCCTGAACCACTGGTCCAAATTTTATATAGCTTCACATGAATATTCCCCATGTTGATCTCTTTCAAAATCGCATAAATATTCTGCTCCACCGAACAGGAGGGCCACCAGAGCTCGAGATAAGAAATAGTTTAAACTACATCTTCTCCTGAACCCCTGACCCAAATTCAAAATAATTTCACAGAATTGTCCCTATAATACCCTCTTCCAAAATTGCACAAATGGTAACACTCCGCTGAGCAAAAGGGCTGCCAGAGCTCCAGATAAGAAATACCTTTAAACGGCATTTACTCCTGAACCACTGGTCGAAACTCAGAAAAAATTCACAGAATTGTTCCTCGTGATGCATTCTACCACCATTGCTTAAATGGTTCCAGTCTGCTGAATAAAGGGGCTGCCAGAGTTCTAAATAAGAAATGTCTTTAAACGACACCTCCTTCTGAAACACTGGTATAGCATAGGAATCTTGTAAGGCAGACAAGTCTCTGAATATTGCATTTATCATAGCAAACAGTGCAGACCCTGATGAAATGCAGCAAATTATCAAACTACCCTTTCAGGGGTTTCTGGTATAAAAAGGATTTATTCCCCATTATCAGACAAGTTCAATCGAGTAATTATTGCCCCTGGGTCTGAAACCACTAGGCCTAGAGCCTTGATATTATGTTTGTAGCATCATCTTGTGAACCTCTACCAAGTTTGTTCAAATTATGCCCATGGCGGCCAAATATGGCCCTGTCGCGGATGTCACTTGTTTTATTTGTTGAAGTTCTACATCCTGTTAATTTTGTCAACATAACCCATGTTAAGTCTGAATGAAACTGCTGATCTATCAAAATTCTTAGCTGGACTTTGAAAGGAGATATGCTCTTCTATACCTTTATAAACAGTCATTCTCAGGTGAGCTGCAAAGTTGCCAACTGTGATTGGGTTGACCACCAAGCATGCAATATGTTGCAAAACATTAATGTTATAGCCAACTTTTTTATAATAGGTAATTATTTTAATGAACTGCGCTGAAAAATAATTAGAGCCAACAATCTACTTCAACTTATACACCAAATCACCATAGAAATCAGGTCCTGAAAGTCCTTTTGCGCAAGAGAGATTTAAGTCCAACTTGGAATTTAGATATCAAATCACAGTTTCGTCTATAAAATTAAGAAAATGTTTTACGAAGTTTATGATACCGATAGCCTTGTTTAAGAAGTTTCTGAGGTAACAATTCATTGTGAGTGTTGAAGTCAGCAACAGTGCTAGATGCTCTAGCAAACAAATGAGTTGAGAGATATAGACTCCATTGGATGTAGAGCGAGGAACATCACCATCTAAAAATGGGAAATTGATAATTTCAAAATCAAAATCGTCACGTTGAAATGTATCATAAGTTTTGGTAGAAACAATATAATTAGAAATTGACAAATGCAAGTCTAAAAACGCGGCTTCGGTATCACAGGTATTAGCTTTATTAAGTTGGAGCTCTGAAGGGTATATTTGACTTACCATAATGTCAAAATAAACATTTGTAATGTTTAAAATATCGTCCAAATATCTAGATGTAGTGTAAAAAGCATCAATAATATCAGCCTGCTTATCATCAGAAAGAGACATCATAAAGTCCCTCTCATAACAAAACAGGAATAAATCGGCAACGATCGAACCCATAATTTACATTTGGAGCTATGTTGACTAACCACACGACTATCGTGGAAAGTACAACTTCATTGAGTTATCAACGGATTTTAAAGCAATTGCACCAAGACGTTTATTTCCGAAATTGCTCTGAACATACAGATTAAAGACGAACCCTCACGAAAAGATATACATTCAGTTTAAATACTGTTATAATTTATTCATGCATTAAGGTCAGGATCAGATCAATACTGTTAGAGGTATATCTTTCAAAAGCTCACAAACTTGCATGAAATTTTTCCTGTATAACCAAGAATTGCCCATTTATCAAGGAGAGGGATACCTTTGGCCACATTGTAGTATGAACAATTTACACATCACA
Source organism: Loripinus fragilis (assembly GCA_964019695.1). Classification (NCBI taxonomy): domain Eukaryota; kingdom Metazoa; phylum Mollusca; class Bivalvia; order Lucinida; family Lucinidae; genus Loripinus; species Loripinus fragilis. The sequence goes on along the minus strand of OZ026521.1, from coordinate 64,780,732 downwards.
CATAGATCACCTTACGCCACAACATACAGCTTTTGAACAATCCGCAGCATGCATATCAGTCCTTTAGAGTTACTTCCTGGTTTGATACCGTTTGCAATATTGTGACACGCTGGGTGAACTTAAGAAAATGACTGATCAATGGAGTGGAACCATTTGTAAAGTTTTGGTAGAGTGCATCATGAGGAACAATTCTGTGAAATTATTTTGAATTTGGACCAGTGGTTCAGGAGAAAATGCTGATTAAAGGTATTTCTTATCTGGAGCTCTGGCAGCCCTTTTCCTCAGTGGAGCGTAACCATTTGTGCAGTTTTGGTAGAGGGTATCCAGAGGAACAATTCTGTGAAATTATTTTGAATTTGGGTCAGGGGTTCAGGAGAAGATGTCGTTTAAAAGATTTCTTATCTGGAGCTCTGGCGTCCCTCCTGTTCGGTGGAGCAAAACCATTATGTAATTTTGAAAGAGGGCATCATGGAAAACATTCATATGGAGCTATATGAAATTTGGACCAGTGGTTCAGGAGGAGATGTCGTTTAAGGACATTTCTTATCCAGAGCTCTGGCGGCGCCTTTGTTCAGTGGACTGGAACCTTTTGTGCAACTTTGGAAGAGTGCATCATGAGGAACAATCCTATGAAATTATTTTGAATTTGGACCAGTGGTTCGGAGGAAATGCCGTTTAAAGGTATTTCTTATCCGAGCTTTTGCAGCCCTTTTGGTCAGTGGAGCGTAACCATTTGTGCAATTTTGATAGAGGGTATTAAGACGAATAATTTGGTAAAATTATTTTGAATTTGGGTCAGTGATTCACGGGGAGATGTCTTTTAAAAGATTTCTTATCTGGAGCTCTGGCGACCCTCCTGTTCAGTGGAGCAAAAAGATTTATGCAATTTGAAGAAGAACATCATGGGGAACATTCATGTGAAGTTTTATGAAATTATTATCAGCGGTTCAGGAGGAGATGTTGTTTATAGAAAAAGTTAACTTAGGGAGGGATGGACGATGGACCGACGACGGACAAAGACCGATCACAATAGCTCACCTTGAGCTAAAAACTAGTTGCATGAACATGAACAATAATTATCCTACTACAATATTTAGAAGTATTTTTGCCCAAACTGTACAAATTTCAGGTAGAAAAATATATACTTACAATTTTTGCTTAAGAACTTTTCAAGGCCAAAATGAAAAACTGTAAACAATACCAGAAATACATATATTTGGGTCAAAATAGTCCTAAATATTGTAGTAAGATAATTTTAGTTCATGTTCATGCAAATGGTTTTCTCTAAAGTTCAGCCAGCGTGTCACAATATTGCAAACGGTATCAAACCAGGAAGTAACTTTAAAAGGCTGTTAAGCATGCTGCAGATTGCTCAAAAGTTGTATTATCCGTCTCCTTGATAAAAAAGCAATTTGTGTTTATACAGGAAAAATTTCATGCAAGAGCTTTTGAAAGATGTATCACCTTAAAATAGGTAAGCATACACTAAGCAAAATCCATATTTGAGAATCCAAACAAATTGTTTAAACTAATTCAAGTTATAATTATAGTAAAAATACAATTACATTAACATACTCAAAATATGCAATCATTTTTGAACGAGACACACCGTCTTGCCTCGACATATATGCCCATCAAATGGTATCAAAACATCTCTGACAATGTAAAAGATTTTATGGAGCGGACAAGGTTTTCCCTTTAAATTTCATTATAGATATTAAAATCAAACAGGATGTGAGGGAAAGCAATCTTTCTTGCACGTGACACACAGTCTTGATCGGATTAATATGCTTTCCAAATATAGTCAATATATCTCAAAGGGTATAAAAGTTATCGGGTGAACAAGCTTTCTGCTACAGATGGTTTGACAGACGTACGAACGGACGGACAGACGGATGGTCGCCAGGCTGATCGCTATGTCCTCGATCTTTGTTGGTTGGTGACAAAATGAGAAACAAAGAAAGAGCTAATTGGTTTTTTAATCAAATTTAGATGGAACGCATTTATTTATGCCCGTGGATTCACATAATTCGCTCCGTCGTCTCACTCAACTTACCCGACGTCTCGCATAAATACATAAACATAGCATTAATTCCATTTTTCATGCATGCCAAGTTTATTTTATTTTGGGGGAATGATCATTACGCTAAATTACATTTGCAAATATCAAATTGGGCTTTTTGACATATCGCTTATTCTAGAAAATTAAATGTTCATACTATGAAATATGCTTTTGCGACCTTTTACCAGAGGGCCTGTAAAATGGGGCGCACAATGACAGCTTTCCTGAAACATCTTTTTACAGTTTTTTGGCATTGAAAAAGGCAAGATTGATTTCTACAACTCCTGCAGTAATTAGAATTTTGATTTGCAACGTCAAAAAGGTATACTAGGATCTTATAAAGAAACATTAAAATTACGTACCATATTACCCTTGCTAAACTCGTTGATGCGCTGACACCTCGCCCGTCGTTACACGTTTCTACAGTTAACATCCGTTGATTCTCCGGTTTTATACCACCTTTGCCAACTTTAGCATGAAATATCTCGTGATGTGCAAGGTCTACACTGATGTAAGTGGTATAAAATAGTTATACCATGTTTGTCCACCTGTACGTAAGATAATCCACTCGCTAAAGCTCGTGGATTATCTCCACGTACAGGCGGACAACCCATGGTATAACTATTACTTAATTTGCACAGTTTCCATATCTTGGGTCAGTGCATGCGTGTATATATGTGTGTCTTTGGCTAGGCCCACTTTGACACAACTGTTTATTTTTCTTCAGCCCAGACTGTCTGTTAATTGAGAGTCATTTTCTTTGTTTCATCACAGTATGTTTATAAATTTGATTGTTTCCCCTATGAGGATACATTGGATAAGTAAGGAAGCCTCCATGCGAGCTTAACATGTTTCCTGGTTTGACAACAGCAGTATCTAGGGCGAATATTTAGCAGTTAGATTAACTTAAGCCCCCAGTGACTTCGGTTAAGCATTCTAAGGTGACGGTTCTGTTGTTGTTGATTAATTATGGTTTTGTCCCCATTGGTTTGAGGGGGGGGGGTATGTTTGGTCCTTGTTTTGTTGTGCATTACTTAGTTTCGTTTCTATTTTTGCAATCATCTCGCGGGGGTAGAGAGAGCTGCTTGCTTTACTTTAATTGCCTTTAATCACATGACGTCGCGTCTGAGAGTGATATAACGCCATGCATTAAAATCAATAAACCACTAGTGGTTTACCGATTTACGGGAAACGTAATGACGTCCATTATAACGCTGCGTAAGATAAGGGAAAATCTTAACGTTTTCACACCAAAAATGCAATTTTAAGTGTTCTTAATGTCATGTAATAAATAGAATCTAACATTCGTGCTGTTGTATTATTGAATTTATTAAACTCGTTGCGAAAAAGAGATGAAAAGCTCGGCAAGCCTCGCATTTTATCACTTTCTCCCAACTCGTTTAATTTATTCAATAAAACATGAGCACTCATGTAAGATCCTCTATTTAATGTCATTTGACTATTAGTGGTCTGTGTCTCTTGTGTCTCTTCCTCATCGTGCCATGGGTTTGGTTTGTAGTGTGTAATTGAGGGATTTTCTGGTCAGGTAATAGTTATGCCATGGGTTGGCCGCCTGTACGTGAAGATAATACACGAGCTTTAGCGAGTGGATTATCTTACGTACAGGCGAACAAACATGGTATTACTATTTTATACCACCTACATCAGTGTAGACCTTACAGAGCACGTGCTATTTCGTGCTAAAGTTGGTAAGGGTGGTATAAACACACTTATTTTTTCATGTCAATTTAAAAATCCACACTGTAAGTACCATCCGTAGTGCTCTGCTGTAAGCTAGCAGAATAAATATTAAATACCATGGCCACCCCGTTACCCTGATCGAAACCCAATCGATGAATTATCGAATTACTAGTGTGTGCGTATTGTCCGTACAATTTTATAGATGTAGATGATAGAAGTTGGATGATTTTTTTCTTATTTTATGAATACAAGAATACAGACTAACCTACCTTTGGAATTATGACATCATCATATCTCATAAAAAATGGAATAAATTAACAAATTGCTATAATTCTGTTTTCTGTATTGAGTTGTTTGAAAAATCATTATCATGGTAAATTTGCGACTTTCTTTTTTTGAAGTTTTCAAATCAAACTTCGATATTTTAAATGTTCTGAGTCAGTTGTCTCTGAAAATAACCATGCATTATCAGAAAACATTGTTTTAATGTATTCCAAAGTATTTTAAATTCAAAATTCAAGTTTTCAGGAAAATGCCAAAACAAAAGTATATGCGTTAGAAGATTCCTTAGTAGTCAATTGCTTGACTCTATATAAGTTAAATCCTGTCATATGTTTAAAAGCAACCGAATAGTTTTGTTTACCAAGTTGCCTGTTGTCCGAACATAGTCAGTAACATGATACAAATCTATACAAACAATATGGTACCAGATTAAACTGCTAGACGAGCCATCTGATCTGGGTCTACGCTGTATGTTGGATAGACATGAAAACATTTTAGCAGACGACAAAGCAGACGACACTTAATGCGAATGACGCTTTAAAGGTTAAAACTTCATAGAAATCAGGGCATTGCCTAATTACAATCGACGCCTTGTGCTGTTCCTGAATACAGTTACAAGCGGAAGTTTATCATCCAGTTTTTGAAGCAGTCCAATAGCTTTATTTAGAGCATCTTCTACTGACTCAGCCACCAAGATATTCTCAATTCCGCCTGTCCATGATTTCATGTAGGATGTTGTTTTATTATTCACTGGATCAATGACCACATGTGGGATACCACAGAGAGTTGATAAAATATGTCCATGTAATCGATCTGTCACTACAACACGGCCGCGTTGAAGAAATACCATCCCGTTAGCAGCTATTAAAAATGGGTCTTCAAATCTTGAACTGCCCTTTGGTGTTTTCCATGATCTCCAATCTTGGACTTTTATGTCGTAGCCTTTTGTGTTATTGGGAATACGGTATTTTGGCGATTCACTGTCCGTTCTCTTAAGCCACATGATATCATGAGTTGGTCTAAGGAAACGGTTAACTGGTCCAATCTGGAACGCTATATCAGGCATAAGCAAAGGTCGAGCTTTGGGAAACAGTTCTTTCCCCATGTTATAAGAATCACGATCTCTGTAAAGAAATGTAAGTCGTGGATGACTAGAGTAGACCTTTTGATAAAGTTTCTTGTGCTCAGCGTCAGCTCTAGGCCATATGCTTTGTGGAAACATAATAATTTCAAATTCTTGAAATGTTTCCAGCACGGGCTTTCGATTCACGTCTTCGTGTTTGTAGGAAAGTATGTTACCTCCTCCTTGCAATAATATAACCAAATCCGTAGAACTGTATCTTTTGCTGATATTCTTAGCCTGTTCAAGTGTACGTCCTTTACACTTTTCCGTTTCACAAAGGAATATCAGTTCAATACCAAGTTTCTGTAAGAGTATTAATTCACCAACTGTTATGGCGGGATCACCTATATTATCATGAGCAGCAAAATTAAACAACATCGCATACTTATAGTGTCCAATGAGAGTTGAAAACATATTACTATGGATTCTTTGAGCTTCATTGATAACTTCTTCACTTGTAGATAATTGTGGCGACAGTTTATCAACTAATATATTTTCAGCTACCAAATCTTTGTTGTTAAAACGTATAGTTTTATTTCTAGTTTTATCTTGTGCCATAGCAGTATTATATATACTTTTCAGTCTGTGCTCTGAAGTTAAACTCATCTGTTCTAACTGTTCCTTGCTTGACAATGAGATATTCTGGTAACGGACACTGTTATGAAACATGACGAAGAAAGAAAGGGAAGCACCCACAATGGTTCCAAACAGAAGTAGGTAAAAGTCTTTGGCCCTCATTTTCCAAGCATCTGTCCAGGGAGATATTTCTTCTTTCAACTGTTAACGATATAAAAACGTATAAAAATGAGCCTCGACATGAGATTTCCAACAATGTGGTATGTTCGACCAGCAAAGGCTCATACGCGCAGTCTGGCCAGAGCCTTTGCTAGTCACTGGAATATTTTATGATTCTTAGGCTACTGACCAAACATCATTTGGAGTACCCAAGTTTAACAGAAGGCTGCACAGGGTCGTCTGAAAATACCACATTGTTGGAAACCACATGCTGTGGCTCAAATATCAATATACAGATTACAGATAATGCTCTCATCGACAAGACCGTGTCAAATTTGGAACTTATAGTTAACTTGAATATCTGGGCCTAAAATTCCAATACCTCCTTAAAGTTAAGGAATAACTTGGTTCAGGTCCACAATGACACCTGGGCAATTTTTTTTCGGAAAAATAAATTTTCTTCATTTTCTGTAATTTGCTGTTTCATTTTATTAGTAATTATATAAAACAATACAAAATCAATGTCACCGTTTAGAAATTGAGCTATGGCTCCTCATAGACATGTATTATACGCCTCTTTTCTCCAAAATAATCAGGACCGAAGTAAGACATAAACAGTCTATGCTATGGTAGATGATAAGCATGGCATATTGTGAAATGTTGCTTCAGTTCACATTAAATTTACTTGAAATACTAGGATGGTTTATTGATGTGAATCAACCAATGTATATTTACCGACCAACTTTTTCATCAAAAAGAATACTCAAAAAATTATTGCAATTTTTACGTCGACATCTAAATACTGAAATATTTTTGGCAATTCCAGAAAAATAGATTTTTGTGAAACGTGTTTATTATAAACAACATTACGTGACATGAATTAGTGTGAAATTAGAGCAATTTTCACCGTTTCAAAACGCGATATTTCTTGATTACTACCCCTACCCCCTCCAATACACAATTTTGTAACTTTTTAACTGCATAGCAAAAATAAACTAACTTTCAACAGACCAAAAGCTTTTTTTTAATAATGATTTGATGCTATCTGTATGTGTAGAAACTATACTCAACTGAAACGTACTGTGTGTCAATTTTTTTGTAGTAATTGGTTTAAACATATTTTATTTGTATACTTTGTACATAGAACAAAATATAAAGACATACAATAATATACAGTATACAAATGGGATTCAGAAGAAAGTCTTCAGACTTATACGATTCTGTATCCCATTTAAAATATCAATTTTACTCATTTATCGAGATTTAGAGAGAAAACAATTTCTGTACCAATGCTAATTTTGGTACTCAAATGTACTACGAGAGTTTGGAAACTTTTCAATTAGAAGTAATATAGCAAAAGGCTCCACGGGGATGGAACATTTCATTTTCTAACGTTTAAACAGATTATAAATGTTTAATAGTTCGTGAATCTCAAGGTCAAAGAGTAGTTACTTAAAGGCAATCTATTGGAATCGTTTAGTCCTTAATATATACTCCTGTATGATGATGAAGAGCTGCCTATTTGTCTCGTCGGACAGATCTGTGACTCCGTATAAAAGAGCATTTAAGGTTGGTTCGCATATTTGAGATATAGATTGCATCATTGCCTGGCGCAAGTTATTAAATCTATAACATTCAAACAAGTAGTGTTTGGTAGTTTCTGGTCTACCACAAATGCAAAGCGGGCTGTCAATGATGTTTTTTTGAAAAGAGATCGTGATTAAGAGAGCTACAATCCATTCTCAGTCGAGAATGATAGATTTGACCAATGCGCTTGCCATCTAGATAGAAGAGAGGGACACCGATAAGGGTAGAATTAAGACTGCGTTTAAAAGAGCTAATACTTGGTGCATTTCTAGTAGTATGGGGTAGTTCATTCCAATCGCGTACTACTGAAGGAAGAAAGGAATTGTAATACAACTGAGTATTTGAGCGTATGTATTGGTAATCAGATGCATTACGGAGACTATATGCTTTATTATTCCTAACAGTAGGGGGGACAAGTGAAGACAAGTAGTCAGTACATAGTCCATTTATCATTTTGTAGAATAGTATTAGTTTGTGTATTTTTCTTTGGCAAGAGAGAGTATCCCACCCAACTGTTTTTAATAATTTGTCTATTGAAACTAGCTTAGTGGCACCACTGACAATACGTGCAGCTTCATGCTGTATTTTTTCTAGTTCATTTGCCTCGTATTGCGTACAGTTATCCCACACGACGTCAGCATATTCAAGTAACGGTCTAATAAATGAAAAATAGATGATCTGTAGTGATTTTCTGCTGAGTTGGAATTTAAGTTTTCGCATTACATTTATACGATGCCAAGCTTTTGTTTTGGTGTTGTTTAAGTGTTCATGCCATGAAAGGTCATTTGTAAAGGTTAGGCCCAGGTGTTTGTAATAATTGAATACGATACACACTTGTCTTTCCATTCCATTGCGTTAAGTTGAACAAAGGTAGACTAAATCCTCGTTTATATGCACAATTTGCACTCTGGTGCAATTTTACTCCCGGGTGCAAAATTTCACCAAGGAGTAAATTTGCTACGTTCATATGTTACTAAATTGTGTTCATATGTTATTGGATTTGCTCTTTAAACATATCACAAACGTTTCAGTTTTACTTTAAGGAGAAATTCGATGTGTTAAGAATGTTTCGATTATTAGTCAGTTCAAGATACCGTCGTGTGAGAAAAATGCAACTCCGTTTGGTTTTATTTGCTTTATTTATTTATACAATATTTAAAGAGGATAATACACCAGTCATTTGTATCCACGGCCCCCACCTATGGGAATAGCCGTGGAATAGCCGGGGTAAGGTGCTGGCCAATTACTTTTTGATTGTCCCCGCAGTGCCGGGGAAGTGTGGGGGTTATAACATTGGGACACTTACCCTGCTGGGATTTTCTGTTGCGTAGGGTGGGGCAAAGAGCAGGGTTGTTACCATCAGCTTGTCCCCACAGGGCGGGGCTTATACCAGGGCTCTGGAAAGTGAAAATCATTATCCCCGCCCATCCATGTAGGTGGGGGAGCAGTGGATACAAATGACTGGTGCATAAATGACACTTATAGAAGCTGTTGCAGCATTTCTAAGTAAATATATGACTATCTGGTCAAGAGAGGTGGACGGACGTAGTGCTTGAGACTTATACATGTACTGATGATCCTTGGCTTCCGAATGTCACGGGCTCTGCGACAAACTGCGCGAATAGCTGCCACGGAATGCGCGTGTGCGTTGAGTTGTTTCAATTGAACTGCTGGAGACAGTTTGACTGAGTACTGCGCAGAGCTGGACAATTGAGAATCTCTTCGTAATAGCAAAATAAACGTCTTGTGAATGTGTGAAACGGGTTTGGTCTTCAATTGTTGACGAACCCTTCTAAATCTGTGTTAAGTTTCCGAAGGGAGATGGCTAAACCGAGGTTATCAATGGCTACAAGAGGTTTGGATTCCCAAATTGGGGGGGGGGGGGGGAAGGGTAAGATAGAGGGTAGACATATTTTAATCATCGCTCTGTCTGAACATCACGTTGATCACATGAATCTTAAAGGGTGGTCACTCCGTTATTATGCAGGGGGGGGGACCTTTTCACCGATGTGTACATCGGATAGCATGGACTCGTGCATGGCGCCAGGGTTCTGGCAAACTCTGATTTCCATTGCTGAGGTTAGAAAGAGATATTGTTCGGAAATAGAATCGTGCAAATCGAAGCCCATAGACCAGAAATTCCAGTTGTTCTGCGTGGCAACCCGACATAGCCGATGAAGTAGTGACTATAGAGAGAAGCCATGACCTTAAGTTTGATAAAGGGACTATTTATATAGTTTATTTTCATACACATGTACATGTTCATATAGAAAAGATGGGTAATTTATCAAAATCTAAGCTCAAATTGTACATGTGTGATAACAAGTTGCGTTCATGTGCGCAATTTGCACCTAGGGGCAAATGTGCACCCGGGTGCTAATTTGCTCCACCGAATTTGCACCACCTACAAAGTCGGAGCAAATTCGCACCCGGGAGCTAATTTGCACCCGGGTGCATTTTCATAAAACACCGTTTATATGACCAAAATACACCCCAGGTGCAAAGTTACACCCCGGGTGTATATTTGCACCGGGGTGTATATTGTGCATATAAACGAGGCTTTAAGACGCACTGAGATTATTTGAAAAGATGAACTTATTTCAGAAGTCAGCTATCAAAACGTCACGTAACACCTAATATCATTTTTGCAAGAACAAAGAAATCACACAAAATTCACCAGAAAACGCTTTAGCGTGATTCTTTGTCATTCAAATAAAGCATGCATGCATTGTTCAACACAAAAGCCTATTTTCATTTTCTTAACGTCAATTTTACGTCATCAGCGTTTTATGAGCTTTTAAAAAGCACTGCCACTTTATCAACTTTTTCACTTTGTATGATGCTTGGAATGCAATGTGACAAATTATTCAGTCCTTTTGAACTCCATTGATGTCGCCTACGTCCATTTAGCGACGTCAAGCGTTACAATTACATGCTGATATGTGTATGCTACAAAGCTTGATATTCATACGCGATTAAAGCAGTGACCTATATATAAGAGTGGCTTGAAACTCCAATGAAATACCAATACACCTTTACAAACATCGAAATAGTATAATAGCAATAATTATGAATTATATGGCATCTTAGTTTATGAATATTGATAATAGACATAGCCACGTTTGAAGCTTTTTTCGTTGCAGTGCAAGAGGTATCGTTGGAGCCATTTTTGGCGATTTCCGCAACTTTCATAAAATCGGCCGATATTTACACGGTCATTATTCAATAGGATTAATTTTATCATTGCAGAAACATAGCATTTGGCAATAATTCATATATGTTTTTTCTAATATAGGTCACTGATTAAAGTAAAGTGTAGCCAATTGGCACTAAAACAAAACAAACAGAACACACTAAACGGTGACATACATTTGCAAAAAAACGGTTATTATCCATAGTTTACGTTTTTTTTTTCTTAATTGACGTTAAATTTCGTTTATTCCGCTTTTAACCTTTAACGTGACGCGAAACATAAGTTCTGATTCTTGAAAATGCATTCTCTTCCAATGATTGATTGACTCCAAGTCTTTTCAGTTTTAAGTACTTGTTTAACATTTAGAAAAAACACTTGTGTATACTTGCTTAAACGACTAAAATATTGTGTACTGGTCTGTTAAACGATTAAAATGTGCAACCGTGAACAAGTCTGGCATTAAGAAATGTTTACATTTTTCTTCAGGAAAAGACTTTCGTCTCTTTGTTGAAATGAGATGACTGGAAAAGTGTTTGAATCATTTTGTTTAGTATGACTGAAATGATGATAATTTCTAAAAGAAAACATGGACGAAACTTCTATTTATCAAACAGGAGATTCTGTTTCTTTCGTACCGTCTCGACATGACCATAGCTGTTGACTTTGACGTAAAACAACAAACTAAGCAAACAATGTTTCCTTGCGATATATATATTAGTAGGTGGGACGTTTTGGAAAGCATAACAGGCTGCACTTTTTTCTAGCAAAGTTTGAAGATTGTTTTTTTTTCTGTTTTAATTGTTGGTTGGTTGTTTTGTTTGTTTGTTTGTTTTCTTCGCAACAAGGATCTCCTCGACTCAGACTAACAGATAGACTTGGAATATGAAAGCTGAGTAACAAATGTGTCCTTACTGATATTGTACCTGTATTAATATGCCTTCGCATGCTGCCATTGCATGGCGTCAGATAAGATGACATCAAACGTTCTTGGCGTCATTGGGAAGGTGTAACGCGATTTTCCACAATCTAAAATCTACATCATAATAACGGTTTTTACGTTTACACTTACGAACATCATACAAAACATTTTAGCTGTATAATACAAGATTTATCACCCTGGTATCAGTCCATAGTGTCCCTAGTTTATTCCTTCGAACACATGCAAGCTTTTATATGAGGGTCTGGGTGGAAGGGTCTGGTATTCACTATTCATTAAAAATTTAGCCTATTATTCATCTCATTAAAATTTTGGGTTATTCATTAAAATAAGACAAATAGTTCTTTAAAATCCGATTATTCACTATTCATTAATTTTTTCTTCTATTCATCAAAAGATAGGATTATTCATTATTTTTAGGCACTTATTGTTCACTATTCAGTATTTTTTGGCTCATTATTCACTATTCATTATAAAAAAGGGGCCATTATTCACTAATCATTATACCCCATCCACACCCTCTGATATGCCAACTCTGGACAACATTCGCAAAAATCAGCGTGGGTTCCCTATTATAATGTTAAGACATTTAAAGTAAAGTCGGGTAAATTCGGACAATCGGCTAAAGGGCTAGGTTCACGAAGGGGTGAAATCGGCCCTGCCATAGAAATGCATACTGACTTAAAATATGTTTATATGGTTTATTTCATTGAGAAAAATCGAAATTTTATCTGCCTAGTGCTTAAATTGTGAAAACTATGGGTTTCTAAAGACAAGGACCCTCTGTTAATTTTGCGCAAAAAGTAACGTCATTTACATTGCAATGTAACGCCAAAGACGTCGCTAAGTTTGGTTAACAAATTTATGTTAAACAAGTGTGTATTGCACCCAAATGTGTGCCAAAATGTATTATAAACCTCGATAAACTGTCTATCATGGCGATACGCCCGCCAACCCTCTGAAATGAGCATGTTTGTTTGAGGCTTTATGTCCATGTAATTTTCATCAATTTTAGTCATATCACGGTAGCGGTCAATGTATCCTATACCGCTGCTTCACAAACGGTGTATCAGTATCAAGTACTTACTAAATACTCTCATCAGAATCAGTAGAAAAGAGAAAATAATTTCAACAAAATTGCACAAGGGTTCAAACTCATGACTCATGAACCCCCCCCCCTCCACCCCCCCCCCCCCGGTCACCCTCAAGACTAGTCCATAGAAGTCAGACTATAAATAGAACTCTGCCGACCACGCTTCGCGGGTTCGAGAAAAAGTGTATAAAAACTGTATGCACACAATATTACTGATGCGATGGATAACACAGTCATAACGCATTTTATGCAATTGAATGCAGAGTGGTCATTTTTCGGTAGTCTCGTGATTTTCAGACAGGAGCTTGTCACTCTGACTGATCTTAAATACCCGTGCTTGTATATAGTATATATACAGTATATATATAGGATATAGTTGGGTTTCCCGGTAGCCTGTCTTCAGGCCCTGTATTAAGACATCTAAATGAAAGTTCTATAACTACTACAGAGATAAATTTATGATACTTTATTACTTCCCCATTGCTCAGAATACAGTAAATAAGACAGTCAGTGATTTTTTTTTCTTCAGAGATGTAAATGCCTGTTTATGTATGTACACATATTTTACTATTTTTCTATTTACTGGTCTGATACCAGTCTAGGTTTCCCGGACGCGGTAACTTATTGTAGAGTGATGCTGAAATATTTTACCCTTAAAGCGTCAAGAAAAAAATGCATCTGAAAATGTCGTCTGCTGAAGTCATCTGCTGCAAATAATTTCCTAGCATTACTGACGAATTTAGTATAGAAGCAAACAGTGTGGACCCAGAACAGAGTGTTCCTATAGGAGCAGTCTTATCTGGGTCCACACTATTTTCCATAGAGGCTTCTTAAACATTTCAGCAGACGAGAAAGCAGACGACTTTTGTTGCGATTGGCGCATTAAGGGTTGAGTCAGCTCAGAAGATATTTATGTTTTTTATCATTGGCGACCAGCGCAGGTGCAAAGTAGATTGAGCATTCGAACAGACTAGCCAGAACCTTCCCTGATACTGCCCGCTCAAATTGAAGACAGCGTAGAAGTTTCATGGGCATTTCGTTTGAAAGAACGTTAAAGCTAACCACTATCGGCCAACGGCGAAATGTAATTGCATATTGCTGGGCCGATGGTAAGCTGCTTTTTTTATTCTCCCCGCCTCGCTAAAGTGGGGCAGGCTTATCAAAATATGATAACGGGACTTACACTAAGCATTTACACAAAACGAACATTTTTGATGGACGGAATTAAAAAGTGATATCAGTAAAACCTTGTTTGCCATGAGTCATATCAACAATATTTCAATTATGTAGGGACAGATCTTAATGGGTAAAACCATTACTAAGCTAGGATTAATGTGTCATGCCCAAGGCACAACGATGTATCGCCGGTGAGGCTTGAACCCACGGACACTCGGTCTCGTGTCAAGCACTCTACCACGACAGTAAATCTCAATTACTCAATCCTGAAAATAAGTTATTATCCGACATGAAAATAAATCCAGCTGTTATTCTTTCGCAATAACGTTTTTATCTTCAATTTAGCAAAATGTGTTAACGATAAAGCTGTAGAGAAGACTTTCCGCCAACTTCTCCTAAAGGTCTGGTGTTTGTTACACGTACAGATTTTGTGTACAGTAAAACCTCAAAAATTCGAGCTCCGATTTTTCGAAATACTGGCTAATTCGAAATAAATTTGGGACAGACTGAATTCAGAGTATAGGACTTATTCATAATCTATTTTGATAACTTTCTATAATAATATATGTTCTGGGTGCGTAAAAGAAACGTCTCAGGGAGACACAAAACATATATTTGATAAGAAAAAAATAATCATTATAATTTCTGGGGGCTATATATCTTTTATTTCTACCTACCTATAATTCGAATTTTCGATAATTCGAAATAAAACCTCTAGCCCCTAGGACTTCGAATAAACGAGATTCAACTGTATTTAGATAAAAATTTTGCAATTAATTGAATTCGTTTAACATTTCAAAGTTTGTTTTATTGACGGGTAAAATTCGTATGGGCGTGTCAGAAAGAGGTATTTTCAAAAAAAATTCGTGAACGATGAAAATCCTGTTATTCAAAGGTTGTGTATAACATGAAAGTGATAAAACTACCATTTGCATGCCCAGAATTTTCCGTGCACGCACAGAATCAACGTCAGACGGGCTCATTTGTACGAACAAAGTTTGGGTTTTTGCACAACGTGCCATTTTCCTTTGCAGTTGTTCTAAAATTTACGGTTCCGAGATGATTCCACTAGATTAACGCACGTGCAAATCCCCACTAGCTTAACGCACGTGCGAATCAGGTGCGATTTCCAATATATTTGAACAAGCCATATAATACATCGCTTTAACAAGCGAATTGTGGCGGTACAATGTAACATTTTGATTGACATCTTTGACTTGTTATATTTGTGCTTTGCTTTAATACTCAGAGTGCATCTATGCACAGATGTAACATCATCATCTTGGATGTTGGAACTGTTTTGAGAAGTTGGCAGGGATGTTTTTGAATACTTTTCATCGGGATAAGGATTTCGAAAAAATGACGTGGTAAAACTCATCGCAAAAACAGGTCTAAACATTTCAGGTGGAGTTTAAGTATAGGTTATTCAATGTTTTGTGTTGGTTATGGAATATATACGAGGGAGCGGAGCTCCCGAGTGTATATTTCATAACAAACACAAAACATTGTATAACCTATTTAGCCCTGACCCAGCTGTTTCCTGTGTTGGTTTCACATCCTGAAATGTACACATTATGTAGCATTTTGCTGCATTTCGCTTAGGAGACTCATTTCATCTTTAGCCCTGGATGCGTTCACATGGGGCAAATGGATTTTATTAGCAGCATTTTTGCGAGATTTATTTTTTCAAAATTATCTAGGAAGCATTTCGTTGATCACACGTTACAGATGTACAGGCTGGTCAGTCTCCTCTGTTCGTGCATTCTACCCTGATTCTCAAACAGTGGAGACACTCAGATCAGCGTGTACATTCATGTGCCGTTTGGTCATGCTGTCTTTCAAAAAGCGTTTTGGGACAAGCAGTGTAATTTCTGATCAGGCTTCAATGTACATGTGCAGCCTGGTCAGTGTTTTCTGCAATCTCCTATTTTCTGTGAATCAGCTTATATTTGAAATTTACATCATTTTTGTGTCAATATTCAGATCACAGTTTTATTTAGGGTTCAAAAAATAAAAGTAAATTTGGTGAAATTAACATTTTCGACAGCAATTTCCTCTCATCAAGTTATGGGAATGAGTCTCACAAAAGTGTGGGTTATGGAAAATATACCACGCTGAATATGGTCCTTTTCTTGCAACTGATTGGCTGAAAATAAAAGGAAGTGGGCGGGTCATGGGCTAAGTATAGGTTATTCAATGTTTTGTGTTGGTTATGGAATATATACGAGGGAGCGGAGCTCCCGAGTGTATATTTCATAACAAACACAAAACATTGTATAACCTATTTAGCCCTGACCCAGCTGTTTCCTGTGTTGGTTTCACATCCTGAAATGTACACATTATGTAGCATTTTGCTGCATTTCGCTTAGGAGACTCATTTCATCTTTAGCCCTGGATGCGTTCACATGGGGCAAATGGATTTTATTAGCAGCATTTTTGCGAGATTTATTTTTTCAAAATTATCTAGGAAGCATTTCGTTGATCACATGTTACAGATGTACAGGCTGGTCAGTCTCCTCTGTTCGTGCATTCTACCCTGATTCTCAAACAGTGGAGACACTCAGATCAGCGTGTACATTCATGTGCCGTTTGGTCATGCTGTCTTTCAAAAAGCGTTTTGGGACAAGCAGTGTAATTTCTGATCAGGCTTCAATGTACATGTGCAGCCTGGTCAGTGTTTTCTGCAATCTCCTATTTTCTGTGAATCAGCTTATATTTGAAATTTACATCATTTTTGTGTCAATATTCAGATCACAGTTTTATTTAGGGTTCAAAAAATAAAAGTAAATTTGGTGAAATTAACATTTTCGACAGCAATTTCCTCTCATCAAGTTATGGGAATGAGTCTCACAAAAGTGTGGGTTATGGAAAATATACCACGCTGAATATGGTCCTTTTCTTGCAACTGATTGGCTGAAAATAAAAGGAAGTGGGCGGGTCATGGGCTAATTATTAGTATAATTCAAACTTCTAAGTTATACATGGATCTTTTTTCAAAAAGATGTGCCTGTCTCCTGAAATCATGATAAATCCTAAATTATATCACCTTCCTTCATTCTCCCCATGCAAATACAAGTGTGACAAAGTATAAAAAAATTCTGTTCACCCCACAGATTGCTCATACTGATGTTTCAAAGATGCAAAATAATCAGACTATACCACATTGTATTTTTTCCATTGAAACGGGTTAATAACGGTCAATGAAATACTGCAGTTTGAGGCAGTTAATGTAATATACCTGTATAAAATACACATTACCTGGATTAGTTCATATTTTTGTTTACAACGATTCTCATCTATCTTTGAATCAATTGTACGTCTTGCCGAACGTTTGTTTGTTTGATTTGATTCTTTACGTCCCATCAACAATCTTTCAGTTAAACAGGGACGGGTCTTCCTGGGTTGAACCAGTACTAAGCTAGGATAAATGTGTCTTGCTCAAGGACCACAACGCAGTGACACTGGTGAGGCTCGAACCCGCGGCCCCTCGGTCTCGAGTCGAGCACTCTACCATTGAGCCACTGCACTCCCTGTCTTGCCGAACGTATTAGTGAAACATGCGTCATTACTGATTATTGACCAAAAAATCCCCAGTTCTAAACACTACATGCAGCTTACACATGGGGTACACGGGGACAATGAGGGACATAAATATAGTAGAGCTATCACCTCATCGCGAATGCCCAATGCGATTTTTCTTTCAAAACGGTCTCCAACTGTGTCACATTTCTAAAGAAACGCATGCATTTTGGCGGTCGAATAAGTTATTTTTGCAATAGGAAAATCAGTGCAATACAGACTAAACTTAACTCATGATTAAGACATGAAATACGATCATTTTGTGAAGGATCAGTCATGCACGGACCCGGAGAGGAGGTGGGGGTAACAGGTGGCCCGGACTCACCTTGAAAGCAATTGAGTTCGACCCCCACCCCCTGGAAAATGTTGGACCCCCTAAAACGACCAGTACATGTGATTTTTTTGTTTTCAGCTATCAAATAAACCTCAAAGCTTGCAATAATATATAAACTAGCATCTTTAGAGAAAAGAGAGAAAAAAAGGAAAGAAAAAAGTTGCCGCCGCTGAGAATTGAACCCAGGACCCGTTGCAAAACATAGGGCAATTCCTGCATTTAACCGCACGACCACGTAGATGCTTATGTTTAAATGCAGCGCACTTAAAAGTATCTATTTTATAATAAGAACAAAACAACAATAGGCTTTTAGAAATATACAAAAATAAACAAGCTGACACACATTAATTGTAAAAATATGACCCCGTATATTTTTCTAATAGTGATTTATAAATGAATTCACTTCCCGTTAACCAAAAAAATGTAGTATATACCTGCGAAAGCAGACAACAACTAACGGCAGCACGACGAGCGTCTCATACTGAAAGTAAATTTCGGACGTAACATTATTTCGGAATCGGCATTGTTTGCACTGAAAAATGTGAGAAAGTAGGTGTATTTTCGGCTTCTAAAATAGTCCAGGCCTGCTTTCATGAGATAATGTAGTCATATCTGTATATTTTAAGCCTTAGAACATGTATAAATGGCCTGAAAAGACCAAACACAGACAAAATATCCAAACGTGATCGTTTAGGTTACGTAATATTACATTATGAAGCCATAATTTCGGAGGATTTCTTTTCTTACAGTATCAAGTATCGAGTTAAAAAAGGCGAGTTTCGAGTAATAAAAGTCGAGTATCGAGTTATAAAAGTCGAGTATCGAGTTATAAAAAGCGAGTATCGAGTAATAAAAAGCGAGTATCGAGTAATAAAAAGCGAGTATCGAGTAATAAAAAGCGAGTATCGAGTAATAAAACAGAACAAGAAAACGATCGGATGCAGTACTAGATCACACACGTGACAATCTCACGGAATAAAGAAAACTTATTTTAAAAAAAATCACACGACAAATAGACATGGTTAAAATAAAAACCCCTGCCCGTACAGGCTATGTCGTAGAATAAAATTGTGGTGCCAGGCCTTCATCTTAAGGTAATAAAGTACCCAGGAATATTGCAGCAATATCATTTTGCAGCAACAAATCAGGGCCGTCGTTGGCTTTTGAAAAGTGGTACGGCCTTGGAACGTCATTTTCCTAGTGTCGACGGCTCTGGTTAGGGGGGGGGGGGGGTTGACCTCCCCCAAGAAAAGTTTGTAATTCAAGATGTCTGTAGAAGCGATACTAATGCATTTTGAGGCCATTTTTCTTAAGCTTATTTTACAAGTATTAGCTGTATTTCAAATGCTTACGACAGATTTTTTGAGCATATGGATGAGTATTAAGAAAGTAAGTAGAAGGTAAGTGAGTATGATCAAGAAATACCACAATCACACACTGCAGACCAACCCACCACACCGTGAGTAAGAGCAACAAAACACCAAAAGTCACAAGACATCTATGAAGAGGTTTGTGCATTACACAGATCTATCAAGGTCTGTGAACAACATAAAACAACAGCCTTCTGGATTATGTACATAGATATCGTAAAGATCTATCTTCTTTTCACCAGCCCCTGCACCATAAATGGTGTTAAGCCTCGGAGGGGGGGGGGGGGGGTGGTACCCTATATATGACATAGTATAAATGTGTGTGCCGAATATCCCTCCTTTCAGCGCCCCCAGATATATGATAAGCCCCCCTTTTTTAAAAATGAAAGTATATGAATGGCCTGAATTTTGGAATGGGAATGGCCCAGATTTTCTGACACCCATGTATATGCACATATTTTTCGCTCAGATACCCGTCAAGCCTTTGTTTTCATATTTACATAAAGCAGGTTTTCTCGTGATTAAGGTCATTTGTAAACTTGTTAACAAATCACAGAGGATATGAAAGGGTATATAAACTCAAAGAACAGTATATGAATATGTCAACTTTCTGTGAAATCAAGTATATGAATAGGATTTTTTTCAAAGGCCGGGAATATGATTGGGGTTGGTTTCAAAATACTGACTCACACACCCGTACCAAAATTACCCAAGATTCCCCCACCCACACCCGTGTAAATTGTGTGCAATTATATTCTTTGCTACAAGTTGTCATAATTTTGCTCAATGGATGACGAGATATCACCTA
Organism: Loripinus fragilis; assembly: GCA_964019695.1. Classification (NCBI taxonomy): domain Eukaryota; kingdom Metazoa; phylum Mollusca; class Bivalvia; order Lucinida; family Lucinidae; genus Loripinus; species Loripinus fragilis. The sequence continues at coordinate 64,760,752 of OZ026521.1, read as the reverse complement.
GAGCTTCTTTACAGTGATGAGGCACAACTAACTGCGCGTGCAATGTTGGACAGGGGCTATGTCCATCCGACGAACGAACAAACCATTCTTTAGGAACCCTGTGGATTTTAATTTAGAGCAGGTAATGTCAATGCTGATGTTCCATCCAGACTAAAGGGGAGGCATCATTCAGTAAATCTGTGACAGCAAGAAGGAAATGGATAGTGACCAATGAGCTTGTAAGCCATTTAATAGAAAATATGGACTGAAAAAGAATGCCGATGACACCAAGCCCAATTAAGTGTAGCAATGTAGACCTGAACAAGCTAATCACTAGGATGGGACTACTATGGACCCTTTTCGTACAGATTTTCGAGATGAAAATCTTTATTGCATTTGACGGGTGAGATGATATAGAATATTGCAGGGAGCATTTTAGCAACTCAGATACAGCGACATCAATGGTACAAAGAGTTTAATACAGGATGCTCCCTTATGGTGACAAATTAAATTTGAAAAAACTATTCGCAGAAGAAAAGTAAAACCATTGCATGCAGTGCTTCGCCAGGAAACTTCAGACACGAGACAAAAAGATAAAGAACATAATGCCGCTTACTTTATCTGCTTATAGTTAGAGTTAGATCTGAAAAGGGTGCTTGTTTATCCCCTTGCATCCGTTCATTTGACTTTTGCCCATATTGATGGACTTAAAATATCTACTGACAAATCAACTTTTTTCAGTAAGCTCGAGGTGAGGATAATCACAGATGCTCCCAGAAATATAGATGCTTGTATTGTCGATGGAATGTTCCTGGTACAGTCTCGTGTAGATTTGCCTTCAACTTTTGGTGTCAAGCAAATATGACTCTGTCTGAGTCTGTCTTGTCTTGTCAGACGTGCAAATCATGTAGATTTTGCATGTGACACTTATAAATATCCATCAATTAATGATATTACCAGAGATCATGGTTTGCTATAGGGAGAGGTAAATGTATCAGGACCTGAACAGGGCATACCAAAATATTTTACTCATTCTTTAAAGTCGGAATCATTTAAGACATATCAGTTGAGATTACTGGCAGAAGTGTGGTGCCGAAATGAGCATGCTAAAGCCATGTGAGCTGTATTTTGGATTGATGAAGTTTGCTTCGGATACAAATTATTTGATGGACAAATGACATGTCAAGATGTCTAAGGCCTAAATTGACACAGTGTAGAAGCTGATATCTGTATTGTCTAGCATGTTAAGCATGCTTGTGAACTTATTTTTTAACCAAGGAAGGGATTGGTCGTTCTTAGGCGGCGGTCCTGTTGTCGTCGATTCGTTGTTGATTGTTGTTCCCATAGTGGGGTTCTGTGTTTGTTCCATGTATTGTTGTACATCACTATGTGTCCTTTCCAGTTTTGCAATCATCTTGATGGGGAAGAGAGAACTTGTTGCTTTACTTTGTTTGTCTTCCTGGTGTCCTGTAGCTCTTCCTCACGGTGCCGTGAGTTGGTCTGCAGTGTGTGATTGTGGTATTTTCTGATCATACTCACTTACTTTTTTCATACTCATCCATTCTTTTAAAATTCAGCAAAAGAGTGGGATATGGGTTATCACGCAATTTCTATGACATAGAATATAACCCATGTGGACTATTGACCGGCACAGTGTGTTTAGTTGTTGCTGGCCATGTGGTGATAGCTAGCTATACATAGAGTTCATAGCTTAGAGACTAATAGGCTGGGCCAATATCCAGGCAAATCTTTTCTGAGCATAATTAATTCACATTGAAAGGAAAAGGAACTTGAAATATACATATATATTGTACTGTAAGAGCTTGGATTATGCCTACTTTGTGTCCCTTCCTCACGGTGCCATGGGTTGGCCTGCAGTCTGTGATTATGACATTTCTTGGCCATGCTCTATCAGTTTTTGAAACTATAATAATTGTTGATGACAACACCATTGTATTACATAAGATCGAATTATAAATCTGCTCTAGCTTAAGCAAATTAAAAATCATCCAATAACCAGAGACAAAAGTCATTAGTTTTCTTGGGTTTTATGATTTGCTATATTTTAGTGTTAGAAAGCTTTGTTGGCATGTCTTTTTCTATTTTTATATTGAACTTTGATGATTACATATTGTTTGCTGCCAAAATTTGCATTTTACTACTAATATTACATGGTTTAAATTATGGACCTGCAAGGGTACCCACATTTTAGCGCTATTTTGAGATATTGCATACCACGGGGGTATTCCGTTGCGCATAGCACTTTTGTGTACCAGCCGATTTTTTTAAGAGTTTGATTTTTGAATTCAGCACACTTTTCTACATAAGAATACACCTTCAAACCTTTTGGCCTCAACCACTTGATTAAACCTATTACGGGCTCTCGGACTATATAGGGATCAAAGTCAAAGTCAAAGTCAAAATAATTTATTTCTCTGGTACACAATGTATACAGCAAGAAAATCAACATGATGTACATATAAAAAGTGACATATTTCATGATATAAGGATCACATGAACGTATATTGTAAGTTGTAACATATAATTACATAATCATAATCTGATCTACTGAAAAGAATAATGCTAGATCTATTTCTAAAGAGTCCAAACAATCTCTTGATGGGAGACTAACTATTCTTTATAAAGCAACTTAGTGATGTTTATATTAACCCCTTTATACTTGTTGGGATTTTCTATTTTTATTCAGAAATGACCCTCTCTGTTATTTTTGAATTATTGATTAACTAAGCAAACAGTGAAAATCCTGATGATACAAATTAATATATAAGTATTTTTGTTTTAAGGGTTGTTGGATGATACTTTCCATATTTAATCAAATTTAATAGAGCAATCTGCGAGCAGGCAATATAGATCCCACTCAGGCGCCACATTTTGTGGCGTCTGATCTGGGTCTTCACTGTTGCCTTGTGTCCCAGAAAATGTCACTAGGCTTATATGTGTAAAATTGTATATCTCTGGCACACTAAATCATTTCTTTTCCAGTAAGCATTGATAACATTATCAGTATAACTATATTAAACATGCAGATAAACATGCACTTATGAGTTTGTAAATACATTGTTCAATCAATGGAAGCACATTTTGTGGCAATCACACACAATTGTATGACATAATCCAAAGCTTTATTTATATATGCATGTAATATATTTTGGTACAAGGAAGATTAATACAATAGTACCTCACCCAGTCCTCACCAGGCGTCTATATGACGCCAGAAGACGTCGAAGCGATGTCACCACGTCAAGGCAAAGTCAAAAGATGTCTTGCCGTTGAGACGACATCGCCTCAATGCCCTGGGTAGGATATTATGGTCTATTTGTGATGTATTATTTACCTGTTCTCTCAAGCTCTTCCCGAAACGAAATGCAGGATAATTAATGAGAGGACAGGTAAGAAAAATATACTGAATAACTTTCGTCTTTGCAGACAAACACGTAAATCTCTCATAAAGTATGATTGAGTAAGAACATTAAATAAATATGATACAGATGACAGATTCTAAAATAAAACAAGATTACTGAAAGTAGGTTATTAAGTGCGTGCGTGCGTGCGAGTGTCTGTGTGTGTGTTAATTTACACTGCTTTCATGATTGGGTTTATGAATACGGAATTATGAATATGGAGTTCTTTTGAGTTTGTTGTGTTCATCAGTTGTTCAAATTTCAATATATTTGGATGCCTGTAATAAAATGTTTTGATGTGCTTGGTTCTGTGTTCGTGAAAGTGTTTACATATTAATATAAAGTGGAATTCATCACATATGCCATTGTTGCAATATGGACAGAGTCGCTCAAGTAATGAAACCCCTCTCCACCTGCCTACTTCGACAGGTAAGCGATGATTTCTTGTACGAAAAGACATTAATATTTACAGTAATATGGGGATAGTTTAGATAGGTATGAGCTTCGTTCAAATTTTGTTTTTATAATTTTGTATATATTGCTTAATGAGGAAGCTTCTATTAATGCAAACCATTCTTGAGTGAAGATGTCCTTCAGTTTCTGGGTGCAAGCTTTAACTAACCAGGTTTTATTTGTGAAACTTTGTGAATACCAGATACCCCCAAAACCAAGCGAGCAAATAAGTTTTGAAGACAATCTATCCATTGCGATTTAAAATTATTAGTGTTTTGAAGGTTATATATTAATTTGTATATAATTGGTGACAATTTGCGCTCATTTACTTCAACATCGTCGTTAACCTTAGCCCAGAATGATATCATTCTACTCTGAATGCCAATCCTAAATGGTAAAATGCCCGGTTCACCTTTAAATCATAAAAGAAGGTGTTGATGTTTTTAAGTTAAAAATATATTTGTAAAAATCTCTAGTATATCCAAGTTACTGAATCCTCATATTTCACATCCATATAGGAGTAATGGTTTCACAATTTTATTAAAAAGGTCTATTTGTACATCAAATGGTAGATTTAAACATTTTATTTTCCTTAAAAGTGAAAACATAGCTTTGCTTCCTTGTTCTGCAATGTGTTTTTTTCAAAGTTAAAACTGATCCAGACTGACAAAGTAAAATACCAAGGTATTTATATTCTTTTGTTATTGCAATCTTTTACATGTTAATTTCAAATTGATAGGTATTAGCTCTTCTTCCTTGTCCAAATATCACAATTTTTTTCTGTGTGTACAGTCAATTTCCATTCTTTGCAATAGTTTTCAAATACACTTAGGGCTTGTTGCATATTTACCACATTATCACTAAACAATAATGTATCATCTGCATATAGCAATAAAAACAGCTTTAAAAATATCATAACTTCTTCATTGTTAACATCTAATTTAATGGCAGATACTTGATATTGACGGAGAAACTCTCTAAGCCATCTGAGAAATTCAAAAAAGAAATGGCGATAAAATTTCACCTTGCCATACTCCTAATGTGCAATTGAAATAACATGATAAGCCTACGTTTGTTGTTATTCTGGACTTGATATCTTGGTATAAATTATATATGATATTAAAACACTTGCCGCTGGAACATCTGTGCTGGCGTACGCTGGAGTACTCCGTCTTACGAGGTGGTGTAGACAGAACAGTCACGTGTTCCAAAACAAAATGGCCGATCACTGCCTGCATGTATGGAAATTTTCATATCCCTTGATTTACTCCTGATTACTCTGTAGTGCCCAGTTTTACTTGTTTTAGGTGGCAGTTCTGGCGTACGCCGAGTACTCTAAAATTGCTAAATCAAGTCCGCCCCTGATTACATGCCGAGAGTGAACACCAAACTTGCTAATTGTAACCTAAACTTTGTCGCTGGACCATTTTATCATTAGGAAAACACATCAACATAATGGAACCATTAAAACGTAGGATATTGAATTTTGACGTCAGATTGATTTTTTTTTTGACGTCTGAAGATCTCAAGTCATAATTCTTGAACAAACGTCCTTGTAATGAATAAATCTCAAGCAGGAAATAAAGTTTACGCGTTTCACGCAGTATTCAGAGTTTACGTTAATGACTTTAAGCCGTTTCAGAATCATACAGAAAGATCGCCATTTTATCATGTCCTTGATCCGCAATCTATGCCAAGTTTTTTTAAAACAATAAACCGATGGTTGATTCAAACTTTGCTTTTATTGATTCTGTCTCAGCAGTTTACTACGGGGGTCAGGCTGGTTAAGCGCATACCAAAATGATAACGTAATCGATAATTACGTTGAACCTTCTGTAATTTGACGGACACATACTGCTCCATTTGCACTAAAACGTGCATCATATTGTATGCTTACAATGACTCGTAGTGTTTGTTGCGTTTCTAAATTCCTTAAGTATATTAATGAATTCTTGTAAACGCCTGCAAAATAATTGCATCCGAAAATGTATATTTGTTGGTTTATGAAAGTATGGAGGCAAACAGTGTGGACCCAGATCAGACAGCTCCTACATCTAGAGCTACACTGTTTGTCGAAGAGGCTTCAAAACATTTCAGCAGACGACAAAAGCAGATGACCTTTGTTGTGTTGGCGCTCTAAGGATTGATAAAATATACGATCACGATGTACATTAAATGCCTGCACGTCTGCGCGGCTCAAATTACTTATTATACCTCTAAAATATTATCCTGATTCTAATCTTTATGCATGAATAAATTATTACAATACAGTAATAACACTGAATATATTTTTTTGTCGTGAAGGATCGTGTGCAATCGGTTTGCTCAGAGCAATTACGGAAATAAACGTATTGGTACAATTGCGATGAGATCCGTTGATAACTCATTGAAGTTGTACTATCAACAGTAGTCATGTGGTTAGTATGCGTAAATTATGGGTTTCGAATTCTGGCGACCCCACTTTTTTATTTTATTTTTTTCTTTTTTTCTCTGTTAAAGAAATGAACATAAATACTTAATTGTAAGTTCACGTTTTCTTTAAAAATGTAATGAGTGACAACTTAGTTTGCGAATAGGTCTTTTGAAAAAACAAAAAACAAAACAAAAAAAAACACACATGATCTTCTCTCTAGAGCAAAATAAATAAGTTATAACTAGTCGAAGCATTTCTCTTAAGGCCATATGCTACTACATACTTCCCATGTAGAAATCTGTTCAATACTTTGCATACAGTTTGTTTTATGCATGGGCTATGCATTTATGAAATAAAAAGGATATGTCACCGTGCTTATTTTTTCATAATCTCATATGGAAGTTTTCAGCATTTGATGAATTTTCTAAAAATATGATAGAATAACACCAGTCCTAGATATCAAGCTAACAGTGTTGTAATCTTCAGCCAGCTTCTTTCTTTGAACTTAGATTACTGCCCATAAATTCAAACATTTTAGAAAATGTGCAAGTTTAGTTGTTATCCCAAACTGTGACAAGATACTGCATGATATATTTTGGCTATTTGTCGAAAAATTGGAATTTGTTTTAAGAAAAAATCATATATTAAAAAATCTGATGTTGAAAATCTTAAGAATTTATTTTTATTTCATGGAGTATTATAATACCTTTCAGAAAAAAAAAGAATAAAAATCTGGGGTACTGAACTAATTCTCTTTCAGGAGGGCCAAATTTATCACCACCCCATAGGTTTTATGCGTAATTCAATATAAAAAGTTCAGGAATTACCATTTTGGTCGTTTTGATGATGCCATTTTATACTAGTATAAGAAGCAATTTAGCATTAAAATGTAAAAAAAAAAAAGAAAAAACACACTTAAAATAGGGGACGCACCCGGGAATTGATCCAGGCCGTCTGGCTTCGTAGCCAGACACGCTAACCACTAGGCCACGAGGACAGGTCGTGCGCGGCTCTAAATAAGCGTCGAAAAAGTAGAGATTCGGCCACTTTCGTGTTTGTAACCAGGGTATTTATTAATATTAGTGCACATCGTAAGGTTTCTTCTGAGCTACATATATCTGTCTTTGGCACTGAGACGATCGGTTCTGCTAAAAGGCCAATAGATATTTCGGACACACTTTAGCTACTTTATTTTGTCACGAAAATGTCGAAACACCGATTTTACATAAGAATATCTGAAAGCTTTGTTGATCCGAATCCGTAAAAGGTCGAAAGACAGACCCAGACAACTTTACCTGTTTCCAGACGCGGTAAAGGTGTGCATTGGAAATAGCCGCATATGTCTTTAAGAGCAGCAAGCCTTGACATGATATTTCCAACACTGTGGTATGTGCGACAATCAAAGGCTCCGACTAGCACGTGCATATGCACAGTCTGGTCAGAGCCATTGCTAGTCGCTTGAATATTCTATACCTGGTAAGCTACTGACTGGACAGCAATTAGTTTCTTTTCTTTAAATGAGGCTGCACAGGCTCACCTGAGTCTATTCATGTCAAAATGCCACAATGTTGGAAATATCATGTCGCAGCTCATATCTTAAAAACTGAAGATTTGACAGGCGAAAGTTGAAGTTGAGTGTTACAGATCCTACCGAAGAGATCAAGTTAACGTTATTGCAAAAGGAGAAGATTTAATAAAAACAAAAGTAATTTAAATATTTACAATAATAAATGTCGCGTACGGGATTCGAACTAATAAGGCAGAGCTTAAAAGTTTCAGTGTGCTATATTCACGTGTTCTATCCACTGAGCCTCTCAGGCAACCCGGTTAGCCAATTGAGCATTATAGCGGTATATACTGTATACATCTATTGTGTTATAAAGTACCACGACGTGCATTTCCGTATTTAGTATAGTCCGACCAGTTAAGAGAGACTGGGCGGTTCTTAGCAAAGACACACCCTTGGACATTTCCATATAAAAATCGGTAAGACAGAGTGTGTTTATTCACCTGTGAAACACTTTACAGCTTTTATACCTGTATAAACCAGTAGTAGTTTTGAGCCCATTGTGAGAAAAGGGCATCTCGAATTAATCTGGATAACAAGGAGACTGACTAGTCTAGATATTTGCGCTCTGACAATGTATCGAAATTTCGACTATTCAAATTATACTACTATATTAGAAAATAAAATAATGGTCCGCAATGAAAAATTAATACTATAAATTGGTCAGCACACGAGATGATGGTTCTTATTACATCGGCATGTGGCGAAGGCTCAGCCGAGCCTACATGTACGCATGACCTCGCCAGAGCTTTTGCTTCTCGTATAAACAAAGTATGCAAGTTGAAGAAGACTCCAAACAACTTTTAGACATCTAGTCTCTCGGGACACGCCAGAATGAGCGGTTATTAGAGGCTTTTTCGGAATGCATATAAGACCAAATCTCATGTTTGCATGCCTTTTTCTCATGATCCAGATACTTAACTCTTGTCCCGCTGAATTATAATTGGTGATTGCTTATTATAAAACAGCTTGCCCTTCTCCTCTTCGCAGATGACATTGTTTTACTTGCACCAACAGAACAATCGTTACAGCTTATGCTAAATACATTGCATGAATGGTGCATTAAATGGCGACTACTGATTAATCAAGAAAAAACAAAAATTATACATTTCAGACCTGTAGCTGTCCAAATAACACAATTTGATTTCAAATGTGGTGAAGTAGCTTTAGAAAAGGAATCTACATATGAGCCGCGCCATGCGATAATGTGTCTTCGGGAGATTAATTACGTCATGAGATATGACGTCGTAAAGTCTGACGTAATTATTTCGCGCCGCGCGTAATTTAAGAGAGCTCATCAAAGATTGAGACAATTTAGACAAGTCATGTTTGGAATAAAATGCGATTTAAATCAAGGAATTTAAGGCCGATTGAATTCTGTTGTAAATTAGTCATGATCTGATCTAGCACGGGTTCCTGGTGAAAAATAAACTGTCCAAAAAGATGCGGCTTGGTAAACGCTAATTGACCCTCAATCCTCAACATCTTTGCACTCCAACAACACTCTAACAAAAAATAAAATAATAATAAAAAAAAATACAAAAAACGCCGGATACATCCCAGCTTTCCTCAGTCGACCAACCAGTGTGTCTGAACCTTTCGTATTCACATCCGAGCCGCGTGGACGGAAAATTGAACGAAAACAGTTATACAAAGCCGCATTTACGAGTGGACAAAGGCTCCAATGAGACTGCTAGATGCGCAGACTTGTTTGAGCCTTCGTTGAGTGACTATGCGTGAAACTAACTAAAATCTCACGAGGTAGCTCTCATGTATAGAAAAGGAGCATAGTTATTCACGATTAGTTTCACAGAGAAACAAGAGTTATTATTTGCCACCTTGTGACGTCGCCGTTTAAATCATTGTTTTTCCAGATTACTTGCAAAAATAGTTGTCGCAAAACTATTGATTAAAAGCTACAATGCGGAATGAAACGCAGGGTAATGTTACTCTGTTTTCAAAATCAGCGTACAGTTCAACAATTTAAGAGCGGCGAACTTTAACAAACTTAACCTACCTCCATTCTCAACTTGGTATCGAGATGCATCGAAGGCAGTATACATACGAAATTGTCAAGTCGGGCCTGAATTAGAAATGCACAATTCAAAATACGACATGTATCCAAATGCCCCACTTTTTATACAGCCAGAATCCCTTTCTTAAAGCCTACGTGGGTGCATAAAACTGGGGGTAATGTGCACACTCTTTGATATGCTAGAGGCAAGGGGCGCACTACGCCGAGATAAAACTACAAAATCGAATGGAATAGGAATAAGTACCCGCACTGCCATAGCAACCAGATTTCTTTATGTCTTGATTTTTTTGTGAGAAAGTTTGAATATGATTTTGTTGCTCGGTAGACTGAAATCCTATTTTCAGCTAGAAGTATATTCTGCACATACGGTTAAGGAATGATGAGGCATTTCGCTCCAGATAGCAAAGTCGGGTACAGTGAGGCAAATAAGCAATCCTGCTTCTGTAGAGATTGTGAGCTCGAGCCATTGTCTGGTCAAATATTTCATCAAGATTATTATTCTCAATCATTGCCCCGGTTCAAGTATAGGGTAGTTATCAGTTACTGGCGAAATATGCATACACTATGAACTGGTCGCCGTGATATGCCGACTGATAATGTTTTAAAATTATGTTAACTAATTTATATTAGCCTAGCGCCCTTTTTGTGTGACATGGGCGAACAGTGTAGAACCGCCGCACTGTTTGCTTAGCGCATTGAATTACTATCCAACAACTCTTGGAAATGGATCCGTCCGTTTGGCAGTATTGTGACATTCCATTGGGCATATATGGATTTAGCCTAAACAACAACAACAACAACGACGACAGTGAATAAAAGAATATACCCATCGCCGAATCTTTATTTAAACTATAGTTATCAAGGTTGCAATACAACTTTGCAAGAACGCATTTTTTGTGATTTTATTTTTCGGATCCAGTTTTGTGTTGAATTTTTAAATACCAAGTCAACATTTTTGCATCATGTCGGACTAGAATATTCGCTGCTGCATTGGAGCCGGTCTTTAACGCGATGATAGAAAAAAAATACCCTAAAACTAAGGAAATACGCTCGCGAACGCTTGCAATATTTTGGGTCAGGTGTGTTACTGATTGTATCGATTCCTGATCTTTGCCCTCTTTCTTATTTTGAAAACGTCAGTGCTCCTCCTCAGTATATATTAACATATGTGGAACTGATTTTCTACTAGTGTAACATTTTTGAGCATCGGTTGAACAAATGAGAAATCATTGCGAAAATCCTCGATATGTAGTGTCACACTCCGTTGGCCAATAACTTTATTTTTTTCTTCTTTATTACTTCAATTGTTTATGTACTTATCTAAATCGTCATTCGCGGCATTTCCAGTGAGCTGAAAGGCAACCAATTCTTTGAGAAGAAAATGCCATTTGTTTTTACATTTGTAAGTCGCAATCTATTTAATTTAATTTTGATCTTCCTTTTCCACAAAACAATTAAAATGCCTATTCTGCTGTTTGTTTGTTTGATTCCCATCAACAATCTGTCAGTTATGTGGGGACGGGTGTCCTGGGTTGAACCAGTACTAAGCTAGAATTAAAGTGTCTTGCTCAAGGACACAATCCAGTGACGCTGGTGAAGCCCGAACCCGTGGCCCCCGTCTCGAGTCAAGCTCTCTACCACTGAGCCACTGCTTTCCCCCGATTCTGCTGTTACAAAGCGAAGGACAGGCCCTTCCAAATGCCCGAGAGGGCGCACATAGTATACAAAGTATCAAATCCTGCTCCAGGTCCCGAAGTTAAAACATCTTTTAGTGCTCAACTAAACTGAGCATGGATTTTATACTGTTCATAAATGTAAAGAAATGTTGGCATTTAAATAGTATATTTAAAATCGGAGACTTTCTCCATGTAACAAGAAAACATTTACGTTCAAGTTAACAGGCAGTTGAACATATAATGTCGCGGCCAGGTTTTTCCGAATTTCAAAAGTCAATGTGCAAATTTGTGCCCAATTTTATACGGAGATGTGTCCGTGATGATCCCTAATCGTGCTGGCGAAATATAGATGCAGGAAAATATCGCACCAGTCGACGGCTACGTCCCTTTAGTGCACATTTCAAACGAAGGCTGACATGGCCTGGTACCTCAATGAATTATGGTAATCATTTATATGTCAAAATTGAAGAATACGCAAGAAATGAAGTGCGTTTGACTTTCCAATATATACAATTATTTTGTTTTACCAGCATCAGTAGGGGTAAGCTACGTCGCGACCCAGTTTCATGTTCGTAACAGCGATGGTCGGATGTCTAAAGGTGTAAAAACTTCGCAACGTTGTAAATGCCTCATCGTGACGTCACGCAACGTTAGTTCTAAAATCAGCGCCAAGCCGTCCAAAGTTCGAATTCCAATATCTTTTCTAATAATTTGAATATTTAGATCAAACAAAAACGAGTTTACTCTTCATATAATGACCTGTCTAAAAATCACAGAATCTCAAAATGGCCAAATTTACCCCGAAGACACATTTTCCCATGGCGCGGCTCATATAAATATCTTGGCCTATGGTTCCATGAGCATTTAGACATGAAATTTGCTGTGAATGAGTTAACGAAATCGGCGAGTCGTGCCCTATCTGCTTTGTATACGAAATTTTTGAATGTTGGTGGCATGAACTATGATGTTTTCTGTAAGCTGTATGAACCTTAGTCGAGCCAGTGTTGCTCTATGGCGCAGGTTTGTGGGGATTATCTGAACAGAAAAGGGTAAATACGGTGCAAAACAAAGCGTGCCGATACCTTTTGGGCCTTGGTAAAAACGCTTCAAACCTTGCATCACGGGGCGACATGGGTTGGTCTAGTTGTGCCCATAAGCAGAAGATAAAAGCATGTAGATTATATTTTAAAATCGAACGTACACCAGAGAACAGACTAGTTAATAAAATTTTCAAGTGGTCAAGTATGCATGGCAAGTCTTGGGAACGTAGATTTCAGTCATTCATGTGTTCAAATAATCTACAAACTTATCTTCAAAATATGGAACTATCTGTGAAAAACTTGGTTAAAGGTATTAGAACAAAGTTAAAAGTCATTGATGATGCAAATTGGAAAACCAAAGTGTGAAATGATACAGGTCAGGAAAATGGAAACAAACTGCGAACTTATAGATTGTACAAATCCAATTTAATAGCTGAAGACTATGTTAAAATTAATATGGAACGAAGCCACCGCCACATTATAGCCAAATTTAGGAGTGGGAGTTTGCCCTTACAAATTGAATCGGGTCGATATAAAAAACCAAAGGTGCCACTTAATAATCGTATTTGTAACCTTTGTAACGATAATGTGATTGAGAATGAAATCCATTTCCTTTTAGGCTGTGATTTTTACTCTGATATCAGAAGACCTTTATTAGCTAAAGCTCACTTATGCAATAGGGACTTTCAAAATATGTCTTTAAATGACAAATTTATTTTCATTATGAATTTCGTTAATATGCAATATATTTTGGCTTCAACACTTCTTCAAATGTTTAATCGAAGAAAACATATGCAGTGACAAAGTATGTAATATGATTAATTTTATTGTCTTCTTAAGATTGAGATCTTAAACCTTTTTTAGCTATTTTAAGACAATTATAATTGAAATGCATTATCTTGAACATACCACAACTTTAAAAATACATATTTTTAAGTCTCTATCAAATATTTTCTGAGTTTATAGCAAATTTTGTACATATATATATAGGCACTTTTGTGTTTTAAAATATTGTGTATTTTAATGTGTGTCTCATAAGTCATATTGGCTGGATGTTATCAAAATGGATCTAGTTTTATAAGATGTATGTTTTATTTGCTTTGATGACCTGTGACACGATAATAAACAAATACTTACTTACTTACTTACTGTATAGTGCGACCAGCTAACAGAGACTGGGCGTGTCAGACAGAGCGCTTTCATACTCTGTCAAATAAGACTAGTGTACAATAAAATGGATGTAATAGCCTATGCACGCTTTACTCGTGCAACCAACTGAAGCGCAGACGACAAGGTTGACCAACTTTATACGTTAGTATGCCTTGTACAAGTTTATCTTTAGTATGCTGCTGGGGACCTGCTGCATTTCATTTTCCGGGATGGATATTTTGCGAAAGTTTTCGGGGAGGGTAGGTTTGCACTTTCTTCAAATTCTTTCTGTATGGCAAAACTGGTTTGATTTTTAAGCCTGATACAATAAAAATACATCACCAATTAGAATTCAGCGGGACAAGGGTTAAGTATCTGGACCATGAGAAAAGGGCATACAAATATGACATTTTGTCTTATCGAATATCTGAAAAAGTCTCCAATAATCGCCCATTCTGGCTTGTTCAGAGAGACTAGATGTCTAAAAGCTGTTGGGAGTCTTCCTCAACTTGCATACTTTTGTTGATGCGAGAAGCCAACGCCCTTGCGAGGTCATATGTACATGCAGGCTCGTCGGAGCCATCGCCACACGCCGATGTAATAAGAACCATCATCTCGTGTGCTGACCAATTTATTGTCTTAATTTTTCACTTCGGACCATTATTACTTTTCTTATTCAGTATTATAATTTGAATAGTTAAAATTTCGATACATTGTCAGAGCGCATATATCTAGACTAGTCGGTCTCCTTGACATCCAAATTAATTCGAGGTGCCTTTTTCTCATAACAGACTCAAAACTACAACAGAAATATACTCTGTCTTACCTATGTTTATATAGAAATGTCCACAGGTGTGTCTTTGCTAAGAACCGCCCAGTCTCTCTTAACTGGTTGGACTATATCAGGCTTAAAAATCAAACCAGTTTGGCCATACAGACAGAATTTGAAGGAAGTGCACACCTACCCTTCCCCCAAAACTTTCACAACATATCCATCCCGGAAAATGAAATGCAGCAGGTTCTCAGCATCATACTAAAGATAAACGTTTACCAGGCATGCTAACGTATAAAGTAGGTCACCTTGTCGTCTGCGCTTCAGTTGGTTGCACGAGTAAAGCGTACATAGGCTATTTAGTCTGCAGCCTATAGTTTCTAAGACCCCTAGAAAATGGTTTTGATGGCATTTTTTGTTAATGCTTGGCATCCATGCTAGAAATATTTTTTGGGGTATGGAAAAGTGCCCCAGGGTGAATGCCACGTCTGAAACTTCGAATTAAGGACACAGCAAGGTCAAAGGTCAAGTAGGTGCATTTTCATATTAGAATCGTCATTAGGGTGTTTTGCATTGCTGTAGATGCTATCTTAATCATTCTAATTATGTTTAATATGCTGAAAACTAAAAGTCAGATATAGAAATGTTAAAAAAATAGTTTGTGGAATGTTATAGCTATTATGGGATAGAAAATATACTTTTCAGAAAAATTAGTGATTTTGGAGAAGATTTTTCATATTTACAGTCTTTTTTTTCAACGACATTTTCAATCATGCCTTAGTTATAGACCACTCAAAAGGAATGCTTGTACATTGTATTATTTGATTGGCAAAAGGGCCTTCAATATAATTTGAATGCTTTTTACTTTGACAAAAACACACTAATGGGGGGGGGGGGGGGTAACTTTTCACAATTGTGGACACAGATTGGCTTTTGGTTGTGTGAATGATATGAGGTGTCTGGGAAAAGTACATGCACCAGCAAATTACAGAAGAAGACCCAAATTTGATATACCACATATATATTTATCAAGATTTTGATCATTCATTTATGATGTAAGGACGCGTCTTGGTCTCTAATAGTGTGTGCTCTTTAGATATAAAAGCCCCGCTATTAATGTATCCAGTTGATTAATCTGACCATGCCATTCCCAAACTTTGACAAAGGCCTCAAAAAGCAAAAAAGTGATTCTTCAGAAAGTTCTTCTGAAGATGACATGATGACAGAACACTCAATTTAAGTCTGTTACAAGAACTGCTTTATGCTGTCACAAAATTTCAAAATTAGGGCTGATCTGATGAACACACCTGGTCAAGCTGATCTATAACAATGCAAAAACCAAGAGCACGTCGAAAAGATCATTCCTGCGAGATTGTTCCTGTTTTCTTAGTCTCCTCTTTGAGGTCATGGATATTTTGGACAGTTTGAAGGATAACCTGTTTGAACTGTACTGCCGAGAGCGTTATAAAGACATAATATATAGTGTGTCATACCACAAAAGTTGACACCAAAGCATATTGTGGTATTTTCTGATCATACTCACTTTTTTGTTTTTTTGTCAAACTTTACACCAGGCAATCAGATTGGAGATCCTGGTGCAACTGTTCAATGCAGAAAGTCATTATTGGAATGATGCCAGTCCATGGAATTGACGATGTGATTGCGAAATACGTTTTTGACAAATTTGTCAAAAAATGGATATGTATATGTCCCTGATGTAGTATTGACACAGAATGACTCATACAATTTTCATGCGCTAATATTGCTTTGCTAAAACCAACAGTGGATAACAAATTATTCACATCACGTTGTACAGAGATGATGGCTTAGCAGCACAGTTCTGACAACAGTTTGACAGAAAGCTTTGTACAACAGAGCAACAGACATGCAAAGCTTGACCAAGTGTTAACCCGTTTTCACAAGCTTGATAAGCCAACTTCCATCAAATGGAAGACTCAATAGCCGTTTTTTTTTAAAATAGAACAGAGTATGAAATAGAACAAAATAATTAGGTAAGAAAACACATGCATGTTTGTTCATGTATACTAATTTGGCATTGATTTTAGCTAAACAGTTTTGCTCAGGTGACCAGAAAGTTCCAATCTGAGGTATAATAAATAAAGAACACTGTTCATTAAATCCACATGTACAAAATACATGTTGGAAATAGTACCTGGAAGCTAAAACACTGGTACAGTCATAAGGTAGAGGCTTGCAACGTTGGGAAATAAATGGTTTGGGTGCTGCGTTGAACGAGAAAATGTAGATATTGATTTGATACAATTCAATCTTTTCTTCAAGGTGAGAAAAGCATTATACCACCTATATAGATTCCATTGAATTGCACTGTTTGAGAGTTGTTTAATAAGCAAAAACATAAATTGTGTCAAAATGTGACAAAAATGCACCCAAATACAATAGATTTTCATAAATGAGACCAGAGGTCAAGGTCACAGTGATCTATAAACAGTGTGTGACAGTCTGCAGCCCCAAGATGTATCCACACTGTTGAGTCTCTAAATTTGGGATTTCTATCTCCAATAATATAGGAGATGTGACAGAGGTCAAGGTCAAGGTGACCCTAAAAGAGTATGGGACACTCCGGCACCCCAGCATGTATCCACACTCTAAATTTGGGATTCCGCCATAAAATAATACAAGATATATGCTCTGGACACAATTTTTTCTAGGACTGGGGACAGAGGACAATGTCAAAGTCACAGTGACCCAGAAACAGTATACGACACTCTGCGACCCCAAGGTGTATCCACACACTAAATTTGGGATTCCTGCCTCAAACTATATAACTGATATGCTCCGGATATGATTCAGGTTCAGACTGATAGAGGGACAGATTGTCAGATGTGTGTCTGGCTTGCATGGAGATCATCATCACTTGTGGCTGCATAAAAGTGCAGCACTGTCAGATGTAAATGTTAAATGCTAATCAGATCTACATGATAGAATGTACATATGATGCAGTGGGATGTGCCTATCTTATAGGACTACAAGATGCCATGGAGGCAGTTGAATATGCTGAATCACAATCCTGCCTGTAAAGACTTAGGTTACCTGCAAATAGGTGTCTAAAATTATAAGCATATAGGCACTTATTCGAAGCTAGGTGTATGGTAAATGAAGTCATACATCAAAATGATATTCCAAATGGGTTTATTTTTATGACAATATTTTGTCATTAAGGCGACCCCACTAAACAAGTTGACATACGTGAGGAAATGTCCTAGGGGTGTGAGGAAGGTCTTATTACCACCTCGCCTTCCCCTCTCGCTAGGTTTATAGTTTTACATGAATTTCCCTTATTTAATAACTTTGCACATATGCAAATGAGATATTTTCATATATGTCCATTGGATGAATGGACTTGAATGACATAACAGTGTGTATCAATGATAATATTGGAATGCAATCAGCTTACTTATGTTTTTAATGATTTTCCTTATTTTTTAACGTTTTTATTAATATTCATGAAAACGCAAATTATGTAGATTAGATCATTTCATTAATATGCATATGCCACAAACTGATAAAAGACTAATGTCTAAGCTTTAATTTGGTACCAATTATAGTAGGTTATGCTAAGTAGCATCTAAGATATTATTGATTTTGTAGGTACACCACATTCTTAAATCACACTTTTAATATGTTCATAAATATTTATGCAAATAAGATAAATTAGATAATTTGCATAAGCGACAATGGATGAAAGGCCACTGTGACACCATGTTTAGAACTCTAGGACAAGTAACAGCTGAGATATGAGTAATTTTGTAGGTACATCCCCATTCATGAATCGCATTATGGGTTGCCATGCATTTTCAAATTGCCAAGACAGGTTCATTTTTAGAACTTTGCTTTGCATATAAGGGGTCGTAATGAAAAATTTGGCACCCAAGAAAAAATGTCCTGGGGGTGCAAGGTAATCTAAATTAGCGCGGACTATACTGTTCTTTAATTTGTATTGAGCCTGAATGTTAATTATCATAAATACGGTATTTTTTTGCAAATGTCAAATTGGAGGCTGTGGCAAGCCTATGTGTCATTCTTTCCTCACGTGCATGTGTTTTTGTTAATATTGGTAGCATTTTGTGATGAAAAAAATAATTTACTATATTTTAATGTCATTTTTCTGCATAATTGCACTTAGTTGACCTTTGACCTTACCGTGACCTTAAATCGAAAAATCACACTTGGCATCCACCCCTATATTGTTTGTTATAGTCCAAGGAATAATTCTAGTCTGAATGCCGAGCATTAACAAAAAATGCCATCAGGAGTTCTCGTAGAAGTTAAAGGCGGCAGACTAATTACACCCAATTTACTGTAGACTAGTCTTATTTGACAGTGTATGACAGCGCTCTGACTGACACACCCAGCCTCTGTTAGCTGGTCGCACTATATAAACACGATGAACGCCGAATATATATTCAGATGCTCAATTGGCTGTGAAATTATGTTAATGATAAAGGCCAGGATCAGGTTTATATTTTCAAGGAATAACCATGTTTAAAAATCTTAAC
Organism: Loripinus fragilis; assembly: GCA_964019695.1. NCBI lineage: Eukaryota > Metazoa > Mollusca > Bivalvia > Lucinida > Lucinidae > Loripinus > Loripinus fragilis. The sequence continues at coordinate 64,741,708 of OZ026521.1, read as the reverse complement.
CAAACCTGATCTCCCTTCTTGGGCAGATAAAATAGTCGAACCACGCCCAGATATGAATATCAAAGTTGCCGCCTATGCAGTGACCCAATTGTTTAATTATACTAAAATTAATTTGCATTGTGTTTCTCCTCCTCTTTAGGAAGAACCTTAAATAATTCGAATTTCTCCTTCTAACACACTAGTATGCTAAGGCGTTTGAGATGTAAGCTTAGAAGAAGTGCAATGGATCCCTTGATTCCCACGTGCAAAGTTAAAAGTTGTAACTATTCTTAATCCACAATTAAATAAGGGGCTCTGTTTTCGGTTTGCGAACAACAAAGGTGCAGATCAGCCTGCGCGTTCGCGCAGTCTGATCAGCGCCTTTTTATTCGCTCATTGGAAAGTATCATATCAATTCGGGGACGTTTTGACTAGGGGGCGTTTTGACTAGGCGACGTTTTGACTTGCACCCCTGACGGACAGGTAAATGTATATATTGGAAATACGTTGTCGAGGCTCAAGGAAGATTAAACAATCATATCCCCATCATTTCTCTGCATATCTGTGTTTTGTCTTCTAAAAGCAATGGTTCAATATACTATCTTTAAGACTGTATTGTTATATTTATTGGAAGTTAATCCGTCTTTATGAACATCAGCAAGACACCTAGGTACCCTTTTTAGATATTTTTGGCACTTTTAGCCGAAAATTGTTAGAAGTGTTAAAACTTCAATTTTATTCACTGATCGGATCTAGTAACGATTTTACTGTAACTTGTAATATTTCAACTTCGCATACCGGAAATAACTTCTTATAATCTTGGGTATGTTCAATCTCAATTTTAATGGCTGTTGTACGTTAAAATAGCGCTAGAATAAAGCCACGACAACATAACTGTATATCCGTCAGTGACATAACTGTATATCCGTCAATGACCAGCCCGTTTACACTGGGTCCGAGATGCTACTAATGATTAATCGTAAGAATAGAAAGATTTTTGCCTGCAATGTGATGGTCAAACTTACAAACTTCTTAAATATTTACTGAACAATACTTTCGAATGATAAGACCTCTTATACCTAATTGATAATTTTCTTTATTTAAGAAATTAATAAAATATTTGGTCTGTTCATGGAATCGTCTGTTCATGAAATCATGAACAAATCGGTTCCCTTGCAAAGTTAACGTGAATCATGAAGGTCGATGGATGAAGGATCTGGTCAAATTGTTTGTCTCTAGCCCCACCAGAAAGCTGTGCGTATTACTTGACTTTTCGCTTACTGTAAAGGCGGCAACTTTAATATTCATATCTGGGCGTGGTTCGGCTATTTCATATGCTAAGGAAGGGAAATCAGGTTTTATTTATAATTTGGTAAAGAGTTAATAAGCTTTTTGAGCCGCGCAAACGTGCGTGCATTTCATGAAATTCCTAACCGTATACACACTGAACTCACGTTTATTAATCCTTAAAGCGCATAATCACAAAATGTATGTTTTTGGTCGTCCACTTAACTATTTGAAGCCTCATAGATAAGCAATGTGAACCCAGATTAGACTGCTCCTGTAGGAGCAGTCTGATCTTGGTCCATAATGTTTGCCTCCCTGCTTATGTTAAATAGACATTTTCAGATGCAGTAATTTTGCTTGCGTTTGAAGGACTAAATAATGACTGAGGTGGTAGCACAAGATGATACAGTTACTTTTGAATAAAACCACGACTCCTTTTCAGCTGTTACCTATGCCTAAGGTTGACCATACAGTCCTAATTACGCATTCATGAGGTGCCGCCTTTACAGTAAGCGAAAAGTCAAGTAATATAAGTTTAAAGAATGATATACTCATGTGCGATAAATACTAAAATCTCTAAAATTGGCTGAATTCGTCTACACGGGATCTTCGAACTAACAAGTTTCGTTTTATTGAGAGTTCATGAGTGGATGCAGAGGGGGTGGAGGAACGAATGAGGGGTCCGGACCACCCCCGCCTTGAAAAATCACGTGGCTACAGGTTAACTTAAAGTTAGAATTTCTGCTACGGACCATCTTCGAGAAGCTATCGGACCAATTGTACGGCCCACTTGACTAAAAAGAACGCTGACATGACCCCCTCCCATCTCTCCCCCGCCCCCCCCCCCCCCCAATGACAGAGTTTTCTGGATCTGCCATGGAGTTAACTGTACATCTGAAGTCAAAATTATTTTAAAATGAATAAACTTACAGTGTTTATCACGTAATATCTCCAATTACTCCAATCATTTTTAACAAAAGCTTGCACATATATAGGCAACCATACAATGCATGTGCAACCATCCAATGCATCATGTAAAACGATACAAGCCTTCCCATTACACAATGAAACACTTTGAAAGCACAAGCCACAATTGTTATATATTACTTGACTTTTCGCTTACTGTAAAGGCGGCAACTTTAATATTCATAACTGGGCGTGGTTTGGCTATTTCATCTGATAAGGAAGGGAAATCAGGTTCTATTTATAATTTGGAAAAGAGTTAATAAGCTTTTTGTGACTCGCAAACGTGCGTGCATTTCATGAAATTCCTAACCGTATACACACTGAACTCACATTTATTAACCCTTAAAGCGCATAATCACAAAATGTATGTCTTAAACAGTGTGGACCCAGATCAGACTGCTCCTGTAGGAGCAGTCTGATCTGGGTCCACAATGTTTGCCTCTATGCTTATGTTAAATTTGCATTTTCAGATGCATTTATTTTGCTGGCGTTCTAAGGGCTAAATAATGACTGAGGTAATGGCACAAGATGATACAGTTACTTTTGAATAAAACCACGCCTCACTTTCAGCTTTTACCTATGTCTAAGGTTGACCAGTCCTAATTACGCATTCATGAGGCGCCGCCTTTACAGGAAGCGAAAAGTCAAAGAATACACACTTTTTGAAGAAGTAAAAAATGTTGGATATATTTTAATCCGTCCCTTTATCCGTCTGTCAGTCCGTCAATCGGTTTTGCTCCTAACGTCAAATCCTCCTTTTTGACATAAATACAATGATTACGTTTGGCGTGTATATTACAACGGACTGTTCAGATCATCAATATGAATTCGGAGTCAGATGTCAAGGCCACATAAACTAAAATCTGTCCGAGGTTCTTAATGCTAACTTCATTTTAATTTTTTGACCGAGGGTGTTCAATTAAGATTTTGAAAGTTATTTTAGTGCGTTTCACTGAGGTATCGTAGAGCGAAAATATTTTACCTGCCCCAGCCGGGAATCGAACCCAGGACGCTGGATCTACAGGCAAACACTCTACCACGTCGCTGTAAGAGCCGGCTTCTACCGTAAGGCAGTAGAAGTGTATTTTATACCTAGCCCCGTGACATTCTCCCCCACCAAATTGGACTTCGTCCCCGAAGTTCCAGGCCATAGAGAATCATTTCTAATGAGACCCGGGGAATTACTGCCGGGGTCTAGGATGGGTTATTTGCGGTGGGCGCCATTATCGTATAGCGAAAATATTTTACCTGTCCCAGCCGGGAATCGAACCCAGGTCGCTGGATCTACAGGCAAACACTCTACCACATCGCTGTAAAAGCCGGCTTCTACCGCAAGGCAGTAGAAGTGTGTTATATACCTAGCCCCGTGACAGAGGTATGAAATGTTGGGAAAATTACATCTAATTTGCATGAAAACCGAAGGTTTCATGCTAAAATTAGATGTAATTTTAACGACATTTCATACCTCAGTGAAACGCATAAAAATAACTTTCGATTCTTATAATTACAACTTATTTCGTTATTCTTTCTCCTAAGTTACACTCTCCAGGGGTCATACTGGGCAGATCAAAAGGACAGTCATAATGAGGTGATTATGACTTCCTTACAGGGGCAATAAAGTGATCCCATGAAGGGATTAGGTATCTTAATGATAAAATATTGATCTTTGTCTTAGTGAAAGAATTTGTGCTGAATACAGGTAAGTCCCCTCTTGAGGCCCCTTTAATTTTGTGAGATACTGAAACTGTCCCTTATCAGTTAATCCTTTAATGATCTCTATTTGACAGTAATATATGTCTTTAAAATTTATTTAGACAATGACGTGCACTATGACGCGTATGTAGACGTCACGACGTTCGAAAAAACAAGATGGCGGCGAGATCGCATTAGACAGCTGATCAGCATGAATACCGTTAATTTAAAGACATATATTACTGTGATCATCGAGTTAAAGTTCAAGGTCACATGTACTTAACACCTGTCAACGGCTTGTGCTTCAGACCCCCCCCCCCCCCAAAAAAAAAAAAAAAAAAAAAAAAGACAAAAAACAAACAACAAAAACAAGCGAAGTGGCTACTTACAAGTTTACTTTTACCGAATTATAAAACGTATCACTTTCATTGAGATATTGCAAGAAGTCTTTAGATCGTGATGTTTCTTTGGCCAATAAATATATTTATTAATCGATGCAATATTTATTTGGGTATTGAAAGTTAGGATTTTTAGAGTTGATACTTGTTTTCTGTAATACAGCAAATATGGTAACTATTCACTTGTTAGTCACGAGAAATTCGATGAATTTGGTTATAAAGGTTATATAAGAGCATGAATTTCGTGATTCATGCGCTGTTATAGTGCAGAAAGACTATAAGTATTCTTGGTGGAAGATTTATAGTCATTCGAGGCTAGAAAGACCATACAGAAATGTTTGTTTATGTGACTTTTCCCACCCACCTACCCACCCATTACTTGATTCAAAAGAATGGCCAATATGAAAACCCAAGTAGATATCGCAAAGGTGCAAATATTCAGAAATTATTCAAAGATATGATCTTTAAATTTATTATTAGTTTGAGATTAATGCTTCAAACATTGTGTGGTAGGATGTGTTGAGTCTGTGATGTGTTCAGAACATTGAACTGCATTGTGTAGCCTTACGGGATAAAATGAAATCAAATGTTAGTGTTAGGTGACATTCCACTTCATATTCTATGTTGATCCGGAACTACATCGGGATGGATGCTGGCTAGTAAATTGATTGTTGTGTAATTTTATATTGAATAAAAGAGCGCGCTTCAGGTCTGTGCTTGCCATCTTACACGTATATGTTGTTGAGTTTGGTATTTTAGGTTTTAAGATATAGTACAAAGAAATATAGAGGGTTATGATGTACATGTAAGACGCTAAATACTGATGTTGAGGCATAGACATGTACATCATAACATTTGATAATTCGAGGTACTATATCTCATCATATTTCAGTTATTAAGGTACTATATCTGGTTTCCCAGAATAAGAAGTCTAGATATTAGATAATTTATGTTTCGGCTGAATGAACTGAAAGAGAACATAAATAGGTATATATACTAGGCCAAAAAAGAAACGCTGCATACAATAATTAAAAATATTCTGTGTTAATTGAGAGTGGCAAAATTCCATTATCTGTCTATGTTTTGCTATTTTTTCTTCCGCACATTTCCCCACTGATTTATTGAGGTGAGTCAATCAATACCAGCGTACTGACCGATTTTCCATTTTCCTGTTTTTCACGTGCACACTCAGTCCATTCAGATTCACATGTGTACTAACTACTGGAATCTCTAGTAGAACATCCCAAACGTCTAAAAAAACATTTAAAAACTTTGGAATTTAAGATTACACATTGCCAATTTACGATGAAAAAAATTGGCACATGTGGACCGTGAACGTGCAATACGAATGTTAAAAGCTAACGCGACGCCATTGGTGGTAGCCAAACAATTTCGGTGCCATGTTAGGACGGTTGGACGTCTTAAGAATCGTTTCCAATAAATTGGGACAACGTCACACCGTCCGCGTCCAGGGCGTCGACGTGTGTCGACGCGACGTCAAGATCGAGATATCCAGATGTCTCATTTGTGCAATCGATTTCATCTGGAGTCAGTCACAGCTAGGACATCCCAAGGAACTCATAATCCAAAATCAGGGCTCAAACTGTGAGAAATCGTTTCAAGAGATTTGTTTAAGACCCCCACCTCCCAAAGTTTGACGGAACATAACTTTGGTGCAGTATTAACGTCAAATTAAGGAACCCGCGGTAGTGCCAACGTCTTAATGAGTTGAGAAACTGGCAAAGAGCATTTTCTGGCACCATTTTTCTCTAATTTTTCTAATTGCTGCATGTTTTTTTAATGAAATACATAACTGGTACAGTTAGCACTTTTCATGCAAAGCGGCGTTTCTTTTTTGGCCTAGTATATGTACAGAACTCAACAGTGTTATTGTATGGAGGTAGATTTGCAACTGTCCAGTTTATACACAGCTCATCTATGGTGTCATAAGTCAGTATACATACAGAAGGGCAATAAAACTTTTTCATTTGATTTAAATAACCTGTACTAATGTTAAAAGGATCAAAGTACTTAATACTACATGTTGGTGTGTCAATCAAAGATTTATTTGACAATGATTCCCTTTGATTTAGAAAAGAGAGCATTGGTTTCCGTCTTTCTTCAAGGAAAATTCTCAAACCAGTTCACCGCAAAAATTATGTACACAAAGGAAACACTAAATACTCGAATAAAATTGACATTTTTCATCGTTTGTATCTGAAATTAAAGTAATAAAAATTCAGCAACAACAACAAAAATCAACATCAGCACAAAATTATTTGAGCCAGTTGCATATTTCCCCGGGCATATTTCATCAGCGAGAAAATAATGTTGAGAAGAGTCTGCACTTTAATCATGCGCGGATCCAGAAAAAAACAGTCATTGAGGTCCTGAAAACTTGTTTAGTCATCAATGTATTACACAGCGGGCCGTACAGACCTCTTTCGAGAAACGATTGGACCCCAGGGTACAGTTGCTTACCAAGGGGGTCCGTACTAGAATGTCTAAGGAAACCTATAGCCACGCGTGACTCTCCAGGAGTGGGGTCTGAACCCCCTGTCCACTCTGTAACAATCACCCATGTTAATACAGTTTCGCCACAGACTTATAAACTCGCATAGGCAATGGTGCTCAGACAAGGTAGTAAATAGCTGCCGATTCAGATTACTTACACGTTTGCTTTAAGCATAACTGATCAATTTGTTTTTGTGTGGGGAACTGTATGGCGTTAATTGGACGTCCTTTAGCCCTTCGCTATAGCATAGATTTTATTTTCGTGCATCTGATTTCCTACTGCACTATTGTCTAGAATGGCAAAATTACCTATACAGTGAAACCTGTCTTAAGCGGCCATTCAAAAAGACGAAACAAAAGTCTTAAAGCCATGTGGTAGCTTAATGCAGGTCGAAAGTATTGCAGAATGCTCCCCTTTGAGCATTCTGCAATCCTTCTGACCTGCATCAAGCTATAATAAGTCTTCAAAACCCACTTTTGGCCCTTTTAGAGTGGCCGCTTAAGACAGGTTTTACTATAATTGAAATACAAGTGATTAGGCTATTTTGAAGATTGTATTTGTTTGTAGCAAAATTCACCATTCTGGCGAAGAAAACAGACAGCTTTTTGAATTTTCTTATTACTATGTTTTGCATTAACTTATGACTGCATAGTTTTGACAGTGTCACAGCGTAATGTGATTCTTGTGTAAATTATGTTTTGTAAGGGTTATGATTGCATCTAATAACCAGTGATGCACATCTTACTAACGGGTGTGTTAATCTGTCTTGGGATGGTACTCTCCATGCATCCTTTATGATAAAAACTAACCTAGCAAAAATTACATTTATACCACCTTTACCAACTTCAGCATGGAATATAACTTGATGTGCAAGGTCCACACTGATGTAGGTGGTATAAAATAGTTATACCATGTTTGTCCACCTGTACGTAAGATAATCCACTCGCTAAAGCTCGTGGATTATCTCCACGTACAGGCGGACAACCCATGGTATAACTATTACATATCTTCCATTAGTTAACAATCGGCTTCTCTTTTCATATTCCTAGTTTGGTTAACAATTTTTAGAATATACATGCCACCATTAGCATTAGGTTATCCCCTTTTTGGTCACCTTTTTCTAACGAAGTATACTAAACAATTTAAACAATTCAAAATACATTCTAATGCATTTGCTTTTGTAACGCTACTTCTGATTGGATAACGTCAAAAATTTGCGACAGTATATCCTGCGACATACTGTAGGAAACAGTTTGACGTCATTAATTACGTCACATTTCAATAAGATGACGTGCGGCATTATGCGGCTTGCAACGTTCCTATTTGAGACGAAACTGAAGAAGTGCATTAGAATGGGGATAACCATAAAACTAAATTTCCGACCGTATATCCGACGATATACCTCCCCAAATGAAAAATTTGAATACAGTTATCCCCTAATTGAAAGTATTATAATGATTCTAAGAGCAATTCAAACGAGGTGTGTCTTTTGCACACATTTATGTACTAAAGCTACTATTGCCTCATCTGTAAATGGTCAACATTTCTCCATTATCAATAAAAAATGATTTGAACTGAATATCTTCTGACATGGCTTATGTTATAACTTGATGTTGTCACTTTCCAAATCGGGTGTGGTGCTTGATTGTATCGATTCCTGATCTTTGCCCTTTTTCTTACTTTGAACTGAAACTAATTGTGGAATGCAATATGTTTGAACGACTGGTTGCTCCCTCAAGACTGGGTTTCGTGAGCACTTTAGTAAAATGCGAAATCCTAATAAATGTAATACTTTTCTTATTGCCATGTTAAACTACAAGTCATTCACCTAGTAAAGTTTTAATTCAGCCTGTTGAAAATCTTATACGACCCATATTCTTCATCTAAAAATATCAAAAACATAAAACTGAACTGAAATGTTTACATTTTTTGTAATCGCCATTTCCTTTAGGCTTTAATGATACTATATACCACGAAGGTAGCATTTGTAAAATACCTGATTTTGATATTTTTTTTTCTCTTTTGGAACGTTAGACCCCATAATAAATGAAAAAAACGGCGACATTTAACACACTTTTTTGCAGAAAAAGGCATAACTGTTTCTACAAAGACTCTTTCAGTGTTTTAAATATTTAACATGTTTAAGTTCTTTTCCTATTTCGGTTTTATGTAATTTGGAGTCAGGCTAATAAAATTTACAATAGAGCTAACAAATTATATGAAGCAACTCTTTTGACTAGGTTTTATTTTCAACGTTTCCTTAGTCCTTTTATCGATTCGGAGGTCAACCATAAAAACATTTTATTAAATCTTACAAAGGGGTGGAATGTATCAATTTGCAGGGTTGGGAAGCCTATCAAAGTTTGAATACTGGAGACAATTCCATGATAATTCATGAAAGAGTGTCAGATATCATTACATAGGTTCAGATAAGAAAACTTTTTGTGCGTAAATTTGTGATGAAATTTATTATCCACTAGTTTAAACTTGCTTTTTGAGTGCTCAAAAGTGTCTTCTCATTGAGTCGGTTCTTTTGACTACCCACAACATGACTTTACCAAGGCTAAGAAATAAGTAAAATTAATTTGCAATTACACACCCTTGAAGCGTATCTGGAGGTCTAGAATATATACATAAAACCAAAAGTAACTTTACACGTTGAATTACCGAATATATCTTTACTGTTTTTGATTTAACCAAATTAAATATTGCAATGAGTTGCTGGTACCCGCCCTAAGTTAATTACCGAAAAACAGCTTTGGTTATTTAATCTTCTTTCGCGTTATCTGTGCTTTCATTAAAAGCACAAACTCAGCATTTCCTAACACAACCCAAAGTAAACCTACGATTTGAACAAGCTATTTAAAGGGCCATCGATTGCCCATTAAAGATACTGCAAGACTTTGTCTTTGACGTAAAGTTTGTTTTGGCAGCATCTTAAAGTTGGTTCACTTTGAAATTATTTCCCTTTGATTTAAAACAATAGTAAACTTTAGACCCTGCTAAAAGATATATCTCAGATGCCATTTAAATTTTTTCAACAGCGATTTGTTGGGATTTCTGTCCTGAGTATGTGACAAGAAAATCTGATAAAAATTTCCATCGGTTTGTAGGAAAAACGGTTAACAATTGCTTATGGGAAATTCCTTTGAAAGCACTGTAAAGTTCACAAAGGGGTATGTACGTAAAAACAAGTCTAATTTGTATGACTCGAAGGATTGATCTGGGCTGATTTGACCTTTAAACAACAATTCAATAGCCTGTATATCAGACTGGTTCTTTAAAATTAATAATTGTGCAATCGCAAAGCTACAGTAACACATTAAAAGTGATGCGTTCTGGTAAAGTTTATTTTATCCCCCTGCTACTTTCATTCGGGCATTATGGTTGCATTTATGACAGCAAAATTATGAAATTCTACTGTCATATGAATAATTAAGTGAACTTTAAAATAAATTAAACACATTTAAAATACCACTCAACAAAAGCCAGAAAAGGTATATATTTTTAAAGTGTAAAATTACTTTGGGTTTTAATTATAGATACATTGTTGATTGGTCAATGGTCAATTCAACCCATAATTATTTTGGCTCATAGCAAACTCAAATAGAAATTTCAGTGCACATTTTAATAAGATATAATTAGCCCTTTTCAGTCCAATAGGGTTTTCAGGATAGTCCATCTATGTATTAAGGAGTCACAGGTTATACATCCCCAAAATATTGTATTATTTTCTCTGAATTTCTATTATGCCAAAGCAAACCGTGCACAGCACTGCTAGTGTGCTATTGCAACATGAAGTAGAATTTTAAATGCACAAATGGAAGTAACCTTTCTTTATTTATGAAATTGTGCCCATTTTTCTGAAAATTGAAAAAGTGCATGGACTGGTTAAATTCTCGAATTCGAGTACTGATGCATGTTGCACAATGAGATTACCTTGAAAAGTGAATAATGATATGAAAAGTTCTCATGGTTGCCTACTGGCTGCCCTCCAGGGGGTCAATGGTTATTGTCAACTGATAACATAGCTCTGTTTGTATGCCACTGGTATTAAAGTGAGGGGTCAAATTGATATTGGTTTGTGTGCATGTGCGACTGTGAGTGCTACAAATTTGGACTTTTGAACTCCTTGGCCTAGAGCCTTCATATTTCACATTGTGTGCCTTGTGAGAAGAGCTCTGCAAATGCACCTATTCCGATTGACCTTTGGCCTACTTTTAAAAATAAATAGATAACTGTGCAATGAGATGATCTGTAATTTTTTATGTTCCAGTGGCGTAAGTTCAGGAATTTTCCTACCCTTTTCAACCTGCGACCGGGCACCAATGCTTTTTGGGAACTAAGATGTAAAACTGCCATTATTTCTAAATTGAAGAACCAGGGGCCTGCAATTGGCCCCAAATAATGATGATATAGGAAAATCCCTGTAGTTGTTCTCAAAACACTTCTTATTTCTTCTGTTTAATTTTAGCATTCAAGATAAGATCAGATTTCACCTAGATGAGGTTTCAGGGTATAATAATAAGATAAAACAAAAAAGCAGCTGTAAATGAATCACAATTACTGTCAAGGGAAATAACTCAATGAAAAATTGCTAATGAGACCTTGCTTTCTACCTCAATTTATCCTGCAAATGTCTGTACCTACACAATTTTAATTGAATTCCATTTATGTGTTTTCAGTTAATTAAGTTAATTCTAATCATTCTTATAATCTAAAAGGTTATGGCTTTCAAAAACTCTTCTTGTATACAGGAAAAAGTTCATACAACATATTTTTGCAAAGGTAATAAAACCAGGTAGTAACTAAAAAAACAACTGATAAGAATGCTGGTGATTACTCAAAGGCTGTATGTTGGGGCGTAAAGTGGTCTTTGTGATATGTATAAATTGTTCATACAATAATATGGCCAAAGGTGTCTGTCTCCTTAATAAAAAGCCATTATGTAAAGGCGACAGATACGAGTACCTTTGGCCATATTGCTGTATGAACAATTTGTGCATCTCAAATAGACCAATTTTCGCCCCAACTTGCAGCTTTTGAGCAATCGGCAACATGCTTATTAGTTGTTTTAGTTACTTCCTGGTTTTATTACCTTTGCAATATTGTGACACGCTGGGTAAACTTTAGAGAAAACACATTTTCATGAACATGAACTACAATTATCCGACTACAATATATGGAAGTATTTTGCCCAAATGTACAAATTTTTGGTGGAAAAATATATTTTTACAATTTTTGCTTATACATTTTTGATGATAAAATAAAAAAAGATGTAAATAATAGCATGTACAACCCACTAAAACATTAGTGGGTTGGGTAATTTGACCCCTGCTATGGTTAGAATGCAATTGTAGATGAAAAACATGTTTTTATGTGGGGCTGATAGCTGACTTTGTCCTTAATACATTAACCTAAATTAAATAGGGTAAACAAAATGAACATGAATGATTTATAATAACGTATATGACTAAATACATGACAGTTCATTTTACTAGTTTTTGCAATTATATGAATAATGGACTGAAATTTGAAAATGAGGGTATTAATTGCCCAGCAACTGACTATAATTTTTGAACAGTACAATGCATGTTGTAATTGTTGGGATCTATCTTGTGCCAATCGTAGCATCCTTTTGGCTATAATCAGGTTACCAAAAATGGTATATTTTTCATTATTTCAAAAATATAGAATACCTAATGAGTTATCTCCCTTATATACTGGCGGTGAATACATTTATGTCTTGGGATCAAGGTCAGTTTTACAGTAAGATGCCATGTTTTAAATGGAAACAGTCTTTATTCTGACACTGATGTGCCTTTTCCTTTTTTTTAAACTTAAAAGTAGCCATTGTTTGCTAAAATAATCCATATTTAAGACCGGAAACCAGTCAAAACAGTTGGGGCCATATTTTAGCCCAACAAAAAGTTAAAACGACAAATTCAAGGAGGATTTGAATATATTTTTTGATACTCCATCAGCACTGTGAGTATGAACTAAATCTGTTGACCTTGTTTGTGGACCATATTGCATGGTATTTTCAGAGACTGGGTGTTAAGCATAAGAAAAACTAGCATTTTGCTGCTATTGATTTTAAAACTAATGCTTAAGTAACCGAGCGAATGCTTTCGTCCAGTCCAGTTATTACATGTGACCCAAACAAAATAGCTTTATTAAGATCAGTAAATGAGATCAAAGGTAAACAGGTGCGACAGTATGTAAAAGGTACTGTATAAACACAGAACCTGAAGGAAACTGGCATTTTACATCAAAGGATTTTAAAACATAATACTCAAGTAAGCAAGGGACATGCCCTCTTTCGGGTTTTGCCTGTTGCCTAAACAAAAATTCATTATTAAGGTCAATAAATGAGGTCAAATGTCATCAGGTGCGAAAGTATTAAAATGTATTAAACAATTGACTAAACCTTAAAGGAAATTTGCATTTTACTGCAAATGATTTTAAAAACAAAAACGCAGAAAAAAAGCAAGTGAGTCTATGATCAGGAATATACCACATTGAAGACCAACCCACGGCATAGTGTAGAAGAGCCACAGAACACTCCCAGTCACAAGACACCAGGAAGACAATTAAAGTAGAGCAGCCAGCTTTCTCTTACCCATTAATTTGATTGCAAAAACTAGAGTGACACAAAGTACCGAATACTAAAACAAGGACCAAACACAAAAACCTGACAAAAATGGGAGCAACAATAAACAATGAATCAACAACATTACAACGGAAACACCACCTTAGAACAACAGCCTAAGCTACCGAGGGAGGGGGGCTTAAATGCATTTTACTGGTATCAAACTTACACCCTAGATTATATTGTTGTTAAAATACAAATAATGCTTAGCCTTGTTAGCTATATTAATGAAAATCCTCTATATCATAAAAGCAGATATATGTATGTATGTATGTATGTATGTATGTATGTATGTATGTATGTATGTATGTATGTATGTATGTATGTATGTATGTATGTATGTATGTATGTATGTATGTATGTATGTATGTATGTAAAGATATTGCACAGAACCTGGATTGGATATGCGCATTTGTGGCAGTGTTCAACTTAATGCAAATAGCAGTTTTAAAGCCATTGTAATTCATGGTCGGCCACTGTCAATAAGACAAACTTGATGCCATAAGTTCTTCCACATTGAAAACTCAAACGTCAAAAAGGCTCAGATTACTACAAACGATTGTACTAACTGCTTTTAAATGGATGTGCTATCAACAATTATGAGTGATTTCAGTCAGGAATACGTAAGTACATGCACAATATAATTATAACTTGCTAACTGGTTTAAGATAAAAATGACTTTGTCCTATCTCTATAACATTCATATATGAGCCAGTGCATAAGATTTCAAACAATGTGGTATGTGCGACCAGCAAAGCCTCATATCAGCCTGCGCATACGCGCAGTCTGATCAGAGCCTTTGCTAGTAACTTGAGAATTCTATGAATGTTAAGCTACTGACTGAATGCCATTTGGAGTTTCTAAGCTTAAAAGGTGGCTGCAGAGGCTCGTCCGAGTCAACACTTGTCAAAATGTCAAATTGTTGGAAATCTTATGCCGCGGGTCATATTTGAATCAAATGAGCCCCTTCACAAATAACTTTGCCTTCATACTAACTGCCTCAGCTCTGCGATAGCCAATGAACACATTTTGGATAAATGAGCCGCGATATGTGATCTCCAACAATGTGGCATTTTGACAAGTGTAGACTCAGACGAGCCTGTGCAGACCCCATTTAAATTTAGAAACACCAAATTATGTTCAGTCAGTAGCTTAAGATTTCTACAATATTCAAGCGACTAGCAAAGGCTCTGATCAGACTGCGCGTATGCGCAGGCTGGTCTAAGCCTTGCTGGTCGCACATACCACATTGTTAGAAATCTCATGTCACGGCTCAAATATAGATGTCTTGGCAACGCAATACTATGCACTGATCAACTTACGACTATGCGCAGTTGAAATGTGCCTTTGTTTCGGTAGATGCATGCAGCAAGTTTTCTAAAGGTGTGGCTTCTTTTTTCATTGAATCCTTTTCGTACTCTAAGACTGAAGTAATATTTGATGCACTTCATTTCAATTGGAAATGCCTGCTCTATCACAGTGTTCAGTGCATAGAATTGAAGGTATTAAATAAGTCATATTGGCAAACAAACGACGGATGGTAAATGACAAAGTTCTCTTTCTGGACAGCTGGAAAAGTTTATAGGCTTAGAAGTAAATAAAGCAGACTTGGTGAGACTGCTATCTGAAGAGCCATCTTGTCAAGTTGCTGATGAAGACTTTGTTACTGCTGGCGGATTCGAGAGTCTTGAAATGGTAAAACTTTTACCTGAGAATGACCCTGGCATACTAAGTGCTACACATAAGACATATACATTCTGTTTCATGCAAAAGACGCGTAAATGCACAGATTCTAACGAGTTGTCGTTGTTTATAAAAAAACTAAAGCGCTGGTACTTTTACTTTATTTCAAACATCAGCTACCGTGTAAATATGACTCATAACAGGGACAAGAAAATTTTAAGTGTAAACATGTATGTAATGGACCATAAAATGAAACAGGATTCTGCCTTATGCTCCATATTTACATGCTTTCCATGCTTTAACGAAGCCAATACGCTTGGAATGGCAAGTGTAAGCAAAATTGGCATTCATCTGCTGAATAGGATGTGGGCTGCCTGCAAATGAAAAAGTATAAATAAATGAATGAATACCGGTAATTTATTTATTGAAGTGTCACCACTGTATACAATATAAATAATTTGAATATATGACACATACTAATAAACAAGGAGATTCCAACAGTGGTGTCATTATATGTTTTGTACTAAATTTAAACTATCAGCAGATTGTATACAGTTATTAAAAGCTATAAAGGGGTTTAAGATTTACCTTACGTCTGGCATAAACTATTTGTGGAAGTATATAGTATGACAGCACCAGCCTTTGAAGGTTTATAAGACACTGAACAAAACATATATACTATTGCCATAAAGATAAGCATATTCCATTTGATAACACCACTATGGTTTTAGAAACGATAAGAACGGAAACTTTTGAGAGATACCAAAATATTATTGTGGTAAACAACAAAAGCAGAATACCAGCGATGTGATAAAGAAAAGTCGTGGAATCTCTGACTTGTTTATAGGCTGCAAACACCTTACAAAAATTACCCATAACTTTTACAAAATTCAATGAAAACAGCATGGAGGCCAAGAGTCAGCAAAACTTTTACGATAAGGCTGCGATAGTTGTAATTTCTTCAAAACTTTCTCTTTGGAGCATACACTTTCAGGATCTGGTGCAAAAATCACGAGATGACTCATAATAATCCACTACCTCCAGTTTGTGTTGTGTATAGCCTTCACACTGTTGAATAACAACTTGGCACATTTTCATCATTTAATCCACTGGGTACATGCGTTCAAGACATGAAAACCTGTCCCACTCATGCAGTAGAGTCTAGCAAATTCACAATGCTTTTGATACGGCTGGTTCCAGGTTTGAAACACGTCAGCCAAGCTTGTCCCACGCTTGTTCTATAGCGTTCAAGTCTGGCAACAAGCTCGGCCGTGGAAGACTAGCGATGTTCTGTTAATTTATGTATTTCTCGATGATGCGAGTACAGTGAGGCCTTGCAATGTCATCTTGGAGCAACATGTTCTGGCCATCTAGCGAGTACAAGGGTGACCTAACATCAGATTCCAGGATTTCGCCCTGGCACTTTTGAGCGTTCAAAGCCCTAGTAACCACCTTTAACTGTATCAGGTGGTCGTCAAATAATGCACCACGTACCATATTTATTCAGTAACAATTTCTTGCACTCAAGAATCAATGTAGACCGTTTCCTTTTTGTAATACTGCCACCCTCTCTATGTACTTTCAAAGGTCTGCTTACAACACTCTGAGAAATGTTTAATACCCTTGCAATGTCATCTTGTTTCATACCAGCATTCCTAATGGCAGTTTTACATATTCTGTCCTCTTTCTCATTTGTAGATTTATCCAACATAAGCGTTTTAAGGCTATTTCATGACTCAACAGCAAAAGAAATTCGTTCTTGCATATCAACTCCTGGACAGTACTGTGTCGTAAGCTTCCTGTTCATGGACAGTAGTGAATGAAGCTAATCAAACTTATAAAAATTTGGTAGCCAAAATACAAGTGTACATGCTGAACAAAACCTAAAACTCAAATTATTTTTCATTACTTCGAAAATCGGGATCGTATAAACATATGCTTAGCTTTATGGCAATAGTATAAGTACATTAATCTCGTGTATTCAAATGGATTCGTCCATCGGAGTCGGTACAGGATACTCCGAAAGGACACGTGATAGAATTTATAAAACAGGACGCACCTTCGCTCCTGAATATTGTTATTATCTCAGCAAACAGTGCAGACCCCAATAAAATGCTACATTCTGCGGCATCTCAGCTGGGTCTTTACTGTTTGCCAACATACTCTCCAGGAGTTACCGTACCAAGTATACAAGGGATTAAAAAGTAGGTAATCAGCTTGTGCTTAAAGTAGCTTCAAATATTTTATCTTTGAGCTATAGTCTATATTGTCTTCAGAGCGAGCATTATGAATAGTTCTATTTATAATCCGTTATGTGTAATTATATTATATATGTACTCTAAATGACTTGCCACTTACCCACTTAGCCCTGCGTCCTTCTTAGGATTTCGTCGAAGTGTTCAGTATCGTGTCTGAAAGTCGTCTGAGCTCTCGTGTTGACAATTGGCGGGGTTCATCACCTGGGGCGGACTTGATTTAGCTGGCGCGGACTTGATTTAGGTCAGGTGTGGTACTTGATTGTATCGATTCCTGATCTTTGCACCCTTACTTACTTTAGCAATTTTAGAGTACGCGGATACGCCAGAACAGCCATCTAAAACAAGCAAAATTGGGCACTTTAGAGTTCTCCGGAGTAAATCAAGCGATTGCTGTATAAATTGTGAAAAAATAACACAACCCGATTGCCAAGAAGAACATCAAAGAATGACAAAATACAAGTGCTTTCAATCATTTTTACTGGTGACCATAATTTTTCAATATGAATAATTATCAGAACCTATCAGGAAAGACAGAAAAATTATCTAAGTACAGTGAAGCTAGTGCTCCGCCATCTTATTTTGAAACAGGTCACGTTACTGCTCTGTCTTCACCACCTCGAGTACTCCGGCGTACGCCAGGACAGGTGTTCCAGCGCACTTGATTTCTGTTCTGCCTGTTCAGAGTGGAATGCGTAAAGAGAACAGCTAAATCAAGTCCGCACCTGTTCACTTTTCCTGCACAGCTGAAATGTGACCTTGCTGCTCGCATACCCGTAAAGAAGGTCTTCTCCCGGCGTAGATAAAGTTGAGAAGTTTGTAAAATATACGCCACATCAACTAAGATCATTGCAGTTGCAAAGTACATGTTACAAGACGGTGCAAATATAGATCAAATAGTATCGAATTTCTTGTGGCTGCGGGTCAATTACATGTGGCAATTTTGTCGTGGAGGTCTCTGATACTGAGGGCGAATTGTATAGAAGAAAACAGGTTAATAAGTTATGCTTATAATAAGTGAAAAAAGTTATCAGTTTTCAATTGTATGTCTACATCCGATATTTGAGATATTAACAGTCAATTTTTTTTTCAAACTACAAGTTTAGATGCGAAAGTTGCACAGGGTGATTTAAGATCTGGTCACACATAAAACGCGCCTGGTGACCTTTGACCCCAATTTGACTTCCTTTGAGGGCATCAGACTTAACAAAAAGGCAATATCATTAACAAACTAACTGCTGCTTTTTTCAAGTCCAGGTGCACTTTACCCCCAGAGATGTAAACATATCCAAAATTTCACTTGGGCAATCTCAAAAACCAATTGCACTTTCTTTTGCAAAACAAATATAAATACTGAAATTACCATATAAGCCCACCTCATAAAATGCACCTGATGACCTTTAACCTCAATTGTGACCTTTTTGTGGTTTCCCATTTGGGCAACAGTGCAGTATCAGTTCGGGAGAGTTTGCTTTTATTGATAAACCTAGTGGCACCTTATGCCTCAAAAGTGCCTACACTTCGAAAAAAAAGTCTCTAAAAACACCTGTCTAAATTAACTATTTCAAAATTAAAATAGCCCTGTTTATCATAATTTTTTGTTGAAACTATGTCATTTGTGATAGACAAGCCTAAGTCTAAAAGGGGGGCTTCAGTATCTGAAGAATTGGCGTTATTTAACTGAAGTTCAGTGAGATATATCTGACTTACTTTTTTTATTCAAAATAAGGATTTTCAATATTAAGCAAGTCATCTAGATATCTTATGTAGAGTTAAATGCTACAACAACATCTGCTTGATAATTGTCAGAAAGAGACAACATGAAGTCTCTCTCATAACAAATCAAAAACAAATCTGCAACAAGAGAGCACAATTAGTACCCATAGGAATACCTACAATTTTTCTATACAATTTTAAGCCAAATCTTATAAATATATTGTCCAAATGATGATGGAGAGAGTCACAAATTTTCTGACATAACCACAATTTAAACCTATTAGGTTGTTTAGATGTGAAAAAAAATGCGTTTCTCATTACAAGCCAAATAAAGTGAGTCCGCTCTGTTAAATGTTTGTTCAATTAATTCAGTTAATTTTTCTTTGATAAGATTATGAGGCAATGTAGTATAGAGTGCATAGAACTCATACGTAACACACTAGATGCTAGAAAACCTTTAGATTCTATTTTGTTAAGAATCTCACCTGAGTTTTTAATAGACCAAAATAGCTTTTTACCATTCCTCTCAAAAACTGTTTCACAATATTTCATAACATGTTTTTAATCACTCTAAGGCAAGAAGTTAAACTTATAGACAACTCATTAGTAGTAAATGAGCTAGAATTAGCAATAACACGTGACTTATATGGTCTTTTATGAGGTTTTGGTAACCAGTATAACGTAGTTAGCTTGCTATGATCCTTATCACCAAAGTCATTAAGTACTGTATTCATTTACATACATATTATTGAAAAGCTAAAGGTTGTACTCTGTAAATTTTCTCATTGATTGTTTAATTCACTGATTAATGAACAGTTTATTAAATATATTGGCAAAACTGATAACAAAAACAGTAAATTAATCAAAATACATATCACATTAAAATTGTCTTGTCAGTGCCTGATGTTTTTTTTAGGTTCGGCCCAACGTGACTCAACTGGGGATTTTCTTTAGCCCGGACAAGAATATGGTGTTGAGAGCCTAATTCTTTATTTGATTACAGTTTGTTAATTGATTATGTTGTTTCCCTGTTATGATGCAATGTTTAAGTCAGGAAGCTCCCATGCGAGCTAAACTAGTTTTAAGATTTTAAACCATTAGAATCCAGGTTGTAGATTTGGCTAGTAAAATTAATTTAAGTCCCCCGGTGGCTTTTGCTGCAGTCCGTTTTAAAACGCTTGTTCTGTAATTGTTTTTAATTGATTGTTGTTGCTCCCACTGTTTGTTGGGATTTGTGTTAGGTTTTGTTTTGCAGTATTTTTTGTCTTTTCCCAGTTTTGCAATCATCTGGCTGGGGGGAAGAATAATTGTAATGCTTTTATTTTATTTTGTTGAGTTCTGAATGTCACTAGATTTTTTCACTTTAAAGAAAACAATAATGCAAATATCTAAATCTGTATTAGCTGTTCATGCATATTTAATTAGTTATTCAGGCTCAGTTAAGATAAAATATAATCCTGATATATTTCTACAGTTATATATGTTACTTTAGCAAGTTGACAGAATAAGGGAATGTATCCTAGTTGAGATGTTGCATCAGACATGTCCTTTTCCTTGTTTATAGTTCTTATAACTAATAGCAGGGAAAGAGAGCAATAAGAATTGTACCATTTCACAAATAGAAAATGTTCTCCCATATACAAGTAGTCTCTTTTACATTACTGACACATTGTCTTGATGTCTATCAATCGCAGCTTGGACATTTTTAAATAAAATAAACTACCCAGTGATGTATAAGGTTTTAAGCAATAGTTGTTTGTCTTTTTCAGGTATATGACCTATTGGAAAGTAAAACACAAAATAGAATTTTAGACTGGAAATATTGTTTTGTAATACTTTAAAGTTGTGTGATATGATAAAAATGATTATAAGGTATTTAAATGCTAACAGAAATAGTGCATGCTCATTCTAAAATTAAAGGTTCTTCCCTTATATAGCAATTTATTTAAGGTCATCGAATTTAACAGCTTATAACTGACACAGTTATTATTTTAGAATCTATGTTTGCCGTTTTAAAATTGTCAGTAAATTTAATTCAATACATGCTATCATGAACTAAAATACATGTTAAAATTTTATCAACTAAAACAAAATATTATTGTTTTTATTTTATATTGTTGAAATTATAGCGTACATGACATTTTATGGACCCAAAAAATGTAATGCATCGATGTATGTAGCAATAGCATGTTCTACAGATTGTATCAACTGTTATGTTCATTTAAACATTTCGAACATAACCTATACAGCCATACTTAAATATTTTTAATTTTTAAGATAATGAGGGCAACGCAATCAACATGCTGTTACACGTTTGTTTGCAGCACTTAGATTGAGTGCAATATCTAGTTGGATACTGCCTAAACCATGTAGTATAATATTACTCAGGTGAACATTATGCTAATTTAAACAGAATGCATACCTTAATGCTTTTTTGAACCTGGGTCCACTTCTATTGTATTTGACTATTTGACCATTTATTCTTTCTTCAAGTAGCCTAATTTTAATATACCGTGTTTTCGTTGCAACAGCTTAAGTGCATATAGTAACCTGCCATTTATGCTACTGCAGAAAATACAGTATTGTAATTCATGTTATTAAATTTCCTAGTACCTATCATCCTACATTTAATAAAATAGACTTGATGTCATTTGTCTTAGAACATGTTATTTCGAAAACAAATAACAAGTTATTGATTATATTATTCAAAACAAATTTATTATCCTCGTAACAAGCTTGTAAGCTTGGATGTCTAAAAGGAGCGTTTTAGTAAATGTATAAAAAAAGATAAAAAGAATCTGTGGTAATAATTTTATTGGGGAAATAAGGTTTCTTATTGTGGTACCAAGAATGACATTTTAAAACAGTACAGCCGCCTACAGGTATGAGTATGCACATTCTCTAGTATAAATGAATTGTTTTGCAGTTAATTGTTCAGAGTTGATATTTAAATATAAAATAATGTTTGTTGTTCGTTTTTTGTAGAATTACTCATACGTTTACCACATACATCAGATAACTCCTAAACAGCATGATGGCGGAGCAAAAGCTTGCCTACCTCATAAACTCATCTATATCAGTACTACTATGTTTCCATAAGTGTATGTGTTGCTGTTGTCATATTTGCCACAATTGTGAATCCATTTTGATGGAATCTCATTTCAAGCGTATAGCGAGTACTTGACAATACATTTACGAATGTTTTAGCTTGGTCAGTCTATGTGTATGAATTAAGGAGATGTTGCTTTCAAAAGCTCTTACTTTTTTCTGTATAAACAAAAATGGCTATTTTATCATGGAAACGGAAACATTTGGCTATATTGTTGTATGAAAAATCTATACATCTCACACAGATCACTTTACGCCCCAACATACAGCGCTTAGACACTCAGCAGGGTGCTTTTCAGTCGTTTTTGAGCTACTTCCTGGTTTTATTCTGTTTACAATATTGTGACACGCTGGGTGAACTTTAGATAAAAGCGTTTACATGAACAAAAACTACAGTTATCCAACTACAATATGGAGAAGTATTTTGACCCAAATACGAGGGGTGATCAGAAAGTTCGCGGAAAAGTGCTATTAAATCGCATTGCTTTTATCGATTGCAATGAAAATTCATAGATATAAACTACCATTCATAGCAAGTTGACTGAAATTAAATTTAGAAAATGTGACGTCAGACGTATGAGCACGAGGCGCCGCTGTGACGTCACTTCGCTGGAACCGGCCCATCTGTACCCCTGGGTTGCTTCTCGGCGCTAAAACACGTAGTTGTGTTTGAATTGATTGGTATTTTTAACGGAAAGTAATGTTCCGCCATTCTTTGAACATAAAATGATGTTTTTATGTTATTCCGCTGCGCTATGCATTCAAAATAATAGGGTTCAGTCCGAAGGGCAGGTCTAAAATGCGCCAATTTTTCGAGTTTTTGAAAATTTTAAATAAAAAACTTATTTTCTTGTCAGTGTTCATCACAATAATTATAATATCGGACTTAACTATCAATATAAGATATACTGTCCTGAAAAAGGGTGTTTTTCAAAGTGTGTAAATACTTAATTTTACAGAATTGACATTCCAAAACAGGCAATAGGTTCATAGAAGTTGAATGCTTTGCCTTTTTGACAGTACTGTTATTCGTTTCGATTTAGAACACCATCCGTTAGATATTCATTTTTGAAAGTTTGCATAGAAGAGGAGTAAATTTGTCATTAAATATACATGTAACGCAATATGGGCTATCACAGCATAACAAAATTTTACAAAACGTTGAAGTTTAATTGGTTGTGTAGTAAAACGTCAAAATGCGACGTAAAATGGGCCGGTTTGCGATATATAATGTTGCCTTGACGACAGCTGTAACGCACGTAGACGACTAACATCAAGCATGCTGTAACCTATCAACTGCATATATGTTGCAGTATTATGTGCTGTAATTCAAGCTCAATTGGTCAAACGATGTAGAAATGGCAACAATTTTCCGGGAACTTTCTGATCACCCCTCGTATATGTATTTCTGGTATTATTTACATTTTTGGCCTTTGACCTTGAAAACTTTATAAGCAAAAAACTGGAAAAATATATTTTTCTACCAGTAATTTGTACATTTGGGCAAGAATACTTCCCCATATTGTAGTTGGATAATTGTAGTTCATGTTTATGTAAATGCCTTTCTCTAAAGTTCACCCAGCGTGTCGTCATATTGTAAACGGAAACTGAAACCAGGAAGTAACTCAAAAACGACTGATAAGCATGCTGCTGAGTGCTCAAAAGCTGTATGTTGGGACGTAAAGTGATCTGTGTGTGAGGTATAAATTGTTCATACAACAATATATCCAAAGGTATCTGTCTCCTTGATAGATTGGTTCCCCACGCTGATAAAGCTCCACTTCCGCTACGCATATAACGTTTGGTAACTAGTAATTTTTTACAAGTAGAGAATCCCACTCATCCGACTGCGCATGCTTCAGAAAGAGCATCTGTTTACATCCTGGGTCAATTTCGCACATCAAAATGAGAAATGAACATGTACTGAAAATTGAGAAGATTTGCCGCACTTTCTTTTCGATACAAAGTCTTTCAAATATTGCTGTTATTGGTAATTTCGATTTTAATAATCGCACGTGGATTTAAATGCACATCGCGTAACTAAAACACTAAAACCTATGGATCCCCGGAGCCCCCCGCCCCCCCTTCCTGAAAAATCACAAGTTATTGTGATAGCGATTAGCATTTGGACCCCCCTTTGGATGGACCTCCCCTGAAAATGTTGGACCCCCTCTGGATCCTTGGGAAAGTATAGTTTTCTCTGCAATAAAACCATTGCCCCCCCCCCTCTGTAAAATAAGCAGAGGACTGAAAAACGTCTCAGCCTGGACCCCTCCCCGCTGGCAAAAATTCCTGGATCCGCGCATGATATTATACATGCTTTAAAGTCATATTAAGGGGGTCGCGCACATGCGTTCCTTTTTCGCCACGCTCCCTAACTGTGAATGATGACCACCCCGCCCCCTCCCCTAAAATATCCACAATTTCATCATAGATCCCATAAAATATTTATTCAATCTGAACCCCCTAAAATTATTGAAATTAAAAGTTAGACCCCCTCCTTAAAAAAGGTCCGAGTCCACATATAGGCTACGAAATATCAGAGTAACCCCCATCCGATCGGAAATCCCCGACACAGGCATGCACGGACCCAGAAAGTTTTGTTAGAGGGAGTCCAATTTATCTTTAACAACTTTTTTATTGTGAGGATCCAAATACCTTTCAAGATGTATCATCATCGGCCAATTTCAATGACGTTTCGCTAGCGGCCGAATTAATGGCCCAACATTGAATTCTGGCTTGCATTTGAGATTTTCAAGTGGATCCAGACGAGTATTGCTAAATAAATCCTATATAGCTTTGTGATTTTGCTGGGCCCGGAGCCCCGGTCCCCTCTGGATCCGCGCATGGATAGTTTTCCTCGTAACCTGGCTTATTTAATGAACATGAGACAGAGGGGCCGCGGGTTCGAGCCCCACAGGTGTCACTGCGTTGTGTCCTTGAGCAAGACACATTAATCCTAGCTTAGTACCGGTTCAACCCAGGAAGACCCGTCCCTACATAACTGAAAGATTGTTGATGGGACGTAAGAATCAAATCAAACAAATCTCCTTCGTAATGCTGGTCCAATGCCATGTGCTCTGGAAACATAAACTTCTTTTAAC
Organism: Loripinus fragilis; assembly: GCA_964019695.1. Classification (NCBI taxonomy): domain Eukaryota; kingdom Metazoa; phylum Mollusca; class Bivalvia; order Lucinida; family Lucinidae; genus Loripinus; species Loripinus fragilis. Next base: position 64,716,353 of record OZ026521.1, on the reverse strand, counting down.
ACCATACACATTATTCAGAATACAGGCACAGAGGATTTTGTAATAATATAGTGGTGTTTAATAATGAGAGAATGGTCGACATTGTTGCGTTGGTTCGATGTTGGTACAAGGTTGGTATGCGGCGACGCCCACTTTCCACCAACTACCAACGTGGGCCCAACATATCTTTGCTATCTGTGTAGTCACCCCAAACACAAAATATGGCGTCCGCTGATATTGTTCACGAATTCCAAGCATATTCCCTCCTGGGTGAGAAAGGGGGTGGGGGTACTCTGATATTTTCATACATACGTAGACCTGGACCATTTTGGGGGTATTTTTTGGTGTTTTGTGATGACCCCAAAAGATATCCACAAAATCTTCATGCCCCAAAAAATATTTATTTTTCTGAAAACCCTCAAAGGTATTGAGCCCACGTATGAATGAAAATATTATAGTACCCCCACCCCCTCCACCCTCTCCTCACAGATAGAAACAGGGGCCGGGGGCGTCCAGACTCAAATAACAGAAAAAAACTCTGATAAGGGTGTTTTTTGGGGTTTTTTTGCAACTATATTTTTTACGGTTCAAAAGGGTCGAACATTTACCGGGGGTGCAACTTTTTTTTTTTTTTTTTTTTTTTTTTGGGGGGGGGTGGGGGGGGGGGGTTTGCAAATGCTTATTTCTATAGAAACCTATATAACGTGTGATTTTTTTTTGGGGGGGGGGTCCGGACCACCTAGCCCTCTCTGGATCCGCGCATGGGTAAGAAATAAGTAATTGCCCACTTCTCTGTCACGGATTGAGTTTTCTGAAAGTCTCAGAAGGTTTACCGGCCGGCGCAATCGGTAATATGTCTGACTACTGTTTTTTTTTTTTTTGTTTAATTTCGTGGATGGGTGGGGGCGGGGCGTAAATGCTTATTTCCAACGAAACCTAAAGAACTTGTGATTTTTTTATTTTTTTTTTTTTTTGGGGGGGGGGGGTGTCCGGACCACCTATCCCCCTCTGGAACCGCACACCGGTTAGAAATAAGTAATTGCCTACTTCCCCGTCACGGATTGAGTTTTGTAGGTGCAAACTGAAAGTCTCATAAGTGTTTCCCCTGCGAACATTTGAAATTCCGGAAAACAGTTGTACCGGCCCACGTTGCGTCTGACTAGATGCGGGGTAACTGTTTTTTTTTTGTTTATTTTCGGGGGGGGGGGGGGGGGGATAGTTATTTCTATAGATATCCATAGAACATGTGATTTTTTAGGGTGGGGGTAGGATCCGGACCACCTAGCCCCCTCTGGATCCACGCATGGGTTAGAAATAAGTAATTGCCCACTTCCCCGTCACGGATTGTTTATTTTAGGGGGGGGGGAGGGGGGTTGGGGATGCTTATTTCTATAGGAACCTATAGAACTTGTGATTTTTCAGGGGGGGGGGTCCGGACTGCCTATCCTCCCCCTCTGAATCCGCGCATGTGTTAGAAATAGATAATTGCCCTCTTCCCCGCCACGGATTTTATTTAAACTGAAAATCTCAGAAGGTTTTCCCCTTGACATTTGAAATTCCAGAAAATAATTTTACCGGGCCGCGTAGCACAGCCGGTTACATGTCTGGCCACAGATGCTTGTCTGACTGCAGATCCAGGGGTCGCGAATTCGATCCCGGCCCAGTCCCATACTTTCGTGGAGATTATACAATAATTTCTACGGTCAGCTGATTCATTCAAGAAGGGTTCTTATCAGTGACAAGCGTGCGACCGAAGTACATATTAACCGCTTGTTCATTGCCCAAGCAAAAGAGTGTAGTTAGGTGAAATGACCGAGCCGAAATGACCATAGTTGTTGACTGGGATGTTAAGCGACAACACAAGCAAAAATATTTTTGTTTCATGTCTTTCTTAATGTCATTAATAAATAATAAGATATTGTCATGAACAACTAAGCAGTCTGAAACTATGAATCTTTTGAAGTCATTGTCTAGGCAAACAGTGCAGACCCGTATCAGACAAACATACTTCTCCTACGATTCAAACTGTTTGTAGGCCTACTCTGACGGTAGGATTAAGATTCTATATCAAGTCCATTATCCTTAAAATTGAGGTGGGTGGGGTATAGAGTGCCTATTTTTGTTATCTTACAATTGGGAGTAGTTTCAAGCCGCTTTTGTGAACATTATAAATCAATGTATCAAACCATTTCACGAAATGTTAGCAGCAAGTTCATAATGTGTATTTTGTTGTTTTTGTTGGCCAAAAAGAGAGGGAAATTAGGCACTTTTGCGTTAACCAAACTGTGAAATAGAAATAACATGTAGGATAAAAACAACAGATGAGGTACGTTCTTGAAAGACCAGAGAACGATATATAGAAGAATTTCTTTCCTAAAACAATATATTTCTAGGAGAAATGTTAAGAAAACTTTGCTCCTCTTGTTCGGTTTTCGAAATAAATTTTACCCATTCGTGTTCATTGATAAAAAAACAATAACAATACTTTCAAACGGATTTCTTACGGTTTGTATCATACGCTGACAAAATTTAACATTACCTATGAATAGACGAATTCTTCCTACAGCAGAATTTCTTTTAGTTGGTGGATGACATTAAGTGTAAGATGAAAATAATGACATTTTGTGAACGCATACAAATATTGTTTTTTTGAAGATTTGCCTCATCACAAAAACCACCACGAGTGTGTTAATCCGCAATAATTGGCAATAATTAGGTTACCCTCGTTTGTGTAAAGGACTTAATTTCGCGAAATGAAAAAAATAGGTATGAAGCGAAACAAGCATTGTTTATTAACATTTGATAGCCATTAATTTTTGGTGGGTGGAGTAATGAAAATGCTTTTTTATTATCTTGGGAGTATCATTAAAGTAAGAAAGACAGCAAGGATCAGGACCCATTCAAGTAACACACCTGTCCCTGTAACAAGCATATTTTGTTAACATTATAAATCAATATATCTGACCATTACACAAAATATTGGCATGATGTAAAAATGTATTTTGTTGGCCAAAATAAGACAGAAATTGGACACTTTTGCGTTAACCAGATTGTGAAATGACAATAACATGTAGGAGAAAAAGAACACATGGGGTACATTCCCAAAATACCGGAGAACATTTGATATCCTATGTGACAATGAATGGGGTAGTAGGGGACAGCATGATGTGGTTTTTTAGATGGATGAGTTTGGGTGGATATGATTGGCTATAGTAGCCTTACTCAACCCACATTACCACAAGGATCACATTTGTAGGGGGTGAAGTGAGGAAGGACAGGTTACTATCTACATTATTAATGTGAGGTTAGATAGAGCGTGTACACCATGCCATGTCCAACCGTACCAGCCCTTCACAACAGGGCACAAATCACAACCTACAACACCCAACGACACCATATACAAGCAACACACTGTACACACTATAGCTCACCACATCCTTGCTTTATTTTATTTATTTAACTCTAAAACCCAGAACCCTCTGTATTGTTTGTGTTATATTGAGAGGTGTATAAAGTGACTTATTTATTATAGAAATTATATAAATCTCCTATATATGTTTTAAGTTTGGAAAGTATATGGAGCTTAGGTGGAGGGCGCCTCCTTTTGCTGGAACAAGACAACTCGTCGACTGAACAATTCGTGGACACATTTTTTGAGACAACTCGTCGACAGATCCTGAGACAACTCGTCGACGCTTTGTGAGACAACTTGTTGACACCTTTATTCTAAGTTCATTGACCAGTAAATTATAATTATAATTGGTAATCAGGTGCAATTAGGGATAGTAATATAATGTACATATTGAGTGCAGTCAATGAGCATTATTTACTGTAATTTTTGCTTGGATGCTTCTGAATATAGGTGATGAAATGCGTCATATTTATACGTACGAAAATCGTAATGGGTTGTTGACAGGATAAAAATGGCTTCACTTCATGAAAGTTTGGATGGGGATTGGATCTAGGGAGGAAGTTTAGTCTACCCCATTCACGTTTCTCACTCACTCTCTCTCTATGAGGAGTCCAGACATGACTGAAATTATTGACTGCGACTTTAAACATTGACTCAATCAAGACATTAAAAGGAAGCCATATGAGTTATTCATAATTTTATTCACAGAAGCAATAAAGAAGATTTAAACAAACAAACAAGTACTTAAATTGCAGCTATTATCATTTACTGGTCAATTAACTTAGAATAAAGGTGTCGACGAGTTGTCTTAGAATCTGTCGACGAGCTGAATCAAAAATGTGTCGACGAATTGTTCTGTCGACTAGCTGTCTTGAATCCCCTTTCGCGATGTAACTCCTTTCGCAAATTAGCTATACCTAAACACTACACACGTGGATTTACTAAATTTTGGAATATTATTGAAAATACTTCAGGTTTTCGTGTAAAATTAAAATGCATCTTTATTTTAGTACACATTTCATCAATAAAATAGACGCTTAATTCGTTTTCTATTCGAAACGGGACGATAGATGGGATTACTTGCTCTAGCGAATTTTTTTTATGAAGGAACACAATTCGGTGATTGTCAAGTTGACACAAAATACAAGACGGTACGATTTTTGGCTTTTCCTAAGATATTTTTCGTAGATCAAGGTTTGTTTTATCAATACATAATTATATTCAAACTGTCGTATCTCGCTGTAGAAAACTCTTTACGAGGTCGAAGCTGATCTGTTCAAATAACTGTTAAACTCTGTTTACTATAAATCGTAAGTCCGTGTGGCCTAGATAATCGGACAAAACTGTTAAAAGTACGGAGGCCCCACATGCAATAACAAGAGAACAACATGGCATCTCGAAACGATTTGGTCCGCTAATGTTGAGTGTAAAACGGTTCAGAAGTCAACAAAACAACAAAATACATCTGTATGTTGTACTTGTAATTTGTAGAAATGCAAAACTCATTAGACAGGTTTTGGTCAGACATCTCTTAAAATATGTTTGTTATATCACCTCACCTATTAACCAAGGGTTGGGGGAGGGGCAGCAATTTATCAGGATTCAATCACATATTTATTTGGGAATGCCTGCTGTTCTGATATTTTTATTGGGTACACAGTAGATGCTGGGTCCAAGCTAACATATGCAGAAAAGATGAGAGTACTCCCCCCACCCCCCGTGCTGAAACGACCCACGGCCGAAACAACTCGTGGCCGAAACGACCCATCAAAATAGGCCGAATCAACTCACCCCAAAATTTGGCCGAAACGACCGACAGTCGAAGCCACCCACGACCAAAACAACCCCGATTCGGGGGTTCAATTTGAGTCAATAAGGTGTTTGCCAAAATTTTGATGTCGTTTGTCACTGCAGTGTTCATTATAGGCCACACCTTTGGGTCATGTACATATTTTTGGTGCAGAAAAATAATGCTCATGGGCCTATTTGGCCCAATTTCCATTCTCCTCATAGAAAAAGATAAATATTGAGCGTAAAATGCTTATATTTTCCTATCCGTAACTCAAAAAATGTCTCATATTGCGGCAGTTTATATGAGTATGCTATTCTCTTAAGTTTCCCACATGTTTTGGCTTCTCGAAAGCCTTGTCTCATCAAGATGGTTCCTTTGAGCATCAACAACCTATGTTTTTGATGAAATTAAATGAAAAAAATAATTTTAATTTTAACAATTTGATCGCCATTTTTTCAATTTTTTCTCAGAATTAAAAAAAAGTGCCCAAATGGTTTTAGGTTTTGGGACTGCCATGTCTCAGCATACAGTGAAGAACCAGGCCTTTCGAAGCAGGTCATTATACTAGCCATTCCCATGGGCCTTGTTTATACATTTATACCTGAAAGATTGATAGCACCAAGATTGCTTCAAGACAAAGTATTTTAACTTGATTTAGTTCTATATATATCTGAGATATCAAGACAGAACAAAATTCCTCTGGTAAGGATCAAAATGTATTCACTCTTTGCCCTCTGTGTAATTGTGCATGCTTTTTTGCTGTCTGCTGATTGATTTTTTTGTTCAAAATCAACAAAAAAATTTCAGAAATACGATCAGAGTGAGAACATTTGGGATATACATCTTATGTGTCTTTTGTAGGTCCTGATCTGAGACAAACTGTTTGCAAAGGCTGTCAGCAAAGGACACTAGTAGGCTTGGGCAGCCTGATCTGGGCCAAGAGTGTTTGTTAAAAAAACTATTTAAACAGTTCAGATTGGAGTGCATTGGCTCAGGGCTTGTGGTAGGGTGTATGACTCCAGACACAAGGTTTGCGGGTTCGGTACCTGATCTGGGTCAAGACTATCAGTGAGAAAAAACACTAGAAGGGAAAGGGTTAATACCATTTTTTGGCAAATAGTTCAGACTGATTAGACTCTTTCATAATTCCAGATAAGGATCTTTTGGACACCTGAAATTGCATTTATTTCCTAACCCATCTCCTTTGCCAAAAAGTGGGAGTCCCACCATACAAAAGAATATAGCCTTTCTTCTAAAATCAGGAGTTCAAGCATAGAAAATGTGAGTTCAGGGCTGAAAATCAGCAGTAAGTTAGAGCTCTGATGGTCTGCTGCATATTTTTGCTGTCTGCTGATTTTTTTTTTCAAAATCAACTTTTTTCTAAATAGTCTTTCAGGATAAGGCTAAAAAACAAGCATTTCAGGCCACTTTTTAGAAAAACAGATAAGGCAGTCAGACAGTTTTTTATACCCCGCCACTTTAAAAAGTGCGGGGAATTATGTTATACCCTCCATTCAAAAAATTGCGTTCAAGTGTCGGACTGTCCGTCGGTCCATCAGCACATCGTTTTCACTCTCTGCTTGGGGCATTTTTTAACCAATTTTCTTCAAACTTGCTATGAGAGTTGATATTGGGAAGTAGTGTCCGGGGATTGCAGGTGGGTAAATTTTGGCAGATAAGAACAGAGTTACAGCCCTTTATTGACGTTAGTATTTGGTTTTCACTTTCTATCTTTGGCATTCCTTTACCGATTTTCTTCAAACTTGGTATGAGAGTCGATATTGTAAAGGAGTGTTCTGGGATTGTGGATGGTTAATTTTGACAGATAAGTACAGAGTTATAGCCCTTGATTGACGTTAGAAATATGTTTTCACTCTCTATCTTTGGCATTTTTTTTTACAGATTTTCTTCAAACTGGGTATATGAGTTGATATTGAAAAGTAGTGTCCCATGGCCGGGCATGTTGCATGCCTGCAGCGCTTTTATTATTTTTTTTTATTTCGAAAAAACCCCAGACAAAACCTTTTTTTTTCATCAAAACATAATGAGGCACCTTTTTGTTAATGTTAAGCATAAAATGATGATACATGTACATATGTATTATGATTTTGACATCTGAATAAAATAAATGAGGCCACTTTTTTCTTGTCAAGTCTGAAAAAAAGACAGATGAGAGTATGATGATTTGAAACAGTTACGGGAGGGCCTGAGAGGAGTGTCAAACAGTTTGAAGCCAGATAGATCAGTCCTGACATTTAGTCGGAGCTCGATCTCAGGCTTACAAGTGGCTTTTAATGAAAAAGTAGGAATCATAAATGAGAAAAAAGTAGGAAAAAGTAGGACTACTTGTAAGCTTGTGATCTGGGTCCAAACTGTTGGCAAAGATTATCAACAGAAGATACTAGCATTGAAAGAGTTAATACAATTTTTTGTCTAACAGCTCAGACCCTCAATAGACTCTTTACTGTGTCGCAGCTGATCTGGGAATACACTGTTTGCCAATGTCTGAAATATTTTCTCCATATACAGTGATTTTATTTGGCCATTTTTACCGCCTTATATGGGAATCATTCCCAATCAAAAAATGGCCTTTATTTTCCCAATTTCATGTACTTTGGCATTTATTTTCCCAATTTTTATGATACATTTTCACAAATGTGAAGGAAAAGGTAGCTTCCAAAAATCCCAAATAAAATCACTGATTTAGTCAGTTACAGGTTCTCAGGTGGAAGTCATTAAAACGGGATATTTATCACTTCTTCCTTACCTGATAAGCTGTCAAATAAGCATTATGTATAATAGTTTGTAATTGAGGCCTCAGTCTGAACCACTTTCAGTATAAAATGCCTAGACTCACACTGAATATCATGTCATGTGTTGTGACACATTACTGTTCCAGTTTAAGAATAGCTTCCAGCTGTCCTGTATTTTGATTTTTTATGGTATTTGCCTTTTATTTTATTCTTCAGCTACAAATCAGGGTTTAGTAGGAGTCCTAGGACAGAGATGAGGAACAAAGCCAAACATTTTTACAGGACAATGAGAGCCAAGGACAGAAGTTTGATGCTCCCTTTTAGCCTTGAAGTTAATATTGGTTGTTGATGACAGCCAGAATATCCTACAGACAACTTGTTCTCTCAGAGATCTTATCAGGAATAAATGTTGTGATTCAACATCTAGACAACCATTTAAATAAGGTAAATATACATGCATTTCAGACAACTGAACCCATTTCAGTGTTTGCATGGTTCGCAGAAGTTATTTATTCATAAGTTTGACCCTACTGCTGCTGTACGTACTTAAAAAAATAGAAACCCTATAAATGTAGCTTCCAATCAGTAATATGAACAAAATGAAAAGGGCTTTGAAAATTGTATTATACATGAAACAGCTCAGCCGACATTAGGTGTTGTGGTAAATCTTGACATTTATTGAATGCCTTGCATTATAAAACATTTCATTTAAAATTTTAGGACATTTATGATAATAAATTTTACCAAGTTTAAGGGGGTTTAGTTCACCTGACCAAAAGACTCAAGGTAAGCTTTTGTGATCATTTGTATCTCAAGCGTTGGTTGTCAGCAATTGCTTCAAAGTAAATCCCCTCCATATTAAAACTAAAGTAAAATGAGCTTAAAATCTTGGAGTGAAAACATTAAAAATCTTCTTTACTGAAACCACAATCGCCTACAGCCTTGATATTTACATTTATATGGATCACCTATTCCAGTTGTTGAGGAATCTAAATTTCTTGGCATTTTATTTGATAGAAAACTCAGTTTTATACCCCATATTAAATATCTCAAAGCTAAATGTTTAAAAGCATTGAATCTTTTAAAAGTGCTTTCCCATACTTCTTGGGGTGCAGACCGAACTACACTTCTAAAGCTGTATCGGTCCCTAGTCCGGTCAAAATTAGACTATGGCAGTATCATATATGGCTCTGCACGAAAATCATATCTTCAAATGCTTGATCCTATACATAACCAAGGACTTAGATTAGCTTTAGGGGCTTTTAGAACTTCTCCTGTTGCTAGTCTCTATGTGGAAGCAGATGAACCATCACTATATTCACGAAGAGAGAAACTCTCTTTGCAATATGCTATAAGACTTGCTGCTAACCCATCAAATCCTGCTCATGAAGTTACATTCCCACCAAATTATGTTAATTTGTATGAACAAAAACCTAAAGCTATTAAATCATTTGGCATCAGAATTTCACCACTTTTAGAATCTGCCAATATCAAACCACAAAATATTGAAAACATTTTACACCAAATATTCCAGCTTGGTGCATGAAACCACCTGAAATACTTTTTGATTTACATTCCGGGAAAAAATCTGAATCAAATCCACACATATTAAAAGATGATTTCAGAAAAATGCAAAGTCGTTATAAGAATTACCAACAAATTTATACTGATGGGTCAAAGGAAGACTCAAAGGTTGGCTGTGCTGTTATATCAGACAACCATAGTAATATGCAACGTATACCTGACGATTCATCAATTTTCACTGCTGAAGCCAAAGCAATTGATCTAGCTTTAGATTTCATTAGCACTTGTGATGCTAACAATAAATTTATTATATTTTCTGACTCGCTTTCTGTATTGAAAGCAATGAACCATACCAGTTCAAAGAATCCACAGATTCAGAAACTTTTAGAAAAATGTCATGAGCTTTTAGCTTATAAAGAAATTGCTCTCTGTTGGATTCCTAGTCATATAGGTATCCAAGGGAATGAGATGGTAGATAAGCAAGCAAAAACATCGCTTTCATTAGAACCAACTTCTTTTAAAATTCCATTTTCCAATTTTAAGCCATCTATCAATAAATATATCTTGGAAGAATGGCAAACTTCATGGAATAACAGCATTGGTAATAAACTTCTTGACATCAAACCAACTATTGGTGAATATCAATCAGTTGTTCGAAACATTAGAAGAGAAGAAGTAGTTTTAGCTCGACTCCGCTTAGGTCATACAAGAGTCACTCATTCATACTTACTACAAGGTGAAGAGCATCCTCAATGTGTTGGTTGCGACGCACCATTCACTGTACGTCACTTCCTTTTGGAGTGTGGCGATTTTGCACAAGTAAGAAATAATTGCTTCCATGTTGATAACATGAAAGAATTATTTCAAGATATACATATTGATAGTATTATGACATTTTTAAGACAAATAAATCTTTTTAACAAAATCTAATTGCTATTTTTAAAATCATGTTTTGTTTTACATTTGTGTCAGACCATAATACAGATTTTTTAATGTTGTATTCTGTTCAGTTAGAGAACATGTACAGTTATCTGAATAGCTCTTTGAAACTGTCAGATATTGTACGTGGTCTCTCCTGTCAACAATCGTATTTCAACTAATTATCATTATACAATCTCATCAACATCATTCCTTTTATTTTATCTTATAAATTTTTACTTTTTCCATCTTCATCATGTTTTGTTTAATATCGTCTGACGCTAATGACCCACAAGGGTTGATGCGTCGTTAAGAACCAAACAAACAAACAAACAAACTTGATATTTGATAAATAGCATCATCAAGTGGTCCTCTTTTAAATTTGTTAAAATTACATGTATGACCTTATGGACCACCCCCCTTCCAGCCCAGGGTTCAATAGGGGTCATGACAGTTTCTAATTGATACCTATGCACAAGCTTTAAAAACCTGTAGGTGAGCAATCTAGGGCCACTAGGCCCTCTTGTTTTTGTACATGTAGATAGTTAATCAGTTAAACCCTATATGTTGCTGCTTGCAAACATATTCACAGAAATTTACCATTTTTAGTGGAGTACAGTGGATCAGTTGGTAGAGTGTTAGACTTGAGATCAAAGGGTTGCATTATGCAAGTTCAAGTGTCATCGCCAGCAGTGTCACTGTGTTGTGTCCTTGAGCATGTCACTATATCTATTGCATAGTACTTGCTCAGTTCCTACAGAACTAAATAATTGTTAAATGAGAGTTAAAGGTCAAAACAAATTATCGTTTTTATCCTACTAGTCTCTATGTGAAATTTTCTGATAACTGACATTTTTATATCACTGGTTGCCACTCAATACTTTTTATTTATCAGTTTAATCATACCCAGACCTTTAGTTAGAGGGTGCAACAGAAAATCTTATTTCTCAACCAAATCATAATATGTTGTGGGTACTCAAAGTAACTGTCTCCATAAGATGGTTCTTTTGAGCACCCAACACATATGCTAAAACTTATTAAGAAAACATTTAGAATTTTAAGCTCAAAATTTTGATTATCTAATCCTGTACCTACTGGTTGCTGTTCATTTTAAAATTTAGTGGTTTAACCCTTTTGGGTTTTTTGCTGCTTATATAAAGAAATTTATCAGCTGAGCCCTACTGCCTGGTTGCTTTTTACTAATACTAAAGCTACCAGTAGGGTAAAACTGATAAACTGTTACATTTTATTATTGCAGATTGTGGGGATGGGGTAGAAGATTGGCTGATAGAGTATTTCAGACTGGTTTTGGAGGAAGTAGGTTCTGTAGAGAAAATCAGCCCTGCATGGACAAAGCTGAAACAGCATATAGCTTTAAGGTATAATCCTTCATGATTTGATAAATAAAACTAGGGAGTCATATGGTTGTCACAAATATCTGCAGTTACATTGAACATGACATAGTATTACATTTTTGAAACCATGACCTTTGGAAAAGTCATATCAGCAATGCAAACCTTTTGTTGTTATCTACATGTACAAACCATAGGCATTTTCAGTGTCCCAAAAGGAACCACCTAATCTAATATCTGAAACAAAGGTCAAATCAGAAATCCTTAAAAAATTCTGCCATCTACACACCATAGGCAATCAGTGTGAAATAGTACACCACTTCACAACATTTAAGAAGTATTTGTACACAAGCCAATTTGATTACAGTTTTAGTATTTTGAGGGCTTTCGAAAAGAAAATTTGATTGCTGTTACCTGACCACCACCTACCACAAAAATATCAAGCCATTGCCCATTTCAATAAGAAATCTATTCTAAATTTAGTTTTTTTATGTCTTTTAAAGAAATCTGGGAAAAATAACCTTCCTAGCAACCTGGAATTTTATGAGACAGATGATAACAAACACATTTTTAAGGATGGTCTGACCTTAACCTTTTAATCAAAGTCCATGCCAGGAAAACAAAGATTTCTTGTTATCTACACAACTCGACAAACATTGTGTCGAATATGAATTTTCACTGTCAAAAATGTAATAGTAAGTTAGTAGCTTACAAAATGTTGCAATGCATTACAGTCTGATTTTATACATGTTTGACCTTGACCTTTGGCTTTAAGATCTTACCAGAGATCTGAAACCTTTCTTTTAATCTACAATCCAAAGGCAATCATTGCGCCAAGTTTAAACATCCTCAGTCAAAAATTGAAAGAGGAGTTTGTATAAACATGTACAAATTTCATGACAGATTATAAGTTTTATGACCTTGACCTTTGACTCCAAGGCTATATCAGTGATCTGAAACATTCCTTGTAATGTTCACCCCATGGGCAATAATTGTGCCAAATATGAACACCCTAAGTCAAAAGTTAAAGGTGACTAAGGTGGCCTTTTGATGGTAGAGACCCACAATAATATACATGTATTAGGGTTTATTTTGTCAAAATTGGAAAAAAAGAAGTCTATTTTGGATAAAAACTGTTGAGTAAGCTTCATAGGTCTTGATTAACACAATTGGAGTGTAAAATGTAAGTGTTTTTTTATCCATCAATTTTAATATATGGGCTCAGGGTGCTCAAAAGAACCATCTCATTGAGACGGTTCTTTTGAGTACCATGACCCACAACATATGTCATGGTTGAAAAATAAAAACAAAATACTTCACACTCTTCTACTTACGCCTTAAAAGGCATGTGAACTGCATCTTTTTGCTTGTAATACGACTGGCTGATAAAGCCCAAAATTACCAAATTTTAAGATGATTAAAGAATAATTTCCTTTTAACTCCTTTTGTATGCTGACAAACTTTTTTTTGTTGTTGTTGCTGTTGTTGTCTTCTGATTGTTTTCACCATTTACTGTTTCATTAATTCTTTCAAATATATACCATGACTACAATGGAAAACAGTTTGGATCCAGATCAGGTGCAACCTTTTTTGTTGGGTCTGATCTGGGTACAAACTGTTTGCAAACACTATCAGGCAATGACAATACAAGTAGGAGTTAGGATACCCAATTTTTACTGTATACACATTTCTTATTGCAGATTATAGAACCCAAACCAATTGGAGGAAATTCGCCTCTTTTTCTGATGATCATGAGCAGATACAGCGAGGCTTCAGTCAAGAGAAATCCATTTGTATGAGAAGAAAACTACAGAATAATTTCGTGACATATTGAGCTTATTCTGTAATATTCACTAATAGTTACATTAAATGATATAAATAGATTCAATTTTATTTAATATTATATAATTGGTTATAAGTTTTCAAAATGATACAAAAGATTCATATGTTATACTATAAATACAGTTTGCATAGAATTATATGAGTTGAATGTTTAACAATCACTTGTATGAAGAAGTCATTTTAACAATGAGGATCAAAAAAAGCGGTGTAATGAAAGAAAACACCATTTTGTTCTTACTTACTTTCAATTGCGATTTTTATGTACAACTATTTTGAATTTGTAAGGGATGAAACTGTGATTGTTTATAAGGGAGATAATTTATACTGTTCTATTGCACTTATTGATCACCATACATTGTAAAAGGAACTACTTCTATGATGGTAAAATGGATGATTTTTTTTCAATTTTTTACATAAGCTGGTGTTTAAAAACTGGGATTGCTCTTCAAATACAAGGTTTTCAGCATAAATCTTACATAGTATCGTAGTCAAGATATTAGAGAAGGTATCTATATTAAAATATTGCAGAATAATTTGACCAGCTCATCTAGAAACGGTTAACGCCAAAGGCCCCTAAACATTCTTGTATTTTCCTTCTGCGTTTACTTTACAAGTTACAAATTGCTTTAAAATGGTCAGTATCTGTCAAGAAATAACATGGATAACAGATATATCCATCTACCTTTGGAATTATTTCACACTAAAATTTCAAAAAATTATTACCTCCCTTTGGTAGTGTAAAAGCTGAAAACCCTTAACTCTGTTTTTATGCATGTTTGCCGTCTGCTGAATTCATTCAAAACCCTTATAAAACAGTTTCTGGTACTTTTGTTTGCGGCCGCCTAGATTACTTCTAGTGGCTCGTGATGGGATGCTAGCTGGGGTCAGTTGTTTAAAAATCGCAAAAATACAGCAGATGGACTAAAGACGTCACAGGTATTTTCCAATACTACGTATTTTTCCAATACTACGTCAGTGTGTATGCTATAAATAGACGCAATGGCGTTTAGTAGTTACCTGTCTTAATATGCTGACAAGCTATTAAAGGGAGAGAACCAGTCTATCTCCTTGATAAAATAGCCATTTTTATTTATACAGGAAAAACTTCATACAAGTAAGAGCTTTTGAAAGTTATATCCCCTTAAAGTCAAAACATGTTTTACTGACTTTACTGCTTCCTAAAAAGGTTTTCTTGCAAAATAAAAATGTATAGGCGTATTTTAGCTATATATTATAGTTTGGCTCTTTCATTTCATTAAGTCTTTGTATGTTTTTTTATTCATAATTGTTGTCGTCTGTAGATAGTTTTAATCAAAGTTTACATATTCAAAATTGTGTCCAAAAAGTTTGTAAGTAAGTAAGGGTGCAAAGATCAGGAATCGATACAATCAAGTACCACACCTGACTCAGGATACCAATGGGAAAGTGACAAACTCACAGCAGACACCACAAACGAGAGCCAAGAGGTCAGCCCTTTCCCAGCAGGTGACCACAAAGTACATATAAAAACAGACGCGCACAAAGACATAGCAAACACAAGACAGCACAAAAACATAAAAGATCTACAAAAGAAGTACCGCCTTGGAACGGTCAGTAAAATATTTTACTGGAGGGCTTAAACCGGTTTAACTGCACCAACCTCACCCTTAATTCAGATGTGGATCAAGACACATAGATATTTGGTTTGCATGAAAGACCCCTAACTTATCAATGCATCATCTCCTAAAACATAGAAATCAAGATATAACAAGGAGATAAAGCAAAGATAAGGACTCAACAGTAAATAAAACTGAATACCGGAGCAAAAGAAATCCAACAGGTAAACCCCGGTGGGCCCGACAAACAGCCAAAGCATCAGGCCTCTACCATCTCATCAATAGATAAGTCTTTAGGTCGCAGCCATCATAGAGTCTGAAGTCCGACCCACTGGCATGCAATTAAAGAGGAAAGCAAAGTTGCCAACCGTGATTGGGTTGACTACCAAGCATGCAGTCTGTTGCAATACATTAATGTTATAGCCAATCTTTTTATAATGGGAAATTATTTTAATGAGCTGCGCTGAAAAAATATTAGAACCAACAATCTTCTTCAATTTATACACCAAGTCACCATAGAAATCAGGTTCCGAAAGTCCTTGACGCAAGAGAGATTTAAGTCCAACTTGGAATTTAGAAATCAAATCATAGTATCGTCTATACAATTTTGAAAAAGTTTTGCGAAGTTGGTATCCTGGGTCAGGTGTGGTACTTGATTGTATCGATTCCTGATCTTTGCACCATTACTTACTTTTAATGATACTGATAACCTTGTTTAAGAAGTTTCTGAGTTAACAATTTATTGCGAGTGTTGAAGTCAGCAACATAGCTAGATGCTCTAGCAAAACGAATGAGTTGAGAGATATAGACTCCATAAGATGTAGAACGAGGAACATCACCATCTAAAAATGGGAAATTTTTTGACCATTTCAAAATCAAAGTCGTCACGTTTATCATAAATTTTGGTAGAAACAATATCATTAGAAATTGACAAATGCAAGTCTAAAAATGCGGCTTCGGTATCAGAGGCATTGGCTTTATTCAGTTT
The DNA here is from genome assembly GCA_964019695.1 of Loripinus fragilis. NCBI lineage: Eukaryota > Metazoa > Mollusca > Bivalvia > Lucinida > Lucinidae > Loripinus > Loripinus fragilis. The sequence goes on along the minus strand of OZ026521.1, from coordinate 64,700,198 downwards.
GAGATCTGAAGGGTATATTTGACTTACCATATTGTCAAAATAAACATTATTAATATTTAAAATATTGTCCAAATATCTGGAAGTAGTGTTAAACGCATCAATAACATCAGCCTGCTTATCATCAGAAAGAGACATCATAAAGTCCCTTTCATAACAAAACAGGTATAAATCTGCAACCAGGGGAGTACAATTTGTGCCCATAGGAATCCCAACTACTTGTCTATAGAGCTCGGTGCCAAATCTAATAAAAATGTTGTCCAACAAAAAGGTCAGCGCATCACATACATTTTGACACGACCATGCATGATATTTTTTAGGTTTTTCTGAAGTAAAAAATGCATTTCTGTCATTAAATGCAAGGTAAGGAGAGTTTTCTCTTATTAGCAGGAACCATTAGTAGGTTAAGAGTAAGTGAGAATGTTTTCTGGTTTTAACTATATTTGTTCGCAAAAGGGGGTAATACCATTTTGAAATTACAGTATTCTATTGTAACTCTCATAATGTCCTCGTGTCCATAAACAGCTGTTGGGCTTATCAATCGTGTCTTTCAAATTGCTTCATCTGTGAACAGATTTCTTTAACCATTTGCCTGCTTGATATTTTATTTTCATTCTGTGTTATCAACTGCTGACTTTTTTTCAAAATTACATTTTTATTCAAAATTATCTTTCAGGTACATTGTCAGAGTGTCAATTGGTTGGTATGCCGATCAGGCCCAACGTTTTGTCTGTCATACTCTAGGTCCAGCCTGTTTGGAAATGTCATAAGCAGATGACAAAAGTCGCTGCTAGCATAAAAAGAGTTAATTAGTTTTCAAGGGGTCGAACATTTAATTAATCCTTTTTTATATTTGCGACATTTGTTGACTGCTGATGAGACCCAGATATCGCCTGGTTCTTGATGACCTTTCTAGGTTGGCAGCGATCTTGCTGAGACTATGAAAGCTGGCTGCTTTAATTAAAGTGTGTTGTGGCAGTCTGCGTTTTGTATATCTATCTCATGGTCAAACGGTTTGGTCTGTGATCTCGGTTTGTGGCATTCCTGGTCACACTCACTTTGTGTTTAAATTAGTCAGTTAATTATTGTTTAAAATTAATATACATATTGTAAAATGTCAACTGAAACTATTGAGCAAAATATCGATGATTCTATATGATATGGTTCAAAATCTCATGTAATTGACCAAACTTTGCCAAATAACCTTTCAAACATCAATTTGCAAAGACATTACATTGACATTACATATTGCAAAGCCTTTTAGCCAATAGAAACCGTTTACATACTACCATGACAGTCGTATTTGCATATAAGTATTATTTAAAAAATGGAAGTAATGTAAGTATAACGCTGTAACGCCCAAACGCCCTAACCACCATAGTGCTAACATAATGCAAAGAGATTGTAAGATGATAAGCTTTAAGAAAAATAAGTTCTTCAAACTTTCTCAGTGGATAGGTTAACCCTAAGTAGCTCATGGCATATTGCATGTTGCTTGACGTGAAACCAACATCATTACAAAACAAAGCTTTCACATTCATACTGCTATTTCACAAATCATAATGCAAGTTTGTCTAGTGGCATTCCCTTCTCAAAATGGCAAGAATTGAAGGGGTTGCGCATGGATACAAAATTCTCCCACCTTTGCCCATGTAAGATAGGCTGTCAGCTCATGAAAGAAATTTCTATCTTACATGACCACGTGACTGCTTTCTTACATAGGCAGAGCTAAATTTTTTTTTATCCCGAAAAAGGATACTTAAAGGACCAATATATTGCGCCTAGGTATTTTAAAGGCACCAAGCAAGGTTAGGCGCTACTTACTGACGTCATATAACGTTAATGACGTCACCGAACGTGCACCGCGTGACGAAAATGGCAATGTTACGCTAATGACACAGGGAACCAAGCAGGAATTTATTTTGCATATTGCAACTTAAAGCTGCATAGTCTGTAACTTTTGATATTTTTCGATTTTTTTTATTTTCTTTTTAAATCATTTGTAAAAATAGAATTAAGCTATGTTTTCACAAAAAATCTGTTCACTTTAGCTGAAAACTGCACAGAAAAGTAAAATTACCTTATAAAACAGGTGTGATTTTCTCTTGTTGGTAATTATTTGCGTCCCTCCAATAATTATAGACAGGTAATTTTAACATAAATGCTGTTGTTTTGATACTGATAATTTGTTAAGATTTACGAAATTGGTAAAATGTTTACCTGAATTTTAGTTATTTTACTGTGTTCTTAAAAAATAGAAACATTAGTTCTAAAATTAAAATATCAAAAGTTACAGGCTATGCAGCTTTAACTAATACTCCAAGGGTGTTTTCCTGGCAATAACAAGGTGCGAACTATGTTAACACCCACTTTAATGCCCGATAAAAACACTCGTGAACTCAGAAATAATGTAAATTCAACGAGTAAAAAGTTAGAAGTTTCAGTTTTTTATGGAGTTTTTATGTTCTGACAAAAACCCTTCGAAAAGTGGGAGAAAAACGATCCATCATGAGCCTGTCCATGTAGGATAGAGAAATCTCACCTTCCGGGTCGGAATTTAACCAAGGACTCGGCAAGCCTCGTCCCTGGTTAAACTTCCGACCCCTCGGGTGAGATATCTCTATCCTACATGGACGCTCATGGTGGATTGTTATATTCTCTCTTCATCCAACTGTTTTGAAGACAGATTACATTTGGACGCCAGACTGCGTCTATTTTTCATAGAAGGGATAGGTAAAGATATTTTGATTTCTTTAATCACGCATTGAATCTGTGGACTTCTGTTGTTATTAGAATATATGTTTAGTGAATAGAGATATTGCAGCAGCAATTTGGATTTATTTCACGCCCAAATAAGACATTTGCCTACATATCAAAAATGTGTTTCAAGAAAATTGCATGAAAATATATTAACTTGCTCGTACTAAAGCTACAAATATTCAGCAGCCAATCGTCTAAATTTGATTACACAGGTCCGTTTAATAATTGAATTGTGTGCTTTTGAAGAGACTTGGTGTCTGAAAAATTGATTCCTCTGCCTAAAGATCACTCTATAACGGACGTAAACGAAGACGGATCAGAGATTTCAAACGATAACATCAAAGGCAGCTCTCCATTTCCGTTTCATCTTCAAGAAAAGTGTTCTGAAAGAAATCTCCATTTTCTTATCTTGTCCATCTGTCTGTCATCTTCCTACCCTGCCCATCTGTATGTTTCTACCTTGTCTGTCTGTTGTCCTACCCTGTTTCTTATCTGTCTTTCCATCTTCCTGTTCGTCTGTTTTTGTATCCATCTTCCTATCCTACCAATCTGTCTGTTTTCCAACCATTAAGATCTGTCTCTGTCTGTCTACCCTGCCCATATGAGTGTCTGTTTCCCTGTCTTTCTACCCTGCACGTCTGTCTCTTTTCCTTCCCTGCCAGTCTGTCTGTCCTGTCTGTCTTCGTACCCTGCCCATATATCCGTTTGATTGTCTGTGTTCCTACCCTGACCGTCAAACAGACAGATAGACAGACAGACAATCAGACAGACGGGCAGGATATTTCGAAAAATTGGAGTTCCAATTTTCGATGTTTTACTGTATATACAGGACAGTATGCGACAAATTTCCTCTGACAAAGATAATGATGGACATGACAGTATTGACCACTGTTCCCCTGACAGAGATACATATTTGGAGGGCAGTTTGGGAAATAGATATATAGAAGACAGAATTGACCACCGATCCCCAGAAGGAGATAACGATAAGCAAGACAGCATAAACCACTTTTCCCACGATGGAGATATTTATATGCAAGACGGCATCCGCCAGCGTTCCCCAGACAGAGACTAGTTTATACAAGACTGTATCACAACCGTTCCAGTGAAAGAGATAGATATACAGTATGGACCTTTGTTCCAACGATGGAGAAAGCAATATACAGGACAGTATTGTATGGCTCTTCCGTGCGATGTCATTGGTTTGTCAGCAGTTTGTGATTGTGATATTTCCTGATTATATTCACTTACTATTTTTGAACACGGTTTCTCCGACGGAGATAGTTATACTCGTATACTGTAGAGTATTGTAATACCCGTGGCCATTACTGCTATTTTTTGTAATATTTATCTATCAAAACAAGGAGTGTCAGATTAAGGTTACACACGAACACACCGGGCCGCGTAGCGCAGTCGGTAACGTGTCTGGTTACAGATGCGAAGCTGACTGCAGATCCAGGGGTCGCGAGTTCGATCCCGGCCCGGTCCCATACTTTCGTGGAGATTGATCATGAAATAATTTCTACGGTCATTCTCCTCCCTTCCGCTGAATCATTCATGAAGGGTTGTTATCAGTTACAAGCGAAAGTATGTGCACGATTACTGGTTAACTGCTTGTTCAAGCTTGCCCAGGAAATAAGTGTGATTACATGTAGGTGAACTGACCGTCCCGCAATGACCATAGCTGTTGACTTGGGACGTAAAGCAACAAAACAAACAAACAAACAAACACACGAACACATTTGTCTTTCTATCTATAAACATTCTTGCTGTGAATATTTAATTATCAATCAAGTTGTTTCATGATGTGAAATAGGCAATAAATGTGGTCATTTATTGCAGTCTGTGGCTTTTGGAAGCAGATCATTGAAGACCGGGGAATAAACTATTTATGCCTGTGTCATTGTCAACGTCTGCCAAAACAAACACTATGAATACTTTCAAATACCGATAGTTATGGATTGTGCCGGTCATTCCTTTAGTTAGAATAAAATCTGGACCCTCTGCCTACACCAAGGGCTTGAAAGTCCATGTTTTGAAATGGGTAGAAAAGTATATCCAGCGATAGATTTCGCTTACTTCAATGTGTCCATTCGTTAATCCACTATATATTCTTAACTACTAAAGAAACCTGACACATACTGTGTGTCATTTTTGGTAGTAAATGAATACGATGCACACTTGTCTTTCCATTGTGTAAAGTTGAACAAATGTAGACAAAGATGCACTGATATTATTTGAAATGATTAACTAATTTCAGACGTCAGCTATCAAAACGTCGCGTAACCCCTATAATCAATTTTTGCAAGAGCAAAAAAAAAACACGCAAAATTCACCAGAAACCGCTTTATTGTGATTCTTTGTTATTTCATTGATATCTTCTGGGCATTAAAATAAAGCATGCGTGCATTGTTTAACCAAAAAGCCTATTTTCATTCCTAAACGTCAGTTTTACGTTATCAGCGTATTATTAGCTTTCAAAAAGCACAGTCACTTTATTAGTTTTTCTCACTTTGTATGATGTTTGGAATGCATTTTTACAATGTGTAAGTCCTATTTAATTCCGTAGCTGCCGCCTACGCTCATCTAGCGACGTCAAGCGTTACAATTACATGCTGATATGTGCATACTGCAAAGCTTGAAATTCATACGCGACTAAAGTAAAGTGTAGCCGATTGGCACTTTAACAAAATAGACAGCACACACTAAACGGCGACATTCGTTGACAAAGAAAAAACGGCTATTATCCATAGTTTACGTTGATTCTTCATTGACGTTAAATTTTGTTTATTCCACTTTTACCCTTTAACGTGACGCAAAACATAAGTTCTGATTCTTGAAAATGCATTCTCTTACAATGATTGGTTGACTCCAAGTCATTTCAGTTTCTAGAAATTGCTTAAACAAAGGAAAAAAACACTGGCGTTTAGACAACGTCAAAAGCACAACCTGAAAACCCCATACCGTACGCCACAGTAAGAAATTGCATTTTTTTCAAATGCACTTTTGTCTGTACTGGTAGTGGCTTTGCATACAAGAAAAAAAATCAAAGAATATCTAGACATACACTCCCGAGGCAAAAGTGATGAAAACGGTATTTTTGACATTGTACGTCATGTTCTATATTTGATAAATATATTTTTTAAGAATACTTTCTAATGTCTTGTTTTTAAAATAGGCATATCAGATTAGCTCTATAATTTGTTATTTACGAGTTTGAAGCAAGTAAAAAGTGTAAGGTTTCTTTAGTAGTTCAGTATACAAAGCCTAAGATTTCTACCCTGCTGCCAGAAGGTCTAAAGCGTATTTATCCACAAAGATAGATCACATATTCCTCAGATAAAATCCAGAAATTGTTTTTCTAGATGTATAGAGTGGAAAGACATCCTCCATTGTCGTAGAAGTTAAATCGACATTTCTATCATTCTATCCGTGCAGCGATTGACTGATAGAGATTGCCACACCTCTTTCTGGCAGCTGATTGGCTGTCTGGAGCTGGGTCGAGGCTATAAATAAGAGTCAGTCGTGCATTTCGATCATCGACTCTCAAGATCCATCAACTCGATCAGACAAGAATTTTTTTACTTTCACTTTGGTGAATTAAGGGAAGCAACTCTTTTTGTATATTTTAGATATAAACTCATTTGGACAGCTTCCCTTGGATTGATAAAATCTAGATTTATAGTAAATTAAATCTAGATCTATTTCAAAACTAAATCTACTGTCAATCTACTTTATCCTGAGTGGTTGTTTGACGTATGTTATATGAGCTCAGCCTGATAATAGAGAGCTACATGGACTTGAGAGATACTGAAACTGATCTTCATCTACTGTGCATAGTTTACATTTTAAGTAAATAAACGAATTATAAGTCGACTGCAGTTACTATTACTTACTGGCAGCACAAAGAGAGAATACCTTTCACTTCTACAAGAATACACATATTCCCCCAACTAAAGCTTAGGGGAAGCTCATACAGGTGTCAGGAGTGGGATGTGTTAGTTAAAAAATACATTCAGTGAAACGAACCCACTGCCAAGGGACTTTAATCAACAAAAATTAGAAGAAAAACAATATACATGTATAGACATGATAGATCGGATCTGAGTTGTTCACATGATATTATAAAAATAATAAAAAAATAGAAAAACAGTGATAAATATAGAAAAAATAGCAAAATCAAAACTAAAAAAATTGAAACAGAAAAGGAACTTAATTGTGTAAATATATCTTGTTATATCTGTACAATATGGCAGACAGTAACCCTGAAAGAAAATTTAACAGACAAAATAACGATACATTAATGGAGGACCGACCAGGCACCGATACTTAGGAACTGGACCAACAGCAATAACATGATGTACATGACCAAGCAGTATCAGTGCTGTCATCCATCGACGACATACAAGAACTCGAAGACGCCAAGATAACGACTTACCATGGAGGGTGAGTACCTCGGAGTTCCCATTGGTCCACGTGCTAGAGGAGATATTAGCAGCAAGGCAAGTCATTATTTCCTGCATACATCAGCGCATAATTCAAAAAGATAATCAAACGTTATATAAAGGTTGGATATAACTTGAATGCCTGGTTTTAAACCCAATCACGGTTTATAACTATGGTTTCCTCTTTAATTGCACGACGGTGGGTCAGGCCTCAGACTCTATGAAGGCTCTGGATTAAAGCGTTAATCCGTGGGTTGGTGCCTGATGATCATCTGTAGCTGGACCCACCGTGGCTCAACTTGAGGTTTTCTTTAGCTTTGACTATCTGTGAGTCGTGAGCCCTTTTCTTTGTTTCATCATAATGTGTTAATTTGATTAGAGTGTTTCTCCACGATGATACATTGCAATATTCAGAAGGCTTCCATGCGAGCTGAACATGTCTTGTATTTCAACAACAGAAGAATCTAGGGCGAAGATTTGGTACCAGTAAAATGCATTAAAGTCCGTTCTAAGGGGGTGGTTCTGTTGTCGTTGATTTTTTGTTTATTGTTACTCCCATTGTGGGAGCTTGTAATTGTTCTATGTTTTGTTGTACGTTACTTTATGTCCATTCGAAATTTGCAACCATCTTGATGGGGAAGAGAGAGCTGGTTGCTTTGCTTAGTATGCCTTCCTAGTGTCTCGTGATTGTTGTGTGGCTCTTCCTGGCGGTGACATGGGTTTTTCTGCAGTTTGTGATTGTGGTATTTCCTGATCATACTCACTATTTTTATACAATGGAGACGAAAAACTGGGAGTGATACCTCAACCCTTTTGAAGTATGCGTTTAAGCTGGGAAGATGGTCTTACCAGGACAGAGTCTTGTATTTAGCTAGTTGTTTAAGAAGAAATGCTCAAGTCTACTACATGACACTGATGCCAGCAGAAAGGTCATCTTAGTTATAAAATTAGGTCTACTCTTCGGTAACACTCTTCAACAGCCTTTGTGGATATCAAGGCTTGAAGCAAGAGTGCGCAGACAGAATGATTCTATAGCTCACTTAGTTAGCTCAGTCATACACCGTATGGCCCAGCGTGCCTATAGGAATATGAACAATGAAGCCAGGAAGATGCTAGATCAGAATCAGTAATATAAATCAGTGTCCCCTGATTTGAATTACAAATGCATTTCTGAGAATTGTACGTCTGTATTATATGACTTTTTGGGTACTGTAAAGGCGGCACCTCATGAATGCGTTATTAGGACTGGTCAATTTTAGACAAAGGTAAAGCTAAAAGTGCGGTGTGGTTTTATTCAAAGGTAACTGTATCATCTTACGCCATTGCCACCGTATAAACGCAAAACACATTATTTAGTTCCTTAAACGCAAGCAAAATAACTGCATCTGAAGAATGTCTATTTAACATAAGCATAGATGCAAACATTGTGGATCCAGATCAGACTGCTCCAACATGAGCAGTCTGATCTTGGTCCACACTGTTTGTCTATGAGGCTTCAACTATTTTAATGGACGACAAAAAACAAACATCTTGTGATTATGCGCATTAAAGGTTGATAAATGTGAGTTCAGTGTGTATACGGTCAGGATTTTCATGAAATGCACTCACGTTTGCACGGCCCAAACAACTTATTAATTCTTCAACAAATTATAAATAGAATCTGATTTTCCTTGTTTAGCAGATGAATTGCCCAACCACGCCCTGATGTGAATATTTAAGTTGCCACCTTTACAGTAAGCGAAAAGTCAATTAATAACAAAGGCTGTGTCTATAACATAACTATATGAATGTATTCATGGAGAAGACTTATCCAAGAAGCTGGTTTGTCAAGCCACTGCAGAGCCAGACAAGAATTACAGGCCATGGAACACTTCAGCTACAATAGGGACGACAATAATTTGGAAGGCATCCTCAGACAACTTCAAAACTGTATCGAAATGTTAAACAGACAGCGTAACACCCAAGCACGAGGCGACAAGATCCCTAGGGACAGGAATAGCCAGCGTCTTTGCTACATTAGCTTTTTTCACGTCACCTGCAAAGAGACTGTCCACATAGGGAGCAGAACCGAAGGGATCAACGACCCTTTCAGCTACCATATCCCCAACCACATCAACAACCCATGGGGGAGTACATGAACTATAATGGAAATCAACAGGAAAACTGTAATTTGCAAAAACATTAAAGAAATATCAGAGATATTAAGTGATATGTGATAATCCATACATTCTACAATTAAAAGTTCGTAAACAATTATGTGAGATTTAAATGAAATCTTTGAGCGCATCTGTGAGCTTAGAAATAATAATCACACATCTGTGAGATGGGAAACGGTGTCAAAAGAGTTTTACAGTTTTATTTAATTGAAAAGCATATAAGTTACACTAAGAAGTGAATCATATTTGCTTTTCATAAAATATTATTTTCTTAGCTAATTTGCACTTTCTGTGTGATTTTAAAATCTTATCGAAAGTAGTTTCCAAACGGGTCAAATTTGATGAGATTTTATATCACAGTTCAATTGTGGCATGTATGTATGGGAAACTAAGACAAAAGAGACAATGGGAAACGAGTTAGTAAATGAAAAACAAGTTAAATAATTTATTGGAATACAATCGCATTATTTCAAGCAGTCAAATACAATATCATATACAACTTAATCATATGAACATTGCATTAGTAATTTAGATACAATATTATCTGAATTTAGATACTTTAACCCTTTTTGTTTCTGAAGATGGCAGACAGTGAGGGTGTAGGATAAACATAATTGAGCCGTGACACGTGATTTCCAACAATGTTCCATTTGGATAAATGTAGACTCAGACCAGCCTGTGCAGCCTCCTCTTAAGCTTAGAAACTCCAAATGATGTTAAGTCAGTAGCTTAACACTCATAGAATAGTCAAGCGACTAGCAAATGCTCTGATCAGACTGCGCATATTTGCAGGCTAATCTGAGGCTTTGCTGGTCACACATACCACATTGTTGGAAATCTCAAGTCATGGCTCATATCAGTTAAGTATACTGACTTTATCTTTAATGCTTCTCCCAGACTATTTAACTCTTTGCACGCTGGTAATTTAATGATGTTTTGGTTGTTGCTTCATTGTATGTTGCTGCCCCCATCGTGGATTTGAGAGAGATGGTTGCTTTGTATTTAATGCCTTTCTGATGTCTTGAGACTGTTAGTGTTCTTTGGCTCTTCTTCATGGTGCCGTGTGTTGGTCTACAGTGTGTGATTGTGAATCTTCCTGTTCATATTTACTTACTTTTTCTGTTAAAATGATAGTCTTCGGTTTGTAATTTAGATCTTGAGTCATTTCTAGTTTTACAATAATCACGTTGTGGAAGAGAGCTTATTACCTTACTTTCATAATAATAATTATAACAGTTGTGTGAGTTTCTGTGTTCTTTGTCTGTTTTTCGTGTATGTCATCGCATGCTCGGGTGTATGCCATCGATGGCGCGGATCCAGAAAGTTTTGACAGGGAGGTTGGTGTTGGAGGGTTATCCAGCTCAGACAACGTTTTTTTTTACTTTTTATGGCCCCGCCATTTCCAATTTGGGAGGGCATAAAGTATCACCATCGTCAGTACGTCCAGTATATACGTATGATCCGTACATATGAATAATGGTTTCTGTGCAATATCATCGGCGCAGATCCCATTATGCAGCATACGTGCGTAGTAAAAATAGTAACACTCGAGGGAGCTCACCATATGTGTTAAAGGTGATTTTCCATACCTTAAGGAACTGCTCTTAAAGGAAAAAATTCGCTCCATCTGGGAGCAAATTCTTTCCTTTAAGAGAAGTTCCCATTTTGAAAAAGGACGTAATTGTGTACAATCATTACTTGATACAGTAGTCTACCTTTGATGCTCGTAAATTGTTCAGCGTTCTGGCTGCGCCATTGAAAAATCTATTGGAAGCACTGGTGTATTTGTTTCGTTTTTCATACATAAAATAAGGGTCAAGTTCGATAAAGGATAAGATCCAACGATTATTAAAAGAGTTACAGTCCTTGGTCTCACATTCTCGCAAGATCTAACGATATCTCATCTAGGACTCTCGCATTTTGCGCTTTGAATTATGGTAATATAGCGAAATCTGGTTAATCCCGTTTAATTCTCGAGCTCCTGTAGTGACACAATTTATAGTTAAACATTTAGAAAAATCACAAAAGGCCATTTTTTGAAAGTTTACCATTTCTCTTTTAGTCAACATTTACCGGATATCAAGCTGTAAGTCATGCAAGCAGTGATCGCTTAATGTATTTTAATAAAAATGGCTGGTAAATAGCGGTTCAATCCCAGTGTGCTCCGCGCAAAATGCGACAGATCGGTACGTGCTAGAGCACTTCCTGTCTGCGACAATTAATCTTGTTATCGGTTTCCGCTCAATAACTTAAGAACAAATTGATGAAATTTTAGGAAACTTTGTGTTTGCATTGATACTGACAAGGCCTAGCTTAGAATTGTTAGGCATCGTCTGCGCCAATCTGCAGCAGCAGAGTTATGGCCCTTTATTTCTTCACGTCAGAAATTTGTTTAATTTTGATTCCACTCAAAAATTTTAGAACAAATCAATGTAATTTGATAATAATTTGCAAATGCATTGATAATGACAAAATCTGAGTTGGGATCATTGTGTGTCGATTTGCAAATAGTTATGGCCCTTGATTTGTGTCAAGATTTCGCTTCCGCTCAATTCCTAAATGGATGAAACAAAATTTAAGATAGACATTGATATTGATGAGATGTGTTGGGATTGTTATGCGTAAAATTTTTGCAATGCCCTTGGCTCAAAACATAACTTTGTCTATACTCAATACCTTAAAATGAATGGATGGAGTTAGAAAAAGATGCATACGTTTGGTATTGAAAATATCTATGTTGGTCAATTTAAACAAATGTTTAACAGAGTTTATCATATGACGTCGCGTCTGGGAGTGAAATAACGCCATGCAATAAAATCGATAAACCACTAGTGATTTATAGATTTACGGGAAACGTTATGACGTCCATAACAACGTTGCGTACATAATGACAAAATAATAACGTTTTTTGCGCCAGAAATGAGATTTCAAAGTATTTGTCATATGATAAGTAGAATCTAACATTCGTGCTCTTGTATTATTGAATTTATTAAACTCGTTGCGAAAAAAATCTCTTTTCCCCAACTCGTTTAATAAATTCAATAAAAAATGAGCACTCATGTAAGATCCTCTATTATTGACATTGACTGTATAATTTCTGGGAGACTTTTTCTGTCTGGCAATGGCCAGGGTGGGGGTATCTGTGTCACACTGACACATTTCTATTTTTTCATAACGCTGAGGTCTATGAGGGCACTCATCGACCCGCCAGGGAAACGCAATTTTAATGGCGTTTTGCTGGCAGGCCAATGATTGCCCAACATTGAATGCTGGCTGCAAAACTTTGTGATTTTCCAGGGAGTCTGGACTAATACGTATTCCTATCTATACGGCTCAGCCACAATCAGAAGCAAATGTTTGTTTCATCGGAGGTCAAAAATAAAGTTTTTCCAATCCACTTTTTGCATGCATTTCACATTTCATATACTTAATATTGTCTTAAACCAGATGGTGTCATAGATAAAATACTGACTCGCAAATTTTTGGTTGAAAAAGGATGTTGTAAGGAAAAAAAAGAAGACACCATACTATCATAATATGAGTAATTTTTCACTCAAGATAAATCCATACTCAAATGTTCGTATGTTTTGAAAGGCATAACATATGGAAAATTATGTCATCAAAATAAATGTTGTGACGTTCTTTTTCATGTTTTCTTTGCCCGTGAAATTACAAAATTCTATAAAAACTCAAAGAAATGACTCCTATCAGTTGCTTTAAATCTCTTTTAAAGGAAATGTTCTATTCAAATGATACATAATGAAAAACTAGAGCATACAACAAATCCAGAGAGCTTTTGGTTGTTATTCTAAGTCGTCTAGCTGTAAAGATATATGGTTTCATAAACGGTCTCTGAAATTTAGCCAAAATGTCTACGGACAGGACATTAGTAACCTGTTGCAAATAAAACTCTTTAAGCATAGTACATGATAACCTTTTTATGTCTCAAAATGATAAACAAAATAAATAATATCGCCAGAGGATAGAATATGCATGACTTGTGAGTTTTTATTTTGTTTTTGGAGTGATACTTAATCACAACTTAAAGCAGTATGCAGTTTTTCTTACACTAAGATTGTCATATGCTTCTGTGTTGCAGACAAAAGTGTGTAAATACTTTACTTTTGTTTAAGAGGAATGCTAAGGGACTATACCCAGAGGGCAAATAGCACTGAACGTCAAAAAGTGGGCTTAGTGGTGGAGTGCTTGACTAAAGACCGAGGGGATGTGGGTTCGAGCCTATCCAGCATCACTGCGCTGTGTCCTTGAGCAAGACATAAATCCTTACTAAGTACTGGTTCAAGCCAGGAAGACCCTTCCCGACATATCTGAAAAAGTATTGACTGGGATGTAAAGAATCAAATCAAACAAAATCAGCGCATAAAATAGTCAAAAAATGCTAGAAAAGTGCTGTTAAACTGTTTCATTTGAAAAGTGCTGTTTTCAACAAATAATTACACAACCGCTTCTCAATTTTTTTAAATGATCAAGGCAGATATGTTTTAGATTACAATTAGTATAGTGCATTGTGAAGAAAAACGAACCAGTAAATGAGTTTGTATAGAATTAAGTATGTCAGGAAGGATATAAATAAATTTGTCATTTTTCTGAGGTTCCTATTGTGTTAAATGGTAAAAAAAACTGTCCAGTTTTAGACACCTTTGTATATATTGAAGGCTTTGAAAGATTAAGGTGATATTTATGTTTGAGATACAAGTGGGTGCAAAAAGTAAGTTCAAATATGAATTACAAGGATTGTTTGCAACAGAAAGAATTTATCTGTCTTTGAATATAAAAATGTCTTGTCCGTAGAGGGTTCTTATCCCTAGACACAAACGCTTTATGAATAATAAGAAGAGAAACTACCAAAAACACTGATTCATTCTTCATCATTTTTTTTTCTGTATTTTGATGATTACTTTGAATTACACCTAAATTTTGTAACGAATACATCATTATTTCTGAAATGACTATTTCTCACTAGTTAGAGAGAAAATATACAGCTTTCTTTCTAAAATGTAAGTGTAATGCAAAGTAATTATTATAATGTATGAAAACTAGAGCAGCACTCGATGGCACCCCATCACAAATATGCGGTTCTTTACCTTGCCTTTACCTTGGGGTCAAGGTTACACAAATGTTACCCAGTACCCTCTACATCATTTCACCTATGCACCTGCAATGTTTGAAGTTGCTATGTCTAACGGTTAAGGAGAGATGCATTAAAAAATATATACATATGATATGACCTTGACGTCACGCTCAAATAAGATGTTGCCCAATACTCTTCACATCAAATGACCTAGGTACCTGCAAAATTTTTAGTTGCTACGTCTAAAAGTTTAGGAGCAGATGCGTTTACAAGCAAAGACATTACTTGATCTTGGGTTCAAGGTCATATGAAGCGTTGCCCAGTACCCTCAATATTATGTGACCTATACACATGCAAAGCTTGAAGGTGCTATGTCGAAGGGTTAAGGAGATGCATTTACAGGAAAATGCAACATGACCTTTGACCTTGACCTAAGGGTCAATGTCACAGGAATATTGTCCAGTACTCTCTACATACTGTGACCTATGTACCTGTAAAGTTTGAAGCAGATACATCAAATGATTAAGGAGGAGATGCATTTACAATAAAATACATTATTTGACCCTCGACAGTGACCCCAACCCCAAGGTCACGGCCACACAAGATGTTGTTCAGTTCCCTCTACATCATGTGATCTATGCACCCGCAAAGTTTGCAGTTGCTACATTCAACGGTTTAGGAGGAGATACATTTACAAGAAACCTGATGGAAGGACAGACAGACGGACAACAGACCGACTTTGGTAAAAAATTTACAAACCCCTTTTTCTCAAGAAAAAGGCAGGTATAATAAACAGATATGATTTAAATTAAATCAATACTAGTGTAATTTTGCTTCTAAATATTCATTTAAATATTAGTGTCTACGGACAGGACGCGTCTACGGACAGGACATTTTTGCATTCAAAGACTCCTAAATACTTTCTATTGCTAACAATCTTTCTATTTCACATGTAAACTTAGTCCTGATACCCACTTGTATCACATACATAAACATGACCTTAATCTTTCAAAGTCTTCAATAAAAACAAGGGTGTCTACGGACTGGACATTTATTTGGACCATTTTACACCATACCAGCCAAACGAAAACTGTAGATTTATTTGTTTTCTGAGATACCTAATGTTATACAAAATCATTAGCTGGTATATTATACTTTGCGATTCACTAAACCAATTGTATTTAAAACATGTTTGTTACGATTAAGGGTGCTGTGCTATCTATTACTTCCCAAATTTGAAAAATATATAAAGAAGTAGGCATTTGGTCTTTTAGATGCCATTTTGGTACTTATTGTCATAGCTTGATAATTTAACTAACACAAGAAAGAGAACTGACTATATTATATAATAATTTATATCATTATCTGTACATTTAAAGAAATTGGTATGGAGGTTTTAGTTAAAAACAGTTTGTTTTCAAATGAAACAGCATAACGGTATTTTTCAAGCATTTTTTGACCATTGTTTGCTCTGATGCCAAAAACCAGCTCAGTCAATGATGCTTAATGCTATTTGTCCTCTTAAAACTGTCCCTTAGCACTTCTCTGAAACAAAAATAAAGTGTTTTCACATTATTTTCCGCATCGCAGGAGCATAAAACAAGCCCTTGGTACAAAAAGTGAATCTGATTGTGGCTGAGCCGATAGTTTTGTGATTTCCAGGGGGTCCGAACACCCAGTGTCCAACCCCTCTGGATCCGCGCATGCATGGGTAAGTTTGTGATCATGGCATTGCTCGGCAATACTCACGTTTTATTTCATTTTTTTTTTTTGGAAAATTCAGAGCACTTTACACCATGCATCATATTTAAAAACAAATTTTAATTGTGATAAATCATGTTTTTATTTTTCCTTGTGAATCTATGAACCACTAAATATACATGTAACAATTAAATGACATTTCCTGTAAGCATAGAAATATAACCAATTCTCTTTTAAAGGGTTTCCTCTAAATCAATTCTTTACACAAGCAGTAGTTTCGTATTATAAAATCTTGAATACATGCTGATTGGTTGCCATACAAATTTAATCTATTTATGTCACTGTCTAACTTGTATTTGTTATTACTTGCGTCGATTTTGACAATTGCTTCAAACTTGCCTCCACCTGGGGTCGTAGTGAGCCTGACTTGCGAATAAGAAATTTCGTTTCGGGGTTTTAATTGCTCGTGGTTAATTGATTGTGACTTGACATAATAAAATGCTGCATCTATTGATTTCAATTTCAAAGTTGCACAGGAATCTGCAAACGGCTTTAGCAGACGTAGAATTCCCTCAACTATTATTTTACTCGCTTCTTGCACAATAGGATCTGTGATCTCTAGTGGCCTCCTCTCTAGACAAGAACAGTATAAATCGGGTATTCCAGCACTTTCACACGTACGATTTATAGGTATCTCTCTGAACCAGCTTATCCCTCGTTCATTTGGTTCATTTGGTTGTATTTGACTGTTGAAATAGAGTATGTCTTGCAAAGTCGAATGGACATCAAATGGAGTCGACAGTCGATTCTTGTTTAATTGAAGATTTTTTCCAATGTGAGGATACTTCTGTTTTAACCATGCAGGAATATATACATACATAAAAGGGAGATTTTTTTCATATTTGAAATATTCAGTATGTGAAAAGCCTGCATGTTGCTTACCATGGTCACTTAAGAAAAATATCACTGTATCGTTTAGCATCCCTTTTTCGAAACATTGGCGAAAGAATCTGTAGAATTGCTCATCAGCAGTTATAGGACCAGTTAATATGTCATGTGCGAGTGAATTTATCCAGGTAAAGGCAAAATATTGATTGTTTTTATTAGAAAACATAAATTTATATAAGTAAGACAACATCAAATCTGCAAGAAGTTTGTTTAGAAAACAGGCCCCATGTTCAAACCACATGTTCTTTTCTTTTGACATTGCTTTGATTAACGGACGGTAAAAATGGTCAACTGGTGTTTTCTCAAACCCTTTTTTCAAATATTCAAACGTAGAATAACTTGGACAATCTTCAGATAAAAGCGTTTTGTACCCTTTCTTAGAAAACTGTTTCCATATAAAGTTTAATTTATCGAGTGATTGGCTTTTATTCCATGGTAACTCTGAATCGGCTGTACCGTAAAGCGCTGGAATTATATTTGGAAAAGTGTTACCTCCAACTTTATTATAGCCAGCCATTTCAATAGCACCAAGCGTGTCTCTAATGTATTCTTTTGTTTTAGTCATTTGTCGTGTGAACCCATTCTTAGAAACAGAATCAATGCCCAGCAAAACCACGTTTAAATGTTCAGAGATGTGGTTCACAGAAACATGCTTGGTATATCTGTCATGATACATAGAATCCAAACTTGCGTTTCTTGGAATAAATGCATGAAAGTTAACATACAGGATCTGCTTACTTATGTTGTAACACTGCACTTTCACAAACTCGTAGTTTACTTTTATCGAATCATAGAATGGATCGCTTTCATTGAGATATTGTAAGAAGTTTTTAGGGACTGGCATTTCTTTTGGTCGATAAATAGGTATATATGTACAGAACGCTACCGTGTTATTGTATGGAGGTAGTTTTGCAGCCGTCCAGTTTATATGCAGTTCACCCATGATGTCATAAGTCAGTATTACTAAAGAAGGGCAATAAAACCTTGTCAATTTATTAAAATGACCTGCACTTATGTTGAAAGGATCAAAGTATTTAATACTACATGTTGGTGTGTCAATCAAAACTTTCTTCGATATGGAGTCGTTTTCGAATTCCCTTTGATCTGGAATTAAAAGCATTGGTTTCCACTTTTCTTCCTGGAAAATCCTAAACCAGTACACAACAGAAAGGATACAAACACACAAAGCACTGAATTTTCGAATCAAATTGATAGCATTCATCGTTAGTATCTGGAAAAAATAAAGAATCTTACATGAGTGTCTTTTGATAGCAAGTTTACCAGGCTTGGCTTGAAGAACCAACATTGAATCGCTTGGCAAGCCTCGCTTTCTCAAAGCTGAGCCTAGTAAACTAGATATCAAAATACGTAAACATGGTATTATATTTATCAGTTTACACATTGGTTCACTCATCAAATTGGCGATTATGGTGATTTTCGAGTCATCGACTTCATTCAAAAAGTGCAACGTCATGTTGACCTGTTAAAGATAAACTATGGTGCGCTGAGAGAGATAGGCAATTTCTTGCACACCGGATAGGGACATCTGAGATTTTACCCTGGGTTAGAAAATCTTATCTTACCCATGCTATCTTACCTAGACTGTCACATGGGGGCTCAATACTTGGTTGTATTGGGACTCACGCACATGGTCGTCAAGTGACGTCATTGTTATGTCAAAGTGCCGTCACCATAGTTCATGTCGCATCTCTGTGTATTCATGAACTTCTGGGAGCCTTTTAAGAATAAGATAAGGTATCTAATGGTGAGCAAGAAAAAGAATCTATTATTTGGGTGAGAGTAGGATAGAAAAATCCGTTCCTTTGGATCACCTATTGTCATCACTCGGCAAGCCTCGAGATGCCAAACGGTGATCCTCGGGACGGATTTTTCTATCCTACCCTCACACTCATTCTTAATTTCCCGCGTTACATTGTATAGCGGGAAATTTATGTCTTAGCAGAACTAGGTAGCGAGGCTTGTGAGTAGGGTTAAGTAACTAAGGGTGCAAAGATAATGAATCAATACAATCAAGTACCACACCTGACCCAGGATACCAATAGGAAAGTAACAAACTCACAGGTAGACAGCACAAACGAGAGCCAAGAGGTCAACCCTTTCCCAGCAGGTGACCACAAAGCACATATAAACACACGCGCACAAAGACATAACAAACACAAAGACAGAACAAAAACATAAAAGATCCACAAAAGAAGTACCGCCTTGGAACGGTCAGTAAAATATTTTACTGGAGGGCTTAAACCGGTTTAATGGCGCCAACCTCACCCTTAATTCGGATGTGGATCAAAACACATAGGTATTTGGTTTGCATGAAAGATCCCTAACTTATCAATGCATCATCTCCTAAAACATATTAATCAAGATATAACAAGGAGATAAAGCAAAGATAAGGACCCAACAGTAAATAAAACTGAATACCGGAGCAAAAGAAATCCAACAGGTAAACCCCTTGGGCCCGACAAACAGCCAAAGCATCAGGCCCCTACCATCTCATCAATAGATAAGTCTTTAAGTCGGAACCATCATAGAGTCTGAAGTCCGACCCACCGGCGTGCAATTAAAGAGGAAATCAAAGTTGCCATCCATGATTGGGTTCACCACCAAGCATGCAGTCTGTTGCAATACATTAATGTAATAGCCAATCTTTTTATAATGGGAACTTATTTAAATGAACTGTGCTGTAAAATTATTAGAACCAACAATCTTCTTCAATTTATACACCAAGTCACCATAGAAATCAGGTTCCGAAAGTCCTTGGCGCAAGAGAGATTTAAGTCCAACTTTGAATTTAGAAATCAAATCATAGTATCTTCTAAAAAATTTTGAAAATGTTTTGCGAAGTTTATGATACCAATAGCCTTGTTTAAGAAGTTTCTGAGTTAACAATTATGACTGCTCTAGCAATCAATTAAGATGCTCTAGCAAAACGAATGAGTTGAGAGATATATACTTCATAGGATGTAGAACGAGGAACATTACGTGCGGGCAGTTTATATAAACTGGGCCAGGGCGTTGGCAAGTCAGTTTCTAGCGAGTTTTCTTAAGCACAACAAGTTATATTACTTTGAATTCAAGATGGACGCAGAGCAGGTTGATTAGAGGGTGATGGCTAAGATGGTGGAGTTGATGCAGGAGAATCAGCAACAACTGATGCAGGAAATGAGCAGTTTGCTTCAAAAGCTAAGTGCCCAAACTAGTAGCTCGAATGAGCAGCAACATTTAAAAATAAGTGGAATAATTGCTACGGGGGAACGCCCAAATTTAAAAAGAAAGGTAAATTTAGCTGAATGCTAAATTTATGGCGAAGTTGGACGAGGCGGAGCAATCTGTGGACAGTTCTAATGCGGACAAGGTGAAAAATATTGTTGAAGGTAAGTAAAAAAAAGATTGCCTTTGTGTAGCCAGGAAAATACTATGGTTTATAATTGTCACTTTTCTCCTCATCATGAGCAGTGGGTTATATTGATTTAAATGTCCAAGGAACAACTCAAATGTGAGTACAAATAGCTCGTAGATGATTGTAGTCTTGGATTTTTAACTGTAGAGAACGAGCGGTTTTATAAGAATTTATAACGGAGCAGGTAAATTTTGGGTATAGATGTACCACGACCTCTGAGTAATGACGTTTGGATCATTCAATTTCAAATGGTTGAAGATTTAAGCGGAAAATGAGCCAGTCGGGTGCGAACATATATTTGTGTCAAATTATTATAGATGTAATTAATGCTTGAAACCCCTATTTCTAGATATTGTAAATACAGTCACACTTCAAAGCATTTTGTTTACCAATAGTTATCAAGCAATAATATGAAATACGGCGAAGATGTACGATGTTTTATTGCGCAATGGGTCTTAAAAATGTAAAAAAGTTATATGAGTCGTAAACAGCGCTGGTATAGAAGGAAAATTGAGCGAAATTGTACTAGTTTGATTATCAAGTATTAGCTTAAAAAATAAATAAAATAAATAAATAGATAGATAGATAAAAAGATAAAATAAAACCGGTTTTACATAAATACTGTTCAGTAAAAGGATTGATAAAAATAGTTTAATACATATTGAGGTGTAATGCACATTTTCATGATTAGTTTTTGCAGATAGTAGGACGTACATATGTATAATTTCAGCTTAAGATCTGCTGAAACGCAGACAGAAGATTATCAAATTGGCCGATCAGTCAGAGCATGGGTGGAGAACTGTGGCTGAGTACGAGACAAATCCTATAGCGAGCGACAGTGATGATGAGAAGCGCATTTATAGGGCTGAGGCACGGACTTCAAGAAAGAGTAGATCAGACGCAGGTGGGAGGCATGGTCGATGGAGGAGTCATCCCTATTGGAGGGCTCCAGTACAGAGAAGGGCAGTAGAAACCACTAGAGGGGGCAGTGTACAGACACAAGCACAGCAGAACAAGAGGCCAGGTCTATATTTTGGTTGTTACAAGCCTGGACACTGGAAGTCTGAGTGCCCTTCTTGAAGGTTACCAATGGAAATAACAAGATAAGTAGTATTTTACCTCAGTTAGACAAGAAAATCAGAACAAATAGTCCAATGTAAATACGAATCTCAGTAAAATCAAAGTGAATGTGACTATGACTGACGATGATTCAGGCATTGATGATAAACGGCTTTCACCTTAGGTAGGTTAGGAAAGCGTCTTGACAAATGGAAAGAAATCACTAAGAATTTAAATATGTTAAAAGTTTTAAAATAGGGATATATATTACCGCTAGTGGCAAGTCCTGCAAGTTTTATTTTGAAAAATAATAAATAAGCAAGGGAAAATATGTCTTTTGTACAAGAAGAAGTGGAAGGCTTGATTAGAAAAGGAGTCGTTTCACAGGTCATACATGTTCCTAAAGTTGTCAATCCGCTTACCGTGGCATATAATAGAAAAGGTAAGCCCCGCTTAGTGTTAGATTGTAGGCATATAAACAAGTATCTATATACATTCAAATATAAATATGAGGATATTAAGGTCGCAGAAGATATGTTTGAAGAAGGGTCGTTTCTGTTTACTTTTGACATCAGAAGTGCATATCACAGCATTAATATAAATCAGGGCTCAAGGACTTGGCTAGGCTTTTCTCTTCAAATACATGAAAAGGTTAGATACTATGTTTTCAATTCACTACCATTTGGAATGTCTACTTCGGGGAACATTTTCTCGAAGGTTTTAAGAGTAGTAGTTAGGTTCTGGAGAACAAAGGGCCATAAAATAATTATGTTTTAGATGACGGAATTGGAAGTAGTACAGTATATGATAAGGCATTGGTATCAGGTAAATTTGCAAGAGAAATACCTCTTAGTCTAGGATTTTTGCTTGCCAAGGAGAAGTGTCAGTGGATGCCAAAGAAGCAGGTAACATGGCTAGGTCACAACATAGACATGAGTGTTGGTAAGTCATTTATTATGAAGAAAGAATTGCTCGCCTAGAATTGGCACTAGAATCAATTTAATATCAAAGGGAAAGGAATTAGTATGATTGCATGCCTAGTTTTAAACCCAATCACAGTTTATAGCTATGGTTTCCTCGTTAATTGCACGACGGTGGGTCAGGCCTCAGACTCTATGACGGCTCTGACGTAAAGCTTTAATCGATGGGTTGGTGCCTGATGCGTATCTGTAGCTGGACCCACCTGGCTCAACTTGAGGTTTTTTTTAGCTCTGACTATCTACGAGTCATGAGCCCTTTTCTTTGTTTCATCATGGTGTAGTAATTTGATTAGAGTGTTTCTCCATAATGAAACATTGCATTAGTTAGATGTCCTCCATGCGAGCTGAACATTTCTTGTACTTCAACAACAGCAGAATCTAGGGCAAAGATTTGGTACCAGTAAAATGCATTTAAATCCCCGGTGGCTTAGGCTGCTGTCCGTTCTTAGGCGGTGGTTCTGTTGTTGTTGACTTTTTGTTTATTGTTACTCCCATTGTGGGAGTCTGTAACTGTTCTATGTTTTATTGTACGTTACTTTATGTCCATTCTAGTATTGCAATCATCTTGATGGGGAAGAGAGAGCTGATTGCTTTGCTTAATTTGCCTTCCTGGTGTCTCGTGGTGGTTGAGCGGCTCTTCCTCGCGGTGCCACGGGGTTGTCTGCAGTTTGTGATTGTGGTATTTCCTGATCATTCTCACTTACTATTTTTGTAAAAATCGTAACGATTTCTGACTCACATTTTGCTCCCACCATACCTATCCATGTGGTAATAAGATTTTATAAAGTCAATGAATTACATCCACTCATTATCAAAGGTCCTCTGACAGTGTTAATGGGAATCGCAGTCACTGTGTATCACTGCTTTTAATTTTGATAAAAATCAAAGTTGGTCAAATGCTTCCATCTTCACATATAAGCTCGCAGTTAGTCTCTACAGGTCCATAAAAAGTTATTTCACTACGCAATATTTCAAAAAGTTTTTTCATATTTTTATACATTAATGGCTTATGTTTTACTATACATGTAATTGAATATTCATGCCATGTAATATCTATAAAACATATCAACGTATAATCAGACAGCATTTTTATATGAAAATGAAATACGTTCCAATAAAAACACAACAGCATACTTAAATACATTCAAATGAAAACACAACATACCTGCATGCATACTTTTTATAAAGTCATTAATAAGATCTTCATTTCTACTTGGTTTTGAATTGTTAGGTTCTCCCAGGACGTTTAGTCTTACACTATACCATGCTTCACATACTCGCATCTACATCTCTTCTTTTAAACACGGCAGTTGGTTACCAATCTCTTTCTTCATTATATTCCAAACGTTCTCTATGGAATTAACTGGCAAATTCCTTGGCTATTTCAAAACGTGTATTTCGTTACATTCAAAGAATGTCCTAGTTCTTTTATACTAATTGAATGGTGCAAGATCATACATTAAGATATATCCCTTCTGTGGGAACAAAACGCATTCACATTGGTCTGTCTTTCATAGTCATGGCAATCGACGCCATTGTCATGTTTGGCGCAAACAGAATGAGGAATATCATGCTCAGTGTATTCAGACTAGTGTAAAATCGCCAGTACGTGTGCAAGTCTGTGAAGCCATAAGCAGCAGATGCATCTCTCTTCAGAGAAAGTGAATGGTAACATGGATAGTGCAAAATACCAGAGTAGTATTATCCATTATACTGAGCTTCTATGTGAGCGCATTGTGTTCCCACAGCAGGGGTATATCTTTATTCATGATATCGCGCCATGTCATAGCTCTAAAGTACTAGAACATTCCAAGAACGTAAAGGAATACCCGTTCCAGAATGACTAGGGAATTTGTGAGACATAAATACCATAAAGAACGTTTGGAACATAATGAAGAGATTGGTAACCAATTGCCATGTAAAAAAGAAGAGCTGTGGAAGCCAGTATATGAAGTGTGGTATAGTGTAACACCGAAAGTCCTGGAAGAACTTAACAATTCAATGCAGGAGAATTACAAATGTTGTTGTGTTGTCATCGGAATGTATTTAAAGTATGTTGTTGTATTTCATTGGAATATATTTGATATTTATAAACAACTGCTGCCTGATTACACGTTGATATGGTTTATAGAAACAAAATGGCATAAACATTTAATAATACGAGCTATGAAAGTAAAACAAAACAAGACAGAAATAACATTAATGATCCACAAAAGAAGCACCGCCTTGGAACGGTCAGTCGATTGATTAGTTTTTAAAAATTTAAAACAGTTGATTCTTTATTTCAAAAAAAAATATAATATTTATTTTCAAAGATTTACCTTTAGCATTTTCAATCAATGATAATTTGTTAAATAGTTTCAGATGACAAATTTTTCACAGGTATTCTAGTCCATGATAATAGCATGTATTATTAAGACCATTTATTGACAATTCCAAAACTTAAACTGAATATTTGCACTTTCTTCAAATGTATTTATTATAAAGCTTACCGTATGGCAGGAATAATCCCTCATTTAATGTTTGTGAAGTCGCTTCAATTAGCCTGTTATTAATTACTTTTGCTTGTCTATGGGGGTATGGCTATTTTCAGGTCAATAAGCTCTACACACAAAAACTAGAATCACTACCAACTGCTTACACACTACCCAGGCAGAGTAATAAATCCTTGTAATGGCAAACATAACAATGTTTCAGAGTAATATTTTAGCAGTATGTGCATTGATGAGTATATTTTGATACCTGGCCAAAATTTAATATTTATTTCTAAAATTTAACCCTTAAAGCAATAATTATTACTATGGCAGACGACATATTTGGAACAATTTTCTTCAATTTGGGTACAAAAAAGCAGATTAAAATCAAATGAAAACTAATGATATTGTTCAATTACTTCTCGAGGGGCGTCCGTACCAAAATTTTTAAAGAAAAAGATTGCCACTAAATATGTTCAATGCGGGTTGGGCCCCCTGTTCCCCTCTAGATCCGCCAATGAAACTTTCGAAATATTTTGATAGTTATGATATGTTTGTTGTTGATATTTTGTTTTTGATGGATTTTTTCTTTGTGTGTTTGTTGCTGTTGATATATTTTACTGCGGTTATGTATCGATTTTGATGGCATCTTATTTCAAGCATATAGCGAGTCCTTGAAAATACTATTACGCATTTTTAGTTGGTCAGTCTATGTGTATGAATTAAAATAAGAAAGATGTCAAAGATCAGGAATCGATACAATCAAGCACCACACCAGACCCAGGATACCAATTGGAAAATGACAACTTCACAATTAGATATCACAAACGAGAGCCAAGAGGTCAGCCCTTTCGCAGCAGTTGACCACAAGTCATCAATAAACAGATGCGCACGAAAGCATAATAAAAACAAGACAGAAGTGCAAAAATGATCCACAAAAGAAGCACCGCCTTGGAACGACCAGTAAAAATATTTCACTTGAAGGCTTAGGCCGGTTTCACAGCGCGCCAACCTCACCCTTAGTTCAGATGTGGATCAAGACGCATAGATGTTTGGTTAGCATAAAAGATCCCTAAATTATCACAGAACATATAAATCAAGATATAAAAAGGAGATAAAGCAAAGATGAGGACTCAACAGTAAATAAAACTGAATACCAGGGCAAAGGAAATCCAACAGGTAAACCCCGGTGGGCCTGACAACAGCCAAAGCATCAGGCCCCTACCATCTCATCAATAGATAAGTCTTTAATTCGGAACCGTTATAGAGTCTGAAGCTCGACCCACCGGCGTGCAATTAAAGAGGAAAGCAAAGTTACCAACCGTGATTGGGTTGACCACCAAGCATGCAATCTGTTGCAAGACATTAATGTTATAGCCATTTTTTATAATGGGAAATTATTTTTATGAACTGCGCTGAAAAATTATTAGAGCCAACAATCGTCTTCAATTTATACACCAAGTCACCATAAAATTCAGGTTCCGAAAGTCCTTGGAGTCAAAAAATTGTTTTACTAACCTTACTGCTTCCTTAAAAAGGATTCCATGCAAAATGAAAATGTATAGGAATATTTTATTAGCTATTTATACAAACGAGTGGCGCTTTCGTTTCAATAAGTCTTAGCATGCTTTTTATAAATCATAATTGTTGTCGTCTGCAGATATTTTTTATCAAAATAAGCAGTTTCAAAAACTCTATCAGAAATACCACCTTAGTTTCAAATAGTTTAGATTCAGATTTGAAAGTCCTGCCTGATTTGTGTCCAAACTTTTTGTAAGGCTTATCAGCAGATACCACTACCAGGTAAAGAGTCAATGAGAATGTACTTGTTCGCTGGTTTTAATTAAATTTATTCGCACAACCGGTTCATGTAATTTCTTGAAATTACAGTTTCCTATAGTAATTCTCACAATATATGTGTGTCAATAAACAGATGTTGGGCTGATCAATCGTGTCTTTCATGAACAGATTTCTTTAACCATTCGCATGCTGGATATTCTTTCATTATTTTGTTGCCGTCTGCTGATTTTTTTTTCAAAATTATATGTTTTTCTTCAAAATTTTCTTTCAGGAAAACTGTCAGAGTGCCAAATGGTTGGTATAGCGATCAGGCCCGACGTTGTCGGTCATGCTCTGAGTCCAGGCTGTTTGGAAAGGTCATCAGAAGATGACGAAAGTCGCTGCTAGCATAAAATGGGTTAATTAATTTTCAAGAGGTCGAACATCTAATTAATCCTTTTTGATATTGGTGACATTTGTTGACTGTTGATGAGACCCAGATATCGCCTGGTTCTCGATGACCTTTCTAGGTTAGCAGCGATCTTGCTATATGTGTATTCAAAAAATGGAAGTTATGTAAGTAAAACGTTGTCACGCCCAAACACCCCAGCCGCCAAATTGCTAATATAATGCAAAGAGATTGTAAGATGATACGTTTTTAGAAAAGTAAGTTCTTCAACACTTTCCCAGTGGGGAATTAAACCCTAAGTAGCTCATGGTCCTACTGCATGTTGATTTAATTGTTAACGTGAAACCAACAGCATTGTAAAACAAAGCTTTCACATTCATACTGCTATTTCTCAAATCACAATCCAAGTTTGTTCAGTGGCCTTCCCTACCCAAAGTGGCAAGACGTGTGTGTGTGTGTGTGGGGGGGGGGGTTAATGCCCTTTGATACAAAATACTTTCTAAACCATCAATCAATAGTCATAAAAATGTACACCCGACTGTTTTGAAGAGGTAGATTGCGTCCATACTTTTCATAGAAGTGGTAGGTAAATATATTTGTTTAATCTTGGAGCAAACCTGTGGACTTCTGTTGCTAATGGAGAAGGTGTTTTACCCTTAAAGCGCCACCTATAACTTTCAGCAGGCGACAATGTCAAATTTTGCCGCTTTTTCAAAAATAACAAATAAGGCATGATATTTTATGTGAATCGTCTGCTGGCGATTCTCATGTAATATCATACCTTATTTTTTGTGAAAAATCGGGAAAGGTGTCGCAAAATTTGTCGTCTGCTGCAGTCGTGATTGGCGCTTTAAGGGTTAATGGATAGAGATACTGCAGCAGCAATCTTGATTTATTTCACACCCAAATAAGTTTGTTTGTTAGATTCTTTACGTCCCATCAACAATCTTTCAGTTATGTTCGGACGTGTCTTCTTGGGTTGAACCAGTACTAGGCTAGGATCAATGTGTCTTGCTCAAGGACACAACGCGGTGAGGCTGGAACCCTCGACCCCTCGGTCTCGAGTCAAGCACTCTACCACTGAGCCACTGGGCTCCCTACACCAAAATAAGACATTTGCCTACTCGTCAAAAATGTTTTTCAAAAAAATTGCATAAAGATTATATTAACTTGCTAATAATAAAACTACAAATACTCTGCAGTAATTCTGCAAAATTTGATATCACTGATCGGTTTAATAATCGAATTGTGTGCCGTTGAAGAGACTTGGTGTCTGACAAATTGACTCCTCTGCCTAAAGACTACTGTAAATTCGGAAATTTTCGCGAGGGTTTTATTTGCATATGCGAAGTTTCGTGAAAAATAAACCCTCGCGATATAGCAAAATCACTCTGTCGTTTACTAATATAGGTAAATCACGCCTAAGTCGCGAAGTTTGAACGTCGCAAATATTTCTTTTAACGCTATTTGCGAAAATAAAATTCTCGCGAAAATTTCCGAATTTACAGTACTTTTTAAACGGGCGTAAACGAAGACGGATCAGAGATGTCAAAGGATAACATCAAAGGCAGCTCTCCAATTTTGTTTTATCATCAAGAAAAGTGTTCTGAAAGCTATCTGATTCTCCGTTTTCTTATCCGTCTGTCTGACTGTCATCTTCCTATCCTGCCCATCTGTATGTCTTTCTATCTGTCTTTCTACCTTGTCTGTCTATCGTCCTACCCTGTTGCTTATCTGTCTGTCCGTCTTCCTGTTCGTCTGTTTTTTCTATCCGTCTTCCTATCCTACCAATCTGTCTGTTTGCCTACCTTTACGATCTGTCTCTGTCTGTCTACCCTGCCCATATGAGTGTCTGTCTCTCTGTCTTTCTACCCTGCATGTCTGTCTCTTTTTTTCCTTCCCTGCCAGACGGTCTGTCCTGTCTTTCTTCCTACCTACCCTGATCATATGTCTGTACGTGTGTCTGTCTTCCTATCCTGTCCGTCACACAAACAGACAATCAGACAGACAGATGGGCAAGATATTTAAAAAAATTGGAGTCCCAATTTTCGAGGTTTAACTGTATGTACAGGACAATATGCGACAACTTTCCTCTGACGGAGATGATGATGTACAGGACCGTATTGACCACTGTTTCCTTGCCAGAGATACATATTTGGAGGGCAGTCTGGGAGATAGATATATAGAAGACAGATTTGACCACCGATCCCCGGAAGGAGATAGATAACGATATACAAGACAGTATAAACAATTTTCCCCACGATGGAGAGGTTTATGTGCAAGACGTCATTGGCCACCGTTCCCCAGAGAGACTTGTTTATACAAGACAGTATTCATTACCGCTCCAGTGAAAGAGATAGATATTCATGTATACAGGACAGTATGGACTATTGTTCCCGAGATGGAGAAAGCAATATACAGGACAGTATTGTGTGGCCCTTCCATGCGATGCGGTGTCATGGGCTTGTCTGCAGTTTGTGATTGCAGTATTTCCTGATTATACTCACTTACTTTTTTTGAACACGGTTCCTAAGACGATGATAGTTATATACTGTAGAGTATTGTTATACACATGGCTATTACTCCTATTTATCTATCAAAACAAGGCGTGTCGGATAAAGGTTACACACGAGCACATGTGTATTTCCATCTATAAACATTCTTGCTGTGAATATTTAACTATTAATTAAGTTGTTTCATGTTGTGAAATATGCAATAAATGGGGTCATTTTTTGCAGTCGGTGGCTTTTGAAAGCAGATCATTAAAGACCGGAGAATGAACTATTTATGCCTGTGTCACTACAAATACTCTCAAGTACCAATAGTTTTGGATTGCGCCGGTCATTCCTTTAGTTAGAATAAAATCTGGACTTTCTGCCTATACCAAGGGCTTGAAAGAGAAGTTCGCAATGCGCCATGTTTTGAAATGTGTAGAAAAGTCTATCCAGCGATAGATTTCTCTTACCTCAATATATCCATTAGTTAATCCATTATACAAAGCCTAAGATTTCAACCCTACTGCCAGAAGGTATAAAGCTTATTTATCAACCAGGATAGATCACATAATCCAGAAATTGTTTTTCCAAATGTATATAGGAAGGACATCTGTCATTGTTGTAGAAGTTAGATAGACATTTCTATCATTCTATTCGTGCAGAGATTGGCTGATAGAGATTTCTACACTACTTCCTGGCAGCTGATTGGCTGGCTGGAGCTGGGCAGAGGCTATAAATAAGAGTCAATCATGCATTTCGAGCATCAACTCTCAGATCAATCAACTCGATCAGATAAGAAAATCTTACTTTCACTTTGGTGCATCAAGGGAAGCAACTCTTTGTACATTTAAAAAAAAAAACATATTTGGATAGCTCCCTTGGATTGATAAAACCTAGAGAACTGTTTGGGCACTAACTAAATTACTTATCTAGATTTATAGTAAAATAAATCTAGATCTATTTCAAACTAAATCTACTGCTAATCTACTTAAATCCTGAGTGGTTGCTCGACGTCTGTGATATGAGCTCAGCCTGACAATAGAAAGCTACATAGACTTGAGAGACTGAAATTGATCTTGATCTACTGTGCATAGTTTACATTTTAAGTGAATAAACGAATTATAAGTCGACTGCAGTTACTATTACTTACTGGCAGCACAAAGAGAGAATACCTTTCACTTCTACAAGAATACACATATTCCCCAAACTAAAGCTTAGGGGAAGCTCACACAGGCGTCAGGAGTG
Organism: Loripinus fragilis; assembly: GCA_964019695.1. Taxonomy (NCBI): domain Eukaryota; kingdom Metazoa; phylum Mollusca; class Bivalvia; order Lucinida; family Lucinidae; genus Loripinus; species Loripinus fragilis. The sequence continues at coordinate 64,669,243 of OZ026521.1, read as the reverse complement.
GGATGTGTTAGTTATGGAATACATTCAGTGAAACGAATCGCCTGCCAAGGGACTTTAATCAGCATAAATAAGAAGAAAATCAATATATAGACATGATAGATTGGATCTGAGTTGTTCACATGACATAATGAAAATAAGACAAAAATAGAAAGCAGTGAAAAATATAGAAAAAATAGCAAAATAAAAAATAAAAAATTGAAACAGAAAGGGAACTTAATTGTGTAAATATATCTTGTTATATCTGTACAATATGGCAGACAGTAACCTCACGAAAATTTAACAGACAACATAATGATACATTAATGGAGGACCGACCAGGCACCGATACTTTGGAACTGGACCAACAGCAAGAGCATGATGTACATGACCAAGCAGTATCAGTGCTGTCATCCATCGACGAAATACAAGAACTCGAAGATGCCCCTGTACAACAGCCAAGATCAAGACTTACCATGGAGGATGAGTACCTGGGAGTTCATATTGGTCCACGTGCTAGAGGAGATATTAGCAGCAAGGCAAGTCATTATTTCCTGCATCAGCGCATAATTCAAAAAGATTATCAAACGTTAAAGGTTGGATACAACTTGGATGTCATGCGACGGTCTACATGTCTGGTTTTAAACACAATCACGGTTTATAACTATGGTTTCCTCTTTAATTGCACGACAGTGGGTCAGGCCTCAGACTCTATGGCGGCTCTGGAGTAAAGCTTTAATGGAGGGGTTGTTGCCTGATGCTCATCTGTAGCTGGACCAACCGTGGCTCGGTTTTCTTTAGATCTGACTATCTGTAAGTCGTGAGCTCTTTTCTTTGTTTCATCATAGTGTGTTAATTTGATTAGAGTGTTTCTCCGCGATCATACATTGCAATAGTCAGATGGCTTCTATGCGAGCTGAACATTTCTTGTACTTCAACAACAAAAGAATCTAGGGCAAGGATTTGGTACCAGTAAAATGCATTTAAGCCCACCCGGTGGCTTAGGTTGCTGTCCATTCTAAGGTGGTGGTAAGTTTATTGTTGATTTGTTGTTTGTTTTAACTCTTATTGTAGGAGCTTGTAATTGTTCAATGTTTTGTTGTACGTTACTTTATGTCCATTCAAGTTTTGCAGCCATCTTGATGGGGAAGTGAGAGATGGTTGCTTTGCTTAGTTTGCCTTCCTGATGTCTCGTGATTGTTGTGTGGCTCTTCTTCGCGGTGACATGAGTTTTCTGCAGTTTGTGATTGTGGTATTTCCTGATCATACTCACTATTTTTATACAATGGAGACGAAAACTGGGAGTCTTACCTCAACCATTTTGAAGTATGCGTTTAAGCTGGGAAGATGGACTTACCAGGACAGAGTCTTGTATTTAGCTGGTTGTTTAAGAAGAAAGGCTTAAGTCTACTACATGACACTGATGCCAGCAGAAAGGTCATCTTATCACACGCTTAGTTATAAAATTAGGTCTACTCTTCTGCAACACTCTTCAACAGCCTTTGCGGATATCAAGGCTTGAAGCCAGAGTGCGCAGACAAAATGATTATATAGCTCACTTAGTTAGCTCATACATACACCGTATGGCCCAGCGTGCCTATAGGAATATGAACAATGAAGCCAGGAAGATGCTAGATCAGAATCAGTGATATAAATCAGTGTCCCCTGATTTGAAATACAAATGCATTTCTGAGAATTGTACGTCTGTATTATATGACTTTTTGGGTATTGTAAAGGCGGCACCTCATGAATGCGTAATTAGGACTGGTCAATTTTAGACAAAGGTAAAGCTAAAAGTGCGGTGTGGTTTTATTCAAAGGTAACTGTATCATCTTACGCCATTACCTCCGTATAAACGCAAAACACATTATTTAGTTCCTTAAACGCCAGCAAAATAACTTCATCTGAAAAATGTCTATTTAACATAAGCATAGATGCAAACATTGTGGACCCAGATCAGACTGCAGGAGCAGTCTGATCTTGGTCCACACTGTTTGTCTTTGAGGCTTCAACTATTTTAATGGACGACAAAAAACAAATATTTTGTGATTATGCGCATTAAAGGTTAATAAATGTGAGTTCAGTGTGTATACGGTCAGGATTTTCATGAAATGCACGCACGTTTGCGCGGCCCAAACAACTTATTAATTCTTCACAAAATTATATATAGAACCTGATTTTCCTTGTTTAGCAGATGAAATAGCCCAACCACGCCCAGATATGAATATTTAAGTTGCCACCTTTACAGTTAGCGAAAGGTCAATTAATAACAAAGGCTGTGTCTATAACATAACTATATGAATGTATTCATGGAGAAGACTTACCCAAGAATCTGGTTCGTCAAGCCACTGCAGAGCCAGACAGGAATTCACAGGCCATTGAACCCTTCAGCTACAATAGGGACGACACTTATTTGCTAGGCATCCTCAGACAACTTCAAAAATGTATAGAAATGTTAAACAGTCAGCGTAACACCCAAGCACGAGACGATCAGATCCCTAGGGACAGGAATGGCCAGCGTATTTGCTACATTAGTTTTTCTCCGTGTCACCTTCAAAGAGACTGTCCACATAGGGAGCAGAACCAAAGGAATCAGGGACCCTTTCAGTGACCATATCCCCAACCACATCAACAACCCATGGGGGGAGTACATTTACTATAATGGAAATCAATAGGAAAACTGTAATTTGCCAAAACATTAAAGAAACATCAGAGATATTAAGTGGTATGTGATAATCCATACATGCGCCAATTAAAAGTTCAAAAAAATCTGTGAGATTTAAATGAAATCTTTGAGCGCAATCTGTAAGCTAAAAAATAATAATCACACATATGTGAGATGGGAAATTTGGTGTCAAAAGAGTTTTACAGTTTTATTCAATTGAAAAACATATAAGTTACACTAAAAAGTGAATCAAATTTGCTTTTCATTAAATATTTTGTCAGCTAATTTGTACTTTCTATGTGATTTGAAAATCTTATTGAAGGTGGTTTCCAAATGCGGGGTCAAATTTGATGAGATTTTATATCACAATTCAATTGTGGCATGTATGGTCAACAAAGACAAAAGAGACAGTTGGAAATGAGTTAGTAAATGAAAAACAAGTTAAACAATTTATTGGAATACAAGCAGTCAAATACATTATCATATATAAGCTTAATCATATGAACATTGCATTAGTAATTTAGATACGATATTATCTAAATTTAGATTTCTTAACCCTTTCTGATTGTGTGTATAGTGACATTCCAAAATGGAACCCCGGTTTATGCCTTTAAGCTCAGAGTGCGGGAAGCCGCTGCAGCTTACTTTAGTTAGCTGTACTATTTTCATAGTCATGCCGATGTCGTCTGTTTGTCATTGAAAGATATAAGTAGAGTACGATAAAAATAAATGATACGACCTTTTTATCATATACAACTTACCTTAACTTACGCAAACGGAGCTTTGCGACGTTTGCTACAGATATCACATGACTAATAGTAGATATCATGAGGACTGTGATAGTTTTGTATATTAGCTACAATCCTGCCTCCTGACACAGAGTAAGGCTGAACATGTCAATGACATCAACTGGAGTCCTTTTCAACCAAATCTTTCAATTCCTGTTTAAAACACATAGTGCCAAAACAAACATACTATTCATTAGTGTGAAAACATGATAATAACCTAGCTAGTTAGTGCACATCAACCATGGCTGATCTTAATCACTGTATACTTGATAATTCGTATATGGCACTCTGTGTATTTATGAATCAATAATTGTGCAGAATTGCAAATAGCCTCTGCAAGATTTTCCTTATTATACTGGTTGAGCTTATTTATTACCAGTATGCTAACTATCATTGAATAAGCACTCTACTATCTCGGACTGGGTGTGTTAATTTGATTAGAGATTTTCTCCATGATGATACATTGCATTAGTTAGATGGCCGCCATGCGAGCTGAACATTTCTTGTACTTCAACAACAGCAGAATCTAGGCGAAGATTTGGTACCAGTAAAATGCATTTAAGCCCCCCGGTGGCTTAGGCTGCTGTCCGTTCTAAGGCGGTGGTTCTGTTGGTTTTGACTTTTTGTTTATTGTTTCTCCCATTGTAGGAGTCTGTAATTGTTTTATGTTTTGTTGTTCGTTACTTTATGTCCATTCTAGTATTGCAATCATCTTGATGGAAGAGAGAGAGCTGGTTGCTTTGCTTATTTTGTCTTCCTGGTGTCTCGTGATGGTTGAGCAGCTTTTCCTCACGGTGCCATGGGCTTGTCTGCGTTTTGTGATTGTGGTATTTCCTGATCATACTCACTTACTATTTTTGGGACCGAGTCATTTCAGCAGCGATTGACAGCATTTTATACTACAATCCCAACCAAAACGTGGACCCTTAAATGTTTTTACGACCGGCCAAAACCCTCAGGTCATAGCAAAGAACCTATTGTTATAGCCCTGCATATAGAGATATTTCAGCATGTAGTATTTGGTTTAATTAAACGGAATATTTGTAAAGACACGAAGAGCTGTAACTACATTATTTCATGATTAATAGATACAACAAACAAACTTATTGTAGGGAGGTATTGTAACGTATGATCATGCATTTAAAACTCAGCTGGATAAATAAGATCATTGCAGAGTAGAGTGCAGAGGAGAACAGTTTCATTGCTAATTTTACCTGCTAATTAGTGTAATCCATGCTTCTTGCTTTGCGCACTGGTGTCTGTTACTTCTTTCTATTATTAGAGTGTTGTTCCAGGTATTAATCCCCCATATGTGTAATAATTAGCTTTGAAAATGTCGGTTTCAAATAAAAACATCTGTCTGATGGTTGTTTGTTTTTAAAGGAAGTTGCAGAAGACAGTATACGTCATATAAGACGTCATATATTTTTTGCTTCCTGTTTGTTTGAATAGAACAGAACTTACATAAGAAAGCGCACCAGGTCCTCACTATATGGCTTTGGGTTATATCGTTCAACGAAATGCATGTGTCTGCTGGTTGTTAGATGTGTTTTGACAAGAGTACAAGCCACTGTATGGCATCATATTTCTACTTCCTGTATGTCTGAATAGAACATAATTACTTAAGAACTAGTCCAGGGTCACCCTTGTGATTGTATCTAGTGAGTTTTACTATGTATTGCACGATATGCTATGTGATAATGACAATAATAATAATGATAACAGCAAAAGTAACGCCTTGTAAAACCAAACCAAATGAAAGGAAAATAAAAAAAAAGGTGAATACATAATGTGGTGTAACAATTTTTGTACACAATATTACGTAAAGCGTATAGTATAAAAGAGGTCTTTTTAAAATAAAATAAAATAAACATTTGAGAGTAAGAACATTATCTGTCAGTATTGGAATACAATCGCATTATTTCAAGCTGTCAAATACACTATCACATACAAGCTTAATCATATGAACATTGCATTAGTAATTTAGATACAATATTATCTTAATTTAGATACTTTAACCCTTTTTGTGTTTCTGGAAATGGCAGACAGTGAGATTGTAGAATAAACATAATTGAGCCGTGAAATATGATTTCCAACAATGTGGTATTTTGACAAATGTATACTCAGACCAGCCTGTGCAGTCTCCTCTTAAGCTTAGAAACTCCAAATGATGTCAAGTCAGTAGCTTAACACTCGTAGAATATTCAAGCGACCAGCAAAGGCTCTGATCAGACTGCGCATGTGCGCAGGCTGATCAGATGCTTTACTGGTCACACATTCCACATTGTTGGAAATCTCATGTCATGGCTCATATCTATTTAAAATACTGACTTTATCTTTAATGCTACTCCCAAACTATTTAACTCTTTGCACGCTGGTAATTTAATGATGTTTTGGTTGTTGCTTCATTGCTTGTTGTTTCCCCCATAGTGTGTGGTGGATTTGAGAGAGCTGGTTACTTGTATTAAATGCCTTTCTGATGTCTTGAGACTGTTAGTGTACTTTGGCTCTTCCCCATGGTGCCGTGTGTCTGTCTGCAGTGTGTGATTGTGGTGTTTCCTGTTCATATCCACTTACTTTTTCTGTTAAAATGATAGTCTTCGGTTTGTAATTTAGATCTTGAGTCATTTCTAGTTTTGCAATAATCTCGTTATGGAAGAGAGCTTTTTACCTTACTTTCATAATAATAAATTTATTATTACATGTAACACAGGTGTGTGAGTTTCTGTGTTCTTTGTCTGTTTTTCGTGCATGTCATCGCATGCTCGGGTGTATGCCATCGATGGCGCGGATCCAGAAAGTTTTGACAGGGAGTTTGGTGTGGGAGGGTTATCAAGCTCTGACAACGTTTTTTTATGCCCTCGCCATTTCCAATGGGGGGCATAAAGTATCAACATCGTCAGTAGGTCCCGTATATACGTATGTCCCGTACATATGAATAATGGTTTCCGTGCAATATCATCGGCGTAGATCCCATTATGCAGTATACGCACGTGCGTAGTAAAAATAGTAACACTCGAGGGAGCTCACCATATGTGTTAAAAGTGATTTTCCATACCTTAAGGAACTGCTCTTTAAGGAAAGAATTCGCTCCATCTGGGAGCAAATTCTTTCCTTTAAGAGAAGTTCCCATTTTGAAAAGGGACGTAATTGTGGACAATCATTACTTGATACAGTAGTCGAGCTCCCTTTGATGTGCGTAAATTGTTCAGCGTTCTGGCTGCGCCATTGAAAAATCTATTGGAAACACTGGTGTATTTGTTTCGTTTTTCATACATAAAATACAGGTCAAGTTCGATAAAGGATAAGATCCAACGATTATTAAAAGAGTTACAGTCATTGATCTCAAATTCTCGCAAGACCTGACGATATCTCATCTAGGACTCTCGCATTTCGCGCTTAGAATTTTGGTAATATAGCGAAATCTGGTTAATCCCGTTTAATTCTCGCGCTCCTATAGTAACACAACTTATAGTTCAAACATACAGAAAAATCACAAAAGGCCATCTTTTGAAAGTTTACCAATTCTCTATTAGTCAACAGTTTCCGGATATCAAGCTCTAAGTCATGCAAGCAGTGATCGCTTAATATATTTTAATAAAAATGGCTGGTAAATAGCGGTTCAATCCCAGTGTTCTCCGCGCAAAATGCGACAGATTGGTACGTGCTAGAGCACTTCCTGTCTACGACAATTAATCTTGTTATTGGTTTCCGCTCAAAAACTTAAGAACAAATTGATGAAATTTTAGGAAACTTTGTGTTTGCATTGATATTTACAAGGCCTAGATTTGAATTGTTAGGCATCGTCTGCGCCAATCTGTAGCAGCAGAGTTATGGCCCTTTATTTTCTCACCTCAGAAATTTGTTTAATTCTGTTTCCACTCAAAAATTTTAGAACAAATCAATGTAATTTGATAATAATTTGCAATGCATTAATAATGACAAAATCTGAGTTGGGATCATTGTGTGTCGATTTGCTTCTATTTTTGAAATAGTTATGGCCCTTGATTTGTGTCAAGATTTCGCTTCCGCTCAATTCCTAAATGGATGAAACAAAATTTAACATAGGCATTGATATTGATGAGATATGTTGGGATTGTTATGCGTAAAATTTTTGCAATGCCCTTGACTCATATCAGAACTTTGTCTATGCTCAATATCTTAAAATGAATGGATGGAGTTAGAAAAAGATGCATACGTTTGGTATTGAAAAGATCTACGTTGGGATTGGTTTTTGTCAATATTAACAAATGTTTAAAGCTGCATAGTCTGTAACTTTTGATCTTCTAATTTTAAAAATAATGTTTTTAATTTTCAAGAACACAGTAAAAATACTCAAATTCATGTAAACATTTTTACCATTTTCGTAAATCTTAACAAGTTAACACTATCAAAACAACTGTATTTATGTTAAAATTCGACGATCTATAATTATTGGAGGGACGCAAATAATTACCAACCAGAGAAAAATACACCTATTTGATAAGATCATTCACTTTTCCATGCAGTTTTCAGCTGTACTGAACATTTTTATTGTGAAAACATAGCTTAATTCTACTTTTACAAATAATTTAAAAAGAAAAGAAAATAAAAAATTTCGAATAATGTTCAAAGTAACAGAGTATGCAGCTCTAACAGAGTTATTGACATTGACTGTATCATTTCTGGAAGACTTTATTCTGTCTGGCAATGGCCAGGGTGGGGGTATCTGTGTCACACTGACACATTTCTATTTTTCATAGTGCTGAGGTCTTTGAGGGCAATCATCGGCCCGCGAGGGAAACGCCATTTTAATGGCGTTTTGTTGGCAGGCCGATGATGGCCCAACATTGAATGCTGGCTGTATAACTTTGATTTTCCAGAAAGTCTGGACTAATACGTATTCCTATCTATAGTTTTGTGATTTCCCGGGGGTCCGAACACCCAGTGCCCTACCCCTCTGGATCTGCGCATGCATGGGTAAGTTTGTGATTGTGGCATTGCTCGGCAATACTCACGTTTTATTTCATTTTTTGAGGGAAAATTCAGAGCACTTTACACCATGCATCATATTGAAAAACAAATTTTAATTGTGATAAATCATGTTTTTATTTTTCTTTGTGAATCTATGAACCACTAAATATACATGTAACAATTAAAGGATCTTATATACATTTCCTGTAATCATTGAAATATAATCAATTCTCTTTTAAAGGGTTTCCTCTAAATCAATTCTTTACACAAGCAGTAGTTTCGTATTATAAAATCTTGAATACATGCTGATTGGTTGCCATACAAATTTAATCTATTTATGTCACTGTCTAACTTGTATTTGTTATTACTTGCGTCGATTTTGACAATTGCTTCAAACTTGCCTCCACCTGGGGTCGTAGTGAGCCTGACTTGCGAATAAGAAATTTCGTTTCGGGGTTGTAATTGCTCGTGGTTAATTGATTTTGATTTGACATAATAAAATGCTGCATCTATTGATTTCAAATTCAAAGTTACACAGGAATCTGCAAACGGCTTGAGCAGACGTAGAATTCCCTCAACTATTATTTTACTCGCTTCTTGCACAATAGGATCTGTGATCTCTTGTGGCCTCCTCTCTAGACAAGAACAGTATAAATCGGGTATTCCAGCACTTTCACACGTACGATTTATAGGTATCTCTCTGAACCAGCTTATTCCTCGTTCATTTGGTGCATTTGGTTGTATTTGACTGTTGAAATAGAGTATGTCTTGCAAAGTCGAATGGACATCAAATGGAGTCGACAGTCGATTCTTGTTTAATTTAAGATTTTTTCCAATGTGAGGATACTTCTGTTTTAACCATGCAGGAATATATGCATACATAAAAGGGAGATTTTTTTCATATTTGAAATATTCAGTATGTGAAAAGCCTGCATGCATCTTACCATGGTCACTGAAGAAAAATATCACTGTATCGTTTAGCATCCCTTTTTCAAAACATTGGCGAAAGAATCTGTAGAATTGCTCATCAGCAGTTATAGGACCAGTTAATATGTCATGTGCGAGTGAATTGATCCAGGTAAAGGCAAAATATGGATTGTTTTTATTGGAAAACATAAATTTATATAAGTAAGACAACATCAAATCTGCAAGAAGTTTGTTTAGAAAACAGGCCCCATGCTCAAACCACATGTTCTTTTCTTTTGACATCGCTTTGATTAACGGGCGGTAAAAATGGTCAGCTGGTGTTTTCTCAAACCCTTTTTTCAAATATTCAAACGTAGAATAACTTGGACAATCTTCAGATAAAAGCGTTTTGTAACCTTTCTTAGAAAACTGTTTCCATATAAAGTTTAACTTATCGAGTGATTGGCTTTTATTCCATGGTAATTCTGAATCGGCTGCACCGTAAAGCGCTGGAACTAAATTTGGAAAAGTGTTTCCGCCAACTTTATTATAGCCTGCCATTTCAATGGCACCAAGCGTGTCTCTAATGTACTCTTTCGTTTTAGTCATTTGTCGCTTGAATCCATTCAGTGACACAGAATCAATGCCCAACAAAACCACGTTTAAATGTTCAGAGATTCGGTTAACAGAAACATGCTTGGTATATCTGTCATGATACATAGAATCCAAACTTGCGTTTCTTGGAATAAATGCATGAAAGTTAACATACATGATTTGCTTACTTATGTTGTAACACTTCACTTTCACAAACTCGTAGTTTACTTTTATCGAATCATAGAATGGATCGCTTTCGTTGAGATATTGTAAGAAGTTTTTAGGGACTGGCATTTCTTTTGGTCGATAAATAGGTATATATGTACAGAACGCTACCGTGTTATTGTATGGAGGTAGTTTTGCAGCCGTCCAGTTTATATGCAGTTCACCAATGATGTCATAAGTCAGTATTACTAAAGAAGGGCAATAAAACCTTGTCAATTTATTAAAATGACCTGCACTTATGTTGAAAGGATCAAAGTATTTAATACTACATGTTGGTGTGTCAATCAAAAATTTCTTTGATATGGAGTCTTTTACGAATTCCCTTTGATCTGGAATTGAAAGCATTGGTTTCCACCTTTCTTCCTGGAAAATCCTAATCCAGAACACAACACAAAGGATACAAACGCACAAAGCACTGCATTTTCGAATCAAATTGATAGCATTCATCGTTAGTATCTGGAAAAAATAAAGAATCTTACATGAGTGTCTTTTGATAGCAAGTTTACCAGGCTCGGCTTCAAGAACGAACATTGAATCGCTTGGCAAGCCTCGCTTTCTCGAAGCTGAGCCTGGTAAACTGGATATCAAAATACGTAAACATGGTATTATATTTATCAGTTTACACATTGGTTCACTCATCAGATTGGCGATTATGGTGATTTTCGAGTCATCGACTTCATTCAAAAAGTGCAACGTCATGTTGACCTGATAAAGATACACTATGGTGCGCAGTGAGATAGGCAATTTTTTGCACACCGGATAGGGACATCTGAGATTTTACCCTGGGTTAGAAAATCTTATCTTACCCATGCTATCTTACCTAGCCTGTCACATGAGGGCTAAATACATTGGTTGTATTGGGACTCACGCACATGGTCGTCAAGTGACGTCATTGTTATGTCAAAGTGCCGTCACCATAGTTCATGTCGCATCTCTGTGTATTCATGAACTTCTGGGAGCCTTTTAAGAATAAGATGTGGTATCTAATGGTAAGCAAGAAAAAGAATATATTATTTGGGTGAGAGTAGGATAGAAAAATTTGTTCCTTGGGATCACCGATTGTCATTACCCGGCAAGCCTCGAGATGCCAAACGGTGATCCTCGGGACGGATTTTTCTATCCTACCCTCACACTCATTCTTAGTTTCCCGCGTTACATCGTATAGCGGGAAAATTATGTCTTAGCAGAACTAGGTAGCGAGGCTCATGAGTAGGGTTAAAGTAAATAAGGGTGCAAAGATAATGAATCGATACAATCAAGTACCACACCTGACCCAGGATACCAATAGGAAAGTGACAAACTCACAGGTAGACAGCACGAACGAGAGCCAAGAGGTCAACCCTTTCCCAGCAGGTGACCACAAAGCACATATAAACAGACGCGCACAAAGACATAGCAAACACAAGACAGAACAAAAACATAAAAGATCCACAAAAGAAGTACCGCCTTGGAACGGTCAGTAAAATATTTTACTGGAGGGCTTAAACCGGTTTAACGGCGCCAACCTCACCCTTAATTCGGATATGGATCAAGACACATAGGCATTTGGTTTGCATAAAAAATCCCTAACTTATCAATGCATCATCTCCTAAAACATATTAATCAAGATATAAAAGGAAATAAAGCAAAGATAAGGACTCAACAGTCAATAAAACTGAATACCGGAGCAAAAGAAATCCAACAGTTAAACCTCAGTGGGCCCGAAAAACAGCCAAAGCATCAGGCCCCTACCATCTCATCAATAGATAAGTCTTTAAGTCGGAACCATCATAGAGTCTGAAGTCTGACCCACCGGCGTGCAATTAAAGAGGAAATCAAAGTTGCCAACCGTGATTGGGTTCACCACCAAGCATGCAGTCTGTTGCAATACATTAATGTAATAGCCAATCTTTTTATAATGGGAAATTATTTTAATGAACTGCGCTGAAAAATTATTAGAACCAACAATCTTCTTCAATGTATACACCAAGTCACCATAGAAATCAGGTTCCGAAAGTCCTTGGCGCAAGAGATATTCAAGTCCAACTTTGAATTTAGAAATCAAATCATAGTATCGTCTATAAAATTTTGAAAATGTTTTGCGAAGTTTATGATACCAATAGCCTTGTTTAAGAAGTTTCTGAGTTAACAATTATGATTGCTCTAGCAATCAATTAAGATGCTCTAGCAAAACGAATGAGTTGAGAGAGATATACTCCATAGGATGTAGAACGAGGAACATCACGTGCAGGCAGCTTATATAAACTGGGCCAGGGAGTTGGCAAGTCAGTTTCTAGCGAGTTTTCTTCAGCACAACAAGTTATATTACTTTGAATTCAAGATGGACGCAGAGCAGGTTGATTAGAGGGTGACGGCTAAGATGGCGGAGTTGATGCAGGAGAATCAGCAACAACTGATGCAGGAAATGAGCAGTTTGCTTCAAAAGCTAAGTGCCCAAACTAGTAGCTCGAATGAGCAGCAACTTTTAGAAATAAGTGGAATAATCGCTACAGGGGAACGCCGAAATTTAAAAAGAAAGGTAACGAGGAACAGTCCAGCTGAATGCTAAAGTCATGGCGAAGTTGGACGAGGCGGAGCAATCCGTGGACAGTTCTTATGCGGACAAGGTGAAAAATATTATTGAAGGTAAGTATATAAAAATTTTGCCTTTGTGAAGCCAGGAAAATACTATGGTTTATAATTGTCACTTTTCTCCTCATCATTAGCAGTGGGTTATATTGATTTTAATGTCCAAGGAACAACTCAAAGGTGAGTACAAAGAATCGTAGATGATTGTAGTCTTGGATTTTTAACTGTAGAGAACAAGCGGTTTTGTAAGAATTTATAACGGAGCAGGTAAATTTTGGGTATAGATGTACCACGACCTCTGAGTATTGACGTTTGGATCATTCAATTTCAAATTGTTGAAGATTTAAGCGGAAAATGAGCCAGTGGGGTGCGAACATATATTTGTGTCAAATTATTATAGATGTAATTAATGCTTGAAGCCCCTATTTCTAGATATTGTAAATACAGTCACACTTAAAAGTATTTTGTTTATCAATAGTTATCAAGCAATTATATAAAATACGGCGAAGATGTACGATGTTTTATTGCGCAATAGGTCTTAAAAATGTAAAAAAAGTTAAATGAGTCGTAAACAGCGCTGGTTTAGAAGGAAAATTGAGCGAAATTGTACTAGTTTGATTATCAAGTATTAGCTTAAAAAGAAATAAAATAAATAAATAGATAAAAAGATAAAATAAAATCGGTTTTACATAAATACTGTTCAGTAAAAGGTTAGATAAAAATAGTTTAATACATATTGAGGTGTAATGCACATTTTCATGATTAGTTTTTGCAGATAGTAGGATGTACATATGTATAATTTCAGCTAAAGATCTGCTGAAACACAGACAGAAGATTATCAAATTGGCCGATCAGTCAGAGCATGGGTGGAGAACTGTGGCTGAGTATGAGACAAATCCTATAGCGAGCGACAGTGATGATGAGAAGCGCATTTATAGGGCTGAGGCAAGAGCTTCAAGAAAGAGTAAATCAGACGCAGGTGGGAGACATGGTCGATGGAGGAGTCATCCCTATCGGAGGGCTCCAGTACAGAGAAGGGCAGTAGAAACCACTAGAGGGGACAGTGTACAGACACAAGCACAGCAGAACAAGAGGCCAGGTCAATGTTTTGGCTGTTACATGCCTGGACACTGGAAGTTTGAGTGCCCTTCTTTGAAGGTTACCAATGAAAATAACAAGATAAGTAGTATTTTACCTCAGTTATACAAGAAAATCAGAACAAATAGTCCAATGTAAATACGAATCTCAGTAAAATCAAAGTGAATGTGAGTATGACTGATGATGATTCAGGCATTGATGATAAACGGCTTTCACCAGTAGGTAGGTTAGGAAAGCGTCTTGACAAATGGAAAGAAATCACTGAGAATTTATATATGTTAAAAGTTTTAAAAGAGGGATATATATTACCGCTAGGGGCAAGTCCTGCAAGTATTATTTTGAAAAATAATAAATCAGCAAGGGAAAATATGTCTTTTGTACAAGAAGAAGTGGAAGGCTTGATTGTATCGATTCCTGATCTTTGCACCATTACTTACTTTGATTAGAAAAGGAGTCGTTTCACAGGTCATACATGTTCCTAAAGTTGTCAATCCGCTTACAGTGGCATATAATAGAAAAGGTAAGCCCCGGTTTAGTGTTAGATTGTAGGCATATAAACAAGTATCTACATACATTCAAAAATAAATATGAGGATATTAAGGTCGCAGAGGATATGTTTGAAGAAGGGTCGTTTCTGTTTACTTTTGACATCAGAAGTGCATATCACAGCATTAATATAAATCAGGGCTCAATGACTTGGCTAGGCTTTTCTCTTCAAATACATGAAAAGGTTAGATACTATGTTTTCAATTCACTACCATTTGGAATGTCTACTTCAGGGCACATTTTCTCGAAGGTTTTAAGAGTAGTAGTTAAGTTCTGGAGAACAAAGGGCCATAGAATAATTATGTTTTAGATGACAGAATTGGTGGTAGTACAGTATATGATAAGGCATTAGTATCAGGTAAATTTGCAAGAGAAACACCTCTTAGTCTAGGATTTTTGCTTGCCAAGGAGAAGTGTCAGTGGATGCCATAAAAGCAGGTAACATGGCTAGGTCACAACATAGATATGAGTGTTGGTAAGTTATTTATTACGAAGAAAGAATTGCTCGCCTAGAAATGGCACTAGAATCAATTTTATATCAAAGGGAAAGGAAGTTGTATGATTGCATGCCTAGTTTTAAACCCAATCACAGTTTATAGCTATGGTTTCCTCGTTAATTGCACGACGGTGGGTCAGGCCTCAGACTCTATGACGGCTCTGACGTCAAGCTTTAATCGCTGGGTTGGTGCCTGATGCGTATTTGTAGCAGGAACCCACCGTGGCTCAACTTGAGGTTTTCTTTAGCTCTAACTAACTGTGAGTCATGAGCCCTTTTCTTTGTTTCATCATGGTGTAGTAATTTGATTAATGTGTTTCTCCATGATGATACATTGCATAAGTTAGATGGCCGCCATGCGAGCTGAACATTTCTTGTACTTCAACAACAACAGAATCTAGGGCGAAGATTTGGTACCAGTAAAATGCATTAAAGCCCCCCGGTGGCTTAGGCTGCTGTCCGTTCTAAGGCGGTGGTTCTGTTGTTGTTGACTTTTTGTTTATTATTACTCCCATTGTGGGAGTCTGTAATTGTTCTCTGTTTTGTTGTACGTTACTTTATGTCCATTCTAGTATTGCAATCATCTTGATGGGGAAGAGAGAGCTGATTGCTTTGCTTAATTTGTCTTCCTGGTGTCTCATGGTGGTTGAGCGGCTCTTCCTCACGGTGTCACGGGGTTGTCTGCAGTTTGTGATTGTGGTATTTCCTGATCATACTCACTTACTATTTTTGTAAAAATCGTAACGATTTCTGACTCACATTTTGCTCCCACCATACCTATTCGTGTGGTAATAAGATTTTATAAAGTCAATGAATTACATCCACTCATTATCAAAGGTTCTCTGACAGTGTTAATGGAATTCACAGTCACTTTGTATCACTGCCTTTAATTATGATAAAAATTAAAGTTGGTCAAATGCTTCCATCTTCACATATAAGCTCGCAGTTAGTCTCTACAGGTCCATAAAAAAGTTATTTCACTACGCAATATTTCAAAAAGTTTTTTTCACATTTTTATACATTAATGGCTTATGTTTTACTATACATGTAATTGAATATTCATGCCATTTAATATCTATAAAACATATGAACGTATAATCAGACAGCATTTGTATATGAAAATGAAATACGTTCCAATAAAAACACGACAGCATACTTAAATACATTCAAATGAAAACACAACATACCTGCATGCATACTTTCTATAAAGTCAGTATTTGTTGCATCTCCATTTGCTTTAATAAAATCTTCATTTCTACTTGGTTTTGAATTGTTAAGTTCTCCCAGGACGTTTAGTCTTACACTATACCATGCTTCACATACTCGCATCTACATCTCTTCTTTTAAACACGGCAGTTGGTTACCAATCTCTTTCTTCATTATATTCCAAACGTTCTCTATGGAATTAACTGGCAAATTCCTTGGCTATTTCAAAACGTGTATTTCATTACATTCAAGGAATGTCCTAGTTCTTTTAGACTTATTGAATGGTGCAAGATCATACATTATACAATTATTGACTAATGAGGCATTGGATATGATGTGATATCGACCAGATAATACCAATATTGACCGAGGCGAAGCCGAGGTCAATATTGGTATTCTCTGGTCGATATCACATCATATCCAATGCCTCATTAGTCAATAACTGTTTTATTATATAACATTTAGAGAAAGATGTACAGGTATTATTGCACCTGGAAAAAAATACTGAACTTATAGACAAGTTTTTGGACAGACAAGCATTTAACAGAAACAGTGCAACCCTAAATAAGACCACCCTTTTACAATTGCATATATGTTGTGCATGAGTGTCATCATTCAACATTCACAAACAAGAATTCTAACACACTTCGCATGTAGAGCCAATGATAAAATAAGTGTGATATGCCAAACAATAATTCACAGCTTTGAAAGCGCAGGGAAAATGTGTGATAGCTGACGTCATTTGTTACTGGTAAATGACGTCATTTATGGCGTTAGACGGTGTAACGTCGTTTTTACGCTTGAAAGACGTTACAAATACATGTAAACGTATGCGACGTGGTCTAAGTATTGGCGGGAGTTCTTCAGTGCAAAGGCGGAAAGTTGGAAGAAGCTGAAGACTTCAAATTTGTTTTCGCCGTTTATTGTACATTAAAATCGAAATAGATCAGCTCCAGCGCGTGATTTGTTGGGTTCTCAGCATCTACGATATGATTATTAGCCACGCTTTAGAAAAGCAGAACCAGAACGGAAAAAACAGCAAGGAGTCTAATTTTAGTAACTTATATACACTGGCAAGCGCGCGCAAGCCAGTGAATATGACAATATATTGACTGGCCACGTGAGCGCTCTAAGCCAATGAAATTCAGTCTTTTTTCTTAGTTATATAATAATAAGATATATCCCTTCTGTGGGAACAAAACGCATTCACATTGGTTTGTCTTTCATAGTCATGACAATCGACGCCATTGTCATTTTGGCGCAAACAGAATGAGGAATATCATGCTCAGTGTATTCAGACTAGTGTAAAATCGCCAGTACGTGTGCAAGTCTGTGAAGCCATAAGCAGCAGATGCATCTCTCTTCAGAGAAAGTGAATGGTAACATGGATAGTGCAAAATACCAGAGTGGTATTATCCAATATACTGAGCTTCTATGTGATCGCATTGTGTTCCCACAGCAGGGGTATATCTTTATTTATGGTATCGCGCCATGTCATAACTCTAAAGTACTAGAACATTCCAAAAATTTAAAAGAATACCCGTTCCAGAATGACTAGGGAATTTGTGAGACATATATACCATAAAGAACGTTTGGAATATAATGAAGAGATTGGCAACCAATTGCCATGTAAAAAAAAGAAGAGCTGTGGAAGCCAGTATATGAAGTGTGGTATAGTGTAGCACCGAAAGTCCCAGAAGAACTTAACAATTCAATGCCAGGAGAATTACAGATGTTGTTGTGCTGTCATTGGAATGTATTTAAAGTATGGTGTTGTATTTCATTAGAATATATTTGATATTTATAAACAACTGCTGCCTGATTACACGTTGATATGGTTTATAGAAACAAAATGGCATAAACATTTAATAATACGTATTATGAAAGTATAACAAAACAAGACAGAAATAACATAAATGATCCACAAAAGAAGCACCGCCTTGGAACGGTCAGTCGATTGATAAGTCTTTAAAAATTTAAAACAGTTGATTCTTTATTTCAAAAAAAAATATAATATTTATTTTCAAAGATTTACCTTTAGCATTTTCAATCAATGATAATTTGTTAAATAGTTTCAGATGACAAATTTTTCACAGGTATTCTAGTCCACGATAATAGCATGTATGATTAAGACCATTTATTGACAATTTCAAAACTTAAACTGAAAATTCGCACTTTCTTCAAATGTATTCATTATAAAGCTTACCGTATGGCAGGAATAATCCCTCATTTAATGTTTGTAAAGTCGCTTCAATTAGCCTGTTATTAATTACTTTTGCTTGTCTATGGGGGTATGGCTATTTTAAGGTCAATAAGCCCTACACACAAAAACTAGAAGCACTACCAACTGCTTACACACTACCCAGGCAGAAAAATAAATCCTTGTTATGGCAAAAATAACAATGTTTCAGAGTAATATTTTAGCAGTTTGTGCATTAATGAGTATATTTTGATACCTGGCCAAAATTTAATATTTATTTCTAAAATTTAACCCTTAAAGTTATAATTATTACTATGGCAGACGACATATTTGGAACAATTTTCTTCAGTTTGGGTACAAAAAGACAGATTAAAATGAAATGAAAACTAATGATATTGTTCAATTACTTCTCGAGGGGCGTCCATACCATAATTTTTAAAGAAAAAGATTGCCACTTTTTATGTTCCCCTCTAGATCCGCCAATGAAGCTTTCGAAATATTTTGATAGTTATGATATGTTTGTTGTTGTTATTTTGTTTTTGATGGATTTTTTCTTTGTGTGTTTGTGGCTGTTGATATATTTTACCGCGATTATGTATCGATTTTGATGGCATCTTATTTCAAGCATATAGCGAGTCCTTGAAAATACTATTACGCATTTTGAGTTGGTCAGTCTATGTGTATGAATTAAAGTAAGAAAGATGGCAAAGATCAGGAATCGATACAATAAAGCTTCACACCTGACCCAGGATACCAATTGGAAAATGACAACTTCACAATTAGATATCACAAACGAGAGCCAAGAGGTCAGCCCTTTCGCAGCAGTTGACAACAAGTCATCAATAAACAGATGCGCACGAAAGCATAATAAAAACAAGACAGAAGTAACAAAAATGATCCACAAAAGAAGTACCGCCTTTGAACGGCCAGAAAAATATTTTTCTTGAAGGCTTAGACCGGTTTCACAGCGCGCCAACCTCACCTTTAGTTCAGATGTGGATCAAGACGCATAGATGTTTGGTTAGCATAAAAGATCCCTAAATTATCACAGAACATATAAATCAAGATATAAAAAGGAGATAAAGCAAAGATGAGGACTCAACAGTAAATAAAACTGGATACCGGGGCGAAAGAAATTCAACAGGTAAACCCTGGTGGGCCTGACAACAGCCAAAGCATCAGGCCCCTACCATCTCATCAATAGATAAGTCTTTAAGTCGGAACCGTCATAGAGTCTGAAGCTCGACCCACCGGCATGCAATTAAAGAGGAAAGCAAAGTTACCAACCGTGATTGGGTTGACCACCATGCATGCAATCTGTTGCAAGACATTAATGTTATAGCCATTTTTTATAATGGGAAATTATTTTTATGAACTGCGCTGAAAAATTATTAGAGCCAACAATCCTCTTCAATTTATACACCAAGTCACCATAAAATTCAGGTTCTGAAAGTCCTTGGAGTCAAACAATTGTTTTACTAACCTTACTGCTTCCTTAAAAGGATTCCATGCAAAATGAAAATGTATAGGAATATTTTATTAGCTATTTATACAAACGAGTGGCACTTTCGTTTCAATAAGTCTTAGTATGCTTTTTATAAATCATAATTGTTGTCGTCTGCAGATATTTTTTTATCAAAATAAGCAGTTTCAAAAACTCTATCAGAAATACCACCTTAGTTTCAAATAGTTTAGATCCAGATTTGAAAGTCCTGCCTGATTTGTGTCCAAACTTTTTGTAAGGCTTATCAGCAGATACCACTACCAGGTAAAGAGTCAATGATAATGTACTTGTACTCTGGTTTTAATTAAATTTATTCGCACAACCGGTTCACGCAATTTCTTGAAATTACAGTTTTCTATAGTAATTCTCACAATATATGTGTGTCAATAAACAGATGTTGGGCTGATCAATCGTGTCTTTCATGAACAGATTTCTTTAACCATTCGCATGCTGGATATTCTTTCATTATTTTGTTGCCGTCTGCTGATTTTTTTTTTCAAAATTATATGTTTTTCTTCAAAATTTTCTTTCAGGAACACTGTCAGAGTGCCAAATGGTTGGTATAGCGATCAGGCCCGACGTTGTCGGTCATGCTCTGAATCCAGGCTGTTTGGAAAGGTCATCAGAAGATGACGAAAGTCGCTGCTAGCATAAAATGGGTTAATTAATTTTCAAGAGGTCGAACATCTAATTAATCCTTTTTGATATTGGTGACATTTGTTGACTGTTGATGAGACCCAGATATCGCCTGGCTCTCGATGACCTTTCTAGGTTAGCAGCAATCTTGCTATATGTGTATTCAAAAAATGGATGTTATGTTAGTAAAACGTTGTAACGCCCAAACACCCCAGCCGCCAAATTGCTAATATAATGCAAAGAGATTGTAAGATGATACGTTTTAAGAAAAGTAAGTTCTTCAACACTTTCCCAGTGGGGAATTAAACCCTAAGTAGCTCATGGTCCAACTGCATGTTGATTTTATTGTTAACGTGAAACCAACAGCATTGTAAAACAAAGCTTTCACATTCATACTGCTATTTCTCAAATCACAATCCAAGTTTGTTCAGTGGCATTCCCTACCCAAAGAGGCAAGACGTGTGTGTGTGGGTGGGTGGGGGGGGGGTTAATGCCCTTTGATACAAAATACTCTCTAAACCATCAATCAATAGTCATAAAAATGTACACCCGACTGTTTTGAAGAGGTAGATTGCGTCCATACTTTTCATAGTAGTGGTAGGTAAATATATTTGTTTAATCTTTGAGCAAACCTGTGGACTTCTGTTGCTAATGGAGAAGGTGTTTTACCCTTAAAGCGCCACCTATAATTTTCAGCAGGCGACAATGTCAAATTTTGCCGCTTTTTCAAAAATAACAAATAAGGCATGATATTTTATGTGAATCGTCTGCTGGCAGACGATTCTCATGTAATATCATACTTTATTTTTTGTGAAAAATCGGGAAAGGTGTCGCAAAATTTGTCGTCTGCTGCAGTCGTGATTGGCGCTTTAAGGGTTAATGGATAGAGATACTGCAGCAGCAAATAAGTTTGTTTGTTAGATTCTTTAAGTCCCATCAACAATCTTTCAGTTATGTTGGGACGTGTCTTCCTGGGTTGAACCAGTACTAGGCTAGGATCAATGTGTCTTGCTCAAGGACACAACGCGGTGACGCTGGAACCCTCGACCCCTCGGTCTCGAGTCAAGCACTCTACCACTGAGCCACTGGGCTCCCTACACCAAAATAAGACATTTGCCTACTCGTCAAAAATGTTTTTCAAAAAAATTGCATAAAGATTATATTAACTTGCTAATAATAAAACTACAAATACTCTGCAGTAATTCTGCCAAATTTGATATCACTGATCGGTTTAATAATCGAATTGTGTGCCGTTGAAGAGACTTTGTGTCTGACAAATTGACTCCTCTGCCTATAGACTACTGTAAATTCGGAAATTTTCGCGAGGGTTTTATTTGCATATGCGAAGTTTAGTGAAAAATAAACCCTCGCGAAATAGCAAAATCACTCTGTCGTTTACTAATATAGGTAAATCACGCCTAAGTCGCGAAGTTTGAACGTCGCAAATATTTCTTTTAACGCTATTCGCGAAAATAAAATTCTCGCGAAAATTTCCGAATTTACAGTACTTTTTAAATGGACGTAAACGAAGACGGATCAGAGATGTCAAAGGTTAACATCAAAGGCAGCTCTCCAATTTTGTTTCATCTTCAAGAAAAGTGTTCTGAAAGCTATCTGATTCTCCGTTTTCTTATCTTGTCCGTCTGTCTGACTGTCATCTTCCTATCCTGCCCATCTGTATGTCTTTCTATCTGTCTTTCTACCTTGTCTGTCTATCGTCCTACCCTGTTGCTTATCTGTCTCTCCGTCTTCCTGTTGGTCTGTTTTTCTATCCATCTTCCTATCCTACCAATCTGTCTGTTTGCCTACCTTTACGATCTGTCTCTGTCTGTCTACCCTGCCCATATGAGTGTCCGTCTCTCTGTCTTTCTACCCTGCATGTCTGTCTCTTTTTTTCCTTCCCTGCCAGACGGTCTGTCCTGTCTTTCTTCCTACCTACCCTGATCATATGTCTGTACGTGTGTCTGTCTTCCTATCCTGTCCGTCACACAACCAGACAATCAGACAGACAGATGGGCAGGATATTTAAAAAAATTGGAGTCCCAATTTTCGAGGTTTAACTGTATGTACAGGACAATATGCGACAACTTTCCTCTGACGGAGATGATGATGTACAGGACCGTATTGACCACTGTTTCCTTGCCAGAGATACATATTTGGAGGGCAGTCTGGGAGAAAGATATATAGAAGACAGATTTGACCACCGATCCCCAGAAGGAGATAGATAACGATATACAAGACAGTATAAACAATTTTCCCCACGATGGAGAGGTTTATGTGCAAGACGTCATTGGCCACCGTTCCCCAGAGAGACTTGTTTATACAAGACAGTATTCATTACCGCTCCAGTGAAAGAGATAGATATTCATGTATACAGGACAGTATGGACTATTGTTCCCGAGATGGAGAAAGCAATATACAGGACAGTATTGTGTGACCCTTTCATGCGATGCAGTGTAATGGGCTTGTCTGCAGTTTGTGATTGCAGTATTTCCTGATTATACTCACTTACTTTTTTTTGAACACGGTTCCTAAGACGATGATAGTTATATACTGTAGAGTATTGTAATACACATGGCTATTACTCCTATTTATCTATCAAAACAAGGCGTGTCAGATAAAGGTTACACACGAGCACATGTGTATTTCCATCTATAAACATTCTTGCTGTGAATATTTAACTATTAATTAAGTTGTTTCATGTTGTGAAATATGCAATAAATGGGGTCATTTTTTTGCAGTCTGTGGCTTTTGAAAGCAGATCATTAAAGACCGGAGAATGAACTATTTATGCCTATGTCACTACAAATACTCTCAAGTACCAATAGTTTTGGATTGCGCCGGTCATTCCTTTAGTTAGAATAAAATCTGGACTTTCTGCCTATACCAAGGGCTTGAAAGAGAAGTTCGCAATGCCCCATGTTTTGAAATGTGTAGAAAAGTCTATCCAGCGATAGATTTATCTTACCTCAATATATCCATTACTTAATCCATTATACAAAGCCTAAGATTTCAACCCTACTGCCAGAAGGTATAAAGCTTATTTATCAACCAGGATAGATCACATAATCCAGAAATTGTTTTTCCAATGTATATAGGATAGACATCCGCCATTGTTGTAGAAATTAGATAGACATTTCTATCATTCTATTCGTGCAGAGATTGGCTGATAGAGATTTCTACACTACTTCCTGGCAGCTGATTGGCTGGCTGGAGCTGGGCAGAGGCTATAAATAAGAGTCAATCATGCATTTCGAGCATCAACTCTCAGATACATCAACTCGATCAGACAAGAAATTCTTACTTTCACTTTGGTGCATCAAGGGAAGCAACTCTTTGTACATTAAAAAAAAACACATATTTGGATAGCTCCCTTGGATTGATAAAACCTAGAGAACTGTTTGGGCACTAACTAAATTACTTATCTAGATTTATAGTAAAATAAATCTAGATCTATTTCAAACTAAATCTACTGCTAATCTACTTAAATCCTGAGTGGTTGCTCGACGTCTGTGATATGAGCTCAGCCTGACAATAGAAAGCTACATAGACTTGAGAGATACTGAAATTGATCTTGATCTACTGTGCATAGTTTACATTTTAAGTGAATAGACGAATTATAAGTCGACTGCAGTTACTATTACTTACTGGCAGCACAAAGAGAGAATACCTTTCACTTCTACAAGAATACACATATTCCCCCAACTAAAGCTTAGGGGAAGCTCACACATGCGTCAGGAGTGGGATGTGTTAGTTATGGAATACATTCAGTGAAACGAATCGCCTGCCAAGGGACTTTAATCAACATAAATAAGAAGAAAATCAATATATAGACATGATAGATTGGATCTGAGTTGTTCACATGACATTATGAAAATAAGACAAAAATGGAAAAGCAGTGAAAAATATAGAAAAAATAGCAAAATAAAAAATAAAAAATTGAAACAGAAAGGGAACTTAATTGTGTAAATATATCTTGTTATATCTGTACAATATGGCAGACAGTAACCTGACGAAAATTTAACAGACAACATAATGATACATTAATGGAGGACCGACCAGGCACCGATACTTTGGAACTGGACCAACAGCAAGAGCATGATGTACATGGCCAAGCAGTATCAGTGCTGTCATCCATCGACGAAATACAAGAACTCGAAGATGCCCCTGTACAACAGCCAAGATCAAGACTTACCATGGAGGATGAGTACCTGGGAGTTCATATTGGTCCACGTGCTAGAGGAGATATTAGCAGCAAGGCAAGTCATTATTTCCTGCATCAGCGCATAATTCAAAAAGATTATCAAACGTTAAAGGTTGGATACAACTTGGATGTCATGCGACGGTCTACATGCCTGGTTTTAAACACAATCACGGTTTATAACTATGGTTTCCTCTTTAATTGCACGACAGTGGGTCAGGCCTCAGACTCTATGGCGGCTCTGGACTAAAGCTTTAATGGAGGGGTTGTTGCCTGATGCTCATCTGTAGCTGGACCAACCGTGGCTCGGTTTTCTTTAGACCTGACTATCTGTAAGTCGTGAGCTCTTTTCTTTGTTTCATCATAGTGTGTTAATTTGATTAGAGTGTTTCTCCGCGATCATACATTGCAATAGTCAGATGGCTTCTATGCGAGCTGAACATTTCTTGTACTTCAACAACAAAAGAATCTAGGGCAAGGATTTGGTACCAGTAAAATGCATTTAAGCCCACCCGGTGGCTTAGGTTGCTGTCCATTCTAAGGTGGTGGTAAGTTTATTGTTGATTTGTTGTTTGTTTTAACTCTCATTGTAGGAGCTTGTAATTGTTCAATGTTTTGTTGTACGTTACTTTATGTCCATTCGAGTTTTGCAGCCATCTTGATGGGGAAGTGAGAGATGGTTGCTTTGCTTAGTTTGCCTTCCTGATGTCTCGTGATTGTTGTGTGGCTCTTCTTTGCGGTGACATGAGTTTTCTGCAGTTTGTGATTGTGGTATTTCCTGATCATACTCACTATTTTTATACAATGGAGACGAAAACTGGGAGTCTTACCTCAACCATTTTTAAGTATGGACTTACCAGGACAGAGTCTTGTATTTAGCTGGTTGTTTAAGAAGAAAGGCTCAAGTCTACTACATGACACCGATGCCAGCAGAAAGGTCATCTTATCACACGCTTAGTTATAAAATTAGGTCTACTCTTCTGTAACACTCTTCAACAGCCTTTGTGGATATCAAGGCTTGAAGCCAGAGTGCGCAGACAAAATGATTCTATAGCTCACTTAGTTAGCTCATACATACACCATATGGCCCAGCGTGCCTATAGGAATATGAACAATGAAGCCAGGAAGATGCTAGATCAGAATCAGTGATATAAATCAGTGTCCCCCGATTTGAAATACAAATGCATTTCTGAGAATTGTACGTCTGTATTATATGACTTTTTGGGTACTGTAAAGGCGGCACCTCATGAATGCGTAATTAGGACTGGTCAATTTTAGACAAAGGTAAAGCTAAAAGTGCGGTGTGGTTTTATTCAAAGGTAACTGTATCATCTTACGCCATTACTTCCGTATAAACACAAAACACATTATTTAGTTCCTTAAACGCCAGCAAAATAACTTCATCTGAAAAATGTCTATTTAACATAAGCATAGATGCAAACATTGTGGACCCAGATCAGACTGCTCCCGCAGGAGCAGTCTGATCTTGGTCCACACTGTTTGTCTATGAGGCTTCAACTATTTTAATGGACGACAAAAAACAAACATTTTGTGATTATGCGCATTAAAGGTTAATAAATGTGAGTTCAGTGTGTATATGGTCAGGATTTTCATGAAATGCACGCACGTTTGCGCGGCCCAAACAACTTATTAATTCTTCACAAAATTATAAATAGAACCTGATTTTCCTTGTTTAGCAGATGAAATAGCCCAACCACGCCAAGATATGAATATTTAAGTTGCCACCTTTACAGTTAGCGAAAGGTCAATTAATAACAAAGGCTGTGTCTATAACATAACTATATGAATGTATTCATGGAGAAGACTTACCCAAGAATCTGGTTCGTCAAGCCACTGCAGAGCCAGACAGGAATTCACAGGCCATTGAACCCTTCAGCTACAATAGGGACGACACTTATTTGCTAGGCATCCTCAGACAACTTCAAAAATGTATAGAAATGTTAAACAGTCAGCGTAACACCCAAGCACGAGACGATCAGATCCCTAGGGACAGGAATGGCCAGCGTATTTGCTACATTAGTTTTTCTCCGTGTCACCTTCAAAGAGACTGTCCACATAGGGAGCAGAACCAAAGGGATCAGCGACCCTTTCAGTGACCATATCCCCAACCACATCAACAACCCATGGGGGGAGTACATTTACTATAATGGAAATCAATAGGAAAACTGTAATTTGCCAAAACATTAAAGAAACATCAGAGATATTAAGTGGTATGTGATAATCCATACATGCGCCAATTAAAAGTTCAAAAAAATCTGTGAGATTTAAATGAAATCTTTGAGCGCAATCTGTAAGCTAAAAAATAATAATTACACATATGTGAGATGGGAAATTTGGTGTCAAAAGAGTTTTACAGTTTTATTCAATTGAAAAACATATAAGTTACACTAAAAAGTGAATCAAATTTGCTTTTCATTAAATATTTTGTCAGCTAATTTGTACTTTCTATGTGATTTGAAAATCTTATTGAAGGTGGTTTCCAAATGCAGGGTCAAATTTGATGAGATATCACAATTCAATTGTGGCATGTATGGTCAACATAGACAAAAGAGACAATGGGAAATGAGTTAGTAAATGAAAAACAAGTTAAACAATTTTTTGGAATACAAGCAGTCAAATACATTATCATATATAAGCTTAATCATATGAACATTGCATTAGTAATTTAGATACGATATTATCTAAATTTAGATTTCTTAACCCTTTCTGATTGTGTGTATAGTGACATTCCAAAATGGAACCCCGGTCTATGCCTTTAAGCTCTGAGTGCGGGAAGCTGCTGCAGCTTACTTTAGTTTGCTGTACTATTTTCATAGTATCATGCCGATGTCGTCTGTTTGTCATTGAAAGATATAAGTAGAGTACTGATAAAAATATATATTTACAAACGATAAAAATAAATGATACGACCTTTTTATCATATACAACTTACCTTAACTTACGCAAACGGAGCTTTGCGACGTTTGCTACAGATATCACATGACTATTAGTAGATATCATGAGGACTGTGATAGTTTTGTATATTAGCTACATTCCTGCCTCCTGACACAGAGTAGGGCTGAACATGTCAATGACATCAACTGGAGTCCTTTTCAACCAAATCTTTCAATTCCTGTTTAAATCACATAGTGCCAAAACAAACATACTATTCATTAGTGTGAAAACATGATAATAACCTAGCTAGTTAGTGCACATCAACCATGGCTGATCTTAATTACTGTATACTTGATAATTCGTATATGGCACTCTGTGTATTTATGAATCAATAATTGTGCAGAATTGCAAATAGCCTCTGCAAGATTTTCCTTATTATACTGGTTGAGCTTATTTATTACCAGTATGCTAACTATC
Organism: Loripinus fragilis; assembly: GCA_964019695.1. Classification (NCBI taxonomy): domain Eukaryota; kingdom Metazoa; phylum Mollusca; class Bivalvia; order Lucinida; family Lucinidae; genus Loripinus; species Loripinus fragilis. The sequence goes on along the minus strand of OZ026521.1, from coordinate 64,641,309 downwards.
ATTGAATAAGCACTCTACTATCTCGGACTGGGTGTGTTAATTTGATTAGAGATTTTCTCCATGATGATACATTGCATTAGTTAGATGGCCGCCATGCGAGCTGAACATTTCTTGTACTTCAACAACAGCAGAATCTAGGGCGAAGGTTTGGTACCAGTAAAATGCATTTAAGCCCCCGGGTGGCTTAGGCTGCTGTCCGTTCTAAGGCGGTGGTTCTGTTGGTTTTGACTTTTTGTTTATTGTTTCTCCCATTGTAGGAGTCTGTAATTGTTCTATGTTTTGTTGTTCGTTACTTTATGTCCATTCTAGTATTGCAATCATCTTGATGGAAGAGAGAGAGCTGGTTGCTTTGCTTATTTTGTCTTCCTGGTGTCTCGTGATGGTTGAGCAGCTTTTCCTCACGGTGCCATGGGCTTGTCTGCGTTTTGTGATTGTGGTATTTCCTGATCATACTCACTTACTATTTTTGGGACCGAGTCATTTCAGCAGCGATTGACAGCATTTTATACTACAATCCCAACCAAAACGTGGACCCTTAAATGTTCTTACGACCGGCCAAAACCCTCAGGTCATAGCAAAGAACCTATTGTTATAGCCCTGCATATAGAGATATTTCAGCATGTAGTATTTGGTTTAATTAAACGGAATATTTGTAAAGACACGAAGAGCTGTACCTACATTATTTCATGATTAATAGATACAACAAACAAACTTATTGTAGGGAGGTATTGTAACGTATGATCATGCATTTAAAACTCAGCTGGATAAATTAGATCATTGCAGAGTAGAGTGCAGAGGAGAACAGTTTCATTGCTAATTTTACCTGCTAATTAGTGTAATCCATGCTTCTTGCTTTGCGCACTGGTGTCTGTCACTTCTTTCTATTATTAGAGTGTTGTTCCAGGTATTAATCCCCCATTTGTGTAATAATTAGCTTTGAAAATGTCGGTTTCAAATAAAAACATCTGTCTGATGGTTGTTTGTTTTTAAAGGAAGTTGCAGAAGACAGTATACGTCATATAAGACGTCATATATTTTTTGCTTCCTGTTTGTTTGAATAGAACAGAACTTACATAAGAAAGCGCACCAGGTCCTCACTATATGGCTTTGGGTTATATCGTTCAACGAAATGCATGTGTCTGCTGGTTGTTAGATGTGTTTTGACAAGAGTACAAGCCACTGTATGGCATCATATTTCTACTTCCTGTATGTCTGAATAGAACATAATTACTTAAGAACTAGTCCAGGGTCACCCTTGTGATTGTATCTAGTGAGTTTTACTATGTATTGCACGCTATGCTATGTGATAATGACAATAATAATAATAATAACAGCAAAAGTAACGCCTTGTAAAACCAAACCAAATGAAAGGAAAATAAAAAAAAGGTGAATACATAATGTGGTGTAACAATTTTAGTACACAATATTAGGTAAAGCGTATAGTATAAAAGAGGTCTTTTTAAAAAAAATATAAAATAAACATTTGAGAGTAAGAACATTATCTGTCAGTATTGGAATACAATCGCATTATTTCAAGCTGTCAAATACACTATCACATACAAGCTTAATCATATGAACATTGCATTAGTAATTTAGATACAATATTATCTTAATTTAGATACTTTAACCCTTTTTGTGTTTCTGGAAATGGCAGACAGTGAGATTGTAGAATAAACATAATTGAGCCGTGAAATATGATTTCCAACAATGTGGTATTTTGACAAATGTAGACTCAGACCAGCCTGTGCAGTCTCCTCTTAAGCTTAGAAACTCCAAATGATGTCAAGTCAGTAGCTTAACACTCATAGAATATTCAAGCGACCAGCAAAGGCTCTGATCAGACTGCGCATGTGCGCAGGCTGATCTGATGCTTTGCTGGTCACACATTCTACATTGTTGGAAATCTCATGCCATGGCTCATATCAGTTTAGTATACTGACTTTATCTTTAATGCTACTCCCAAACTATTTAACTCTTTGCACGCTGGTAATTTAATGATGTTTTGGTTGTTGCTTCATTGCTTGTTGTTTCCCCCATCGTGTGTGGTGGATTTGAGAGAGCTGGTTACTTGTATTAAATGCCTTTCTGATGTCTTGAGACTGTTAGTGTTCTTTGGCTCTTCTTTATGGTGCAGTGTGTTTGTTTGCAGTGTGTGATTGTGGTATTTCCTGTTCATATTCACTTACTTTTTCTTTTAAAATGATAGTCTTCGGTTTGTAATTTAGATCTTGAGTCATTTCTAGTTTTGCAATAATCTCGTTGTGAATGAGAGCTTATTACCTTACTTTCATAATAATAATTATAACAGTTGTGTGAGTTTCTGTGTTGTTTGTCTGTTTTTCGTGTATGTCATCGCATGCTCGGGTGTATGCCATCGATGGCGCGGATCCAGAAAGTTTTGACAGGGAGCTTGGTGTGGGAGGGTTATCAAGCTCTGACAACGTTTTTTTTATGCCCTCGCCATTTCCAATGGGGGGCAAAAAGTATCAACATCGTCAGTAGGTCCCGTATATACGTATGTCCCGTACATATGAATAATGGTTTCCGTGCAATATCATCGGCGTAGATCCCATTATGCAGTATACGCACGTGCGTAGTAAAAATAGTAACACTCGAGGGAGTTCACCATATGTGTTAAAAGTGATTTTCCATACCTTAAGGAACTGCTCTTAAAGGAAAGAATTCGCTCCCTCTGGGAGCAATTTTTTTCCTTTAAGAGAAGTTCCCATTTTGAAAAGGGACGTAATTGTGTACAATCATTACTTGATACAGTCGTCTCCCTTTGATGTACGTAAATTGATCAGCGTTCTGGCTGCGCCATTGGAAAATCTATTGGACGCACTGGTTTATTTGTTTCGTTTTTCATACATAAAATACAGGTCAAGTTCGATAAAGGATAAGATTACTAAAAGAGTTACAGTCCTTGATCTCACATTCTCGCAAGACATGTCGATATCTCATCTAGGACTCTCGCATTTCGCGCTTTGAATTATGGTAATATAGCGAAATCTGGTTAATCCCGTTTAATTCTCGAGCTCCTGTAGTGACACAATTTATAGTTAAAACATTTAGAAAAATCACAAAAGGCCATTTTTTGAAAGTTTACCATTTCTCTTTTAGTCAACATTTACCGGATATCAAGCTGTAAGTCATGCAAGCAGTGATCGCTTAATGTATTTTAATAAAAATGGCTGGTAAATAGCGATTCAATCCCAGTGTGCTTCGCGGAAAATGCGACAGATCGGTACGTGCTAGAGCACTTCCTGTCTGCGACAATTAATCTTGTTATCGGTTTCCGCTCAATAACTTAAGAACAAATTGATGAAATTTTAGGAAACTGTGTTTGCATTGATATTGACAAGGCCTAGATTGGAATTGTTAGGCATCGTCTGCGCCAATCTGTAGCAGCAGAGTTATGGCCCTTTATTTTCTCGCGTCAGAAATTTGTTTAATTTTGTTTCCACTCAAAACTTTTAGAACAAATCAATGTAATTTGATAATAATTTGCATATGCATTGATAATGACAAAATCTGAGTTGGGATCATTGTGTGTCGATTTTCTTCCATTTCTGAAATACTTTTGGCCCTTGATTTGTGTCATGATTTCGCTTCCGCTCAATTCCAAAATGGGTGAAAAAAATTAACATATGCATTGATATTGATGAGATGTGTTGGGATTGTTATGCGTAAGATTTTTGCAATGCCATTGACTCAAGTCAGAACTTTGTCTACGCTCAATATCTTAAAAATGAATGGATGGAGTTAGAAAAAGATGCATACGTTTGGTATTGAAAAGATCTAGGTTGAGATTGGTTTGTTTCTATTTAAACAAATGTATAACAGAGTTATTGACATTGACTGTATCATTTCTGGGAGATTTTTTTTCTGTCTGGCAATGGCCAGGGTGGGGGTATATGTGTCACACTGACACATTTCTATTTTTTATTGTGCTGAGGTCTTTGAGGGCAATCATCGGCCCGCCAGGGAAACGCCATTTTAATGGCGGTTTGTTGGCAGGCCGATGATGGCCCAACATTGAATGCTGGCTGTATAACTTTGTGATTTTCCAGAGAGTCTGGACTAATACGTATTCCTATCTATACGGCTCAGCCACAATCAGAAGCAAATGTTTGTTTCATCGGAGGTCAAAAATAAAGTTTTTTCAATCCACTTTTTGCATGCATTTCACATTTCATATACTTAATATTGTCTTAAACCAGTTGGTGTCATAGATTAATGAAAGTACTGACTCGCAAATTTATGGTTGAAAGAGGATGTTGTAAGGAAAAAAAAGACGCCATACTATCATAATATGAGTAATTTTTTCACTCAAGATAAATCCATACTCAAATGTTCGTATGTTTTGAAAGGCATAACATATGGAAAATTATGTCATCAAAATAAATGTTGTGACGTTCATTTTCATGTTTTCTTTGCCCGTGAAATTACAAAATTCTATAAAAACTCAAAGAAATGACTCCTATCAGTTGCTATAAATCTCTTTTAAAGGAAATGTTCTATTCACATGATACATAATGAAAAACTAGAGCATACAACAAATCCAGAGAGCTTTTGGTTGTTATTCTAAGTCGTCTAGCTGTAAAGATATAGGGTTTCATAAATGGTCTCTGAAATTTAGCCAAAATGTCTACGGACAGGACATTAGTAACCTGTTGCAAATAAAACTCTGTATGCATAGTACATGATAACCTTTTTATGTCTCAAAATGATAAACAAAATAAATAATATCGCCAGAGGATAGAATATGCATGACTTGTGAGTTTTTTTTTTTTTTTTTTTTTTTTTTTTTTTTGGAGTGATACTTAATCACAACTTAAAGCAATATGCAGTTTTTCTTACACTAAGATTGTCATATGCTTCTTTGTTGCAGACAAAAGTGTGTAAATACTTTAGCTTTGTTTAAGAGGAATGCTAAGGGACTATACCCAGAGGGCAAATAGCACTGAACGTCAAAAAGTGGGCTTAGTGGTGGAGTGCTTGACTCAAGACCGAGGGGATGTGGGTTCGAACCTATCCAGCATCACTGCGCTGTGTCCTTGAGCAAGACATAAATCCTTACTAAGTACTGGTTCAAGCCAGGAAGACCCTTCCCGACATATCTGAAAAAGTATTGACTGGGATGTAAAGAATCAAATCAAACAAAATCAGCGCGTAAAATAGTAAAAAAAATGCTTGAAAAGTGCTGTTAAACTGTTTCATTTGAAAAGTACTGTTTTCAACAAATAATTACACAACCATTTCTCAATTATTTTTAAATGATCAGAATTTGATATCAATTTCTATACAAAATTGACTGTTTCTTTCTTTAGCAGGTTAAATTATCGAGCTATATCAACTAGAACTTTAATGGCATTAAAAAGACCAAATGTCTACTTTCTTATATATTTCCAAAAATTAGTACTAGTGCTATGTAGCACAGCACCTTTAACCAAGGCAGATATGTTTTAGATTACAATTGGAATAGTGCATTGTGAAGAAAAACGAACCAGTAAATGAGTTTGCATAGAATTAAGTATGTCAGGAAGGATATAAATAAATTTGCCATTTTTTCTGCAGTTCCTATTGTGTTAAATGGTAAAAAACTGTCCAGTTTTAGACACCTTTGTTTATATTGAAGGCTTTGAAAGGTTAAGATGATCTTTATGTTTGAGATACGAGGGGGTACAAAGAGTAAGTTCAAATATGAATTACAAGGATTGTTTGCAACAGAAAGAATTTATCTGTCTTTGAATATAAAAATGTCTTGTCCGTAGAGGGTCTTATCCCTAGAAACAAACGCTTTATAAATAGTAAGAAGAGAAACTACCAAAAACACTGATTCAATCTTCATCAGATTGTTTTTTTCTGTTTTTTTATGGTTACTTTGAATTACACCTAGATTTTGTAAAGAATACATCATTATTTCTGAAATGACTATTTCTCACTAGTTAGAGAGAAAATATCCAGCTTTCTTTCTAAAATCTAAGTGTAATGCAAAGTAATTATTGTAATGTAAGAAAACTAGAGCAGCAGTCGATGGCACCCCATCACAAATATGCGGTTCTTTACCTTGACTTTACCTTGGGATCAAGGTTACACAAATGTTACCCAGTACCCTCTACATCATTTCACCTATGCACCTGCAATGTTTGAAGTTGCTATATCAAACGGTGAAGGAGAGATGCATTAAAAAAATATATATACATATGATATGACCTTGACGTCACGCTCACAAAAGATGTTGCCCAATACTCTTCACATCATATGACCTAGGTACCTGCAAAATTTTTAGTTGCTACGTCTAAAAGTTTAGGAGAAGATGCGTTTACAAGCAAAGACATTATATGACCTTGGGTTCAAGGTCATATGAAGTGTTGCCCAGTACCCTCAATATTATGTGACCTATACACATGCAAAGCTTGAAGGTGCTATGTCGAAAGGTTAAGGAGATGCATTTACAGGAAAATGCAACATATGACCTTTGACCTTGACCTAAGGGTCAATGTCACAGGAATATTGTCCAGTACTCTCTACATACTGTGACCTATGCACCTGTAAAGTTTGAAGCAGATACATCAAATGATTAAGGAGGAGATGCATTTACAATAAAATACATTATTTGACCCTCGACAGTGACCCCAACCCCCAAGGTCAAGGCCACACAAGATGTTGTTCAGTTCCCTCTACATCATGTGATCTATGCACCCGCAAAGTTTGCAGTTGCTACATTCAACGGTTTAGGAGGAGATGCATTAACAAGAAACCTGACGGAATGACAGACAGACGGACAACAGACCAACTTTGGTAAGAAATTTACAAACCCTTTTTTTCTAAAGAAAAAGGCGGGTATAATAAACAGATATGATTTAAATTAAATCAATACTAGTGTAATTTTGCTTCTAAATATTCATTTAAATATAAGTGTCTACGGACAGGACGCGTCTACGGACAGGACATTTTTGCATTCAAAGACTCCTAAATACTTTCTATTGCTAACAATCTTTCTATTTCACATGTAAACTTAGTCCTGATACCCACTTGTATCACATACATAAACATGACCTTAATCTTTCAAAGTCTTCAATAAAAACAAGGGTGTCTACGGACTGGACATTTATTTGGACCATTTTACACCATACCAGCCAAACGAAAACTGTAGATTTATTTGTTTTCTGAGATACCTAATGTTATACAAAATCATTAGCTGGTATATTATACTTCGCGATTCACTAAACCAATTGTATTTAAAACATGTTTGTTACGATTAAGGGTGCTGTGCTATCTATTACTTCCCAAATTTGAAAAATATATAACGAAGTAGGCATTTGGTCTTTTAGATGCCATTTTGGTACTTATTGTCATAGCTTGATAATTTAACCAACACACGAAAGAGGACTGACTATATTATATAATAATTTATATCATTATCTGTAGATTTAAAGAAATTGGTATGGAGTTTTTACTGAAAAACAGTTTGTTTTCAAATGAAACAGCATAATAGTATTTTTCAAGCATTTTTTGACCATTGTATGCTCTGATGCCAAAAACCAGCTCAGTCAATGATGTTCAATGCTATGCTATTTGTCCTCTTAAAACTGTCCCTTAGCACTTCTCTGAAACAAAAATAAAGTGTTTTCACATTATTTTCTGCATCACAGGAGCATATAACAAGCCCTTGGTACAAAAAGTGCATCTGATCGTGGCTGAGCCGATAGTTTTGTGATTTCCAGGGGGTCCGAACACCCAGTGTCCCACCCCTCTGGATCCGCGTATGCATGGGTAAGTTTGTGATCGTGGCATTGCTCGACAATACTCACGTTTTATTTCATTTTTTTTTTTGGAAAATTCAGAGCACTTTACACCATGCATGATATTTAAAAACAAATTTTAATTGTGATAAATCATGTTTTTATTTTTCTTTGTGAATCTATGAACCACAAAATATACATGTAACAATTAAATGACATTTCCTGTAAGCGTAGAAATATAACCAATTCTCTTTTAAAGGGTTTCCTCTAAATCAATTCTTTACACAAGCAGTAGTTTCGTATTATAAAATCTTGAATACATGCTGATTGGTTGCCATACAAATTTAATCTATTTATGTCACTGTCTAACTTGTATTTGTTATTACTTGCGTCGATTTTGACAATTGCTTCAAACTTGCCTCCACCTGGGGTCGTAGTGAGCCTGACTTGTGAATAAGAAATTTCGTACCGGGGTTTTAATTGCTCGTTGTTAATTGATTGTGATTTGACATAATAAAATGCTGCATCTATTGATTTCAAATTCAAAGTTGCACAGGAATCTGCAAACGGCTTGAGCAGACGTAGAATTCCCTTGACTATTATTTTACTCGCTTCTTGCACAATAGGATCTGTGATCTCTAGTGGCCTCCTCTCTAGACAAGAACAGTATAAATCGGGTATTCCAGCACTTTCACAGGTACGATTTATAGGTATCTCTCTGAACCAGCTTATCCCTCGTTCATTTGGTGCATTTGATTGTATTTGACTGTTGAAAAAGAGTATGTCTTGCAAAGTCAAATGGACATCAAATGGAGTCGACAGTCGATTCTTGTTTAATCGAAGATTTTTTCCAATGTGAGGATACTTCTGTTTTAACCATGCAGGAATATATACATACATAAAAGGGAGATTTTTTTCATATTTGAAATATTCAGTATGTGAAAAGCCTGCATGCATCTTACCATGGTCACTTAAGAAAAATATCACTGTATCGTTTAGCATCCCTTTTTCGAAACATTTGCGAAAGAATCTGTAGAATTGCTCATCAGCAGTTATAGGACCAGCTAATACATGTATGCTATGTGCGAGTGAATTGATCCAAGTAAAGGCAAAATATTGATTGTTTCTATTAGAAAACATAAATTTATATAAGTAAGACAACATCAAATCTGCAAGAAGTTTGTTTAGAAAACAGGCCCCATGTTCAAACCACATGTTCTTTTCTTTTGACATCGCTTTGATTAACGGGCGGTAAAAATGGTCAGCTGGTGTTTTCTCAAACCCTTTTTTCAAATATTCAAACGTAGAATAACTTGGACAATCTTCAGATAAAAGCGTTTTGTAACCTTTCTTAGAAAACTGTTTCCATATAAAGTTTAATTTATCGAGTGATTGGCTTTTATTCCATGGTAATTCTGAATCGGCTGCACCGTAAAGCGCTGGAACTAAATTTGGAAAAGTGTTTCCTCCAACTTTATTATAGCCAGCCATTTCAATAGCACCAAGCGTGTCTCTAATGTATTCTTTTGTTTTAGTCATTTGTCGTGTGAATCCATTCTGAGAAACAGAATCAATGCCCAACAAAACCACGTTTAAATGTTCAGAGATTCGGTTTACAGAAACATGCTTGGTATATCTGTCATGATACATAGAATCCAAACTTGCGTTTCTTGGAATAAATGCATGAAAGTTAACATACTTGATTTGCTTACTTATGCTGTAACACTGCACTTTCACAAACTCGTAGTTTACTTTTATCGAATCATAGAATGGATCGCTTTCGTTGAGATATTGTAAGAAGTTTTTAGGGACTGGCATTTCTTTTGGTCGATAAATAGGTATATATGTACAGAACGCTACCGTTTTATTGTATGGAGGTAGTTTTGCAGCCGTCCAGTTTATATGCAGTTCACCCATGATGTCATAAGTCAGTATTACTAAAGAAGGGCAATAAAACCTTGTCAATTTATTAAAATGACCTGCACTTATGTTGAAAGGATCAAAGTATTTAATACTACATGTTGGTGTGTCAATCAAAAATTTCTTCGATATGGAGTCGTTTTCGAATTCCCTTTGATCTGGAATTGAAAGCATTGGTTTCCACCTTTCTTCCTGGAAAATCCTAAACCAGAACACAACAAAAAGGATACAAACGCACAAAGCACTGAATTTTTGAATCAAATTGATAGCATTCATCGTTAGTATCTGGAAAAAATAAAGAATCTTACATGAGTTTCTTTTGATAGTAAGTTTACCAGGCTCGGCTTCAAGAACGAACATTGAATCGCTTGGCAAGCCTCGCTTTCTCAAAGCTGAGCCTAGAAAACTGGATATCAAAATACGTAAACATGGTATTATATTTATCAGTTTACACATTGGTTCACTCATTATTGGCGATTATGATGATTTTCGCGTCATCGACTTTATTCAAAAAGTGCAACGTCATGTTGACCTGATAAAGATACACTATGGTGCGCTGAGAGAGATAGGCAATTTCTTGCACACCAGATAGGGACATCTGAGATATTACCCTGGGTTAGAAAATCTTATCTTACCCATGCTATCTTACCTAGACTGTCACATGAGAGCTAAATACATTGGTTGTATTGGGACTCACGCACATGGTCGTCAAGTGACGTCATTGTTATGTCAAAGTGCCGTCACCATAGTTCATGTCGCATCTCTGTGTATTCATGAACTTCTGGGAGCCTTTTAAGAATAAGATGTGGTATCTAATGGTGAGCAAGAAAAAGAATCTATTATTCGGGTGAGAGTAGGATAGAAAAATCCGTTCCTTGGGATCACCGATTGTCATCACTCGGCATGCCTCGAGATGCCAAACGGTGATCCTAGGGACGAAATTTTCTATCCTACCCTCTTAGCAGAACTAGATAGCGAGGCTCGTGAGTAGGGTTAAAGTAAGTAAGGGTGCAAAGATAATGAATCGATACAATCAAGTACCATACCTGACCCAGGATACCAATAGGAAAGTGACAAACTCACAGGTAGACAGCACAAACGAGAGCCAAGAGGTCAACCCTTTCCCAGCATGTGACCACAAAGCACATATAAACAGACGCACACAAAGACATAGCAAACACAAGACAGAACAAAAACATAAAAGATCCACAAAAGAAGTACCGCCTTGGAACGGTCAGTAAAATATTTTACTGGAGGGCTTAAACTGATTTAACGGCACCAACCTCACCCTTAATTCGGATGTGGATCAAGACACATAGGTATTTGGTTTGCATGAAAGATCCTTAATTTATCAATGCATCATCTCCTAAAACATATTAATCAAGATATAACATGGAGATAAAGCAAAGATAAGGACTCAACAGTAAATAAAACTGAATACCGGAGCAAAAGAAATCCAACAGGTAAACCCCGGTGGGCCCGACAAACAGCGAAAGCATCAGGCACCTACCATCTCATCAATAGAGAAGTCTTTTAGTCGGACCCATCATAGAGCCTGAAGTCCGACCCACTGGCGTGCAATTAAAGAGGAAATCAAAGTTGCCAATCGTGAATGGGTTCACCACCAAGCATGAAGTCTGTTGCAATACATTAATGTTATAGCCAATCTTTTTATAATGGGAAATTATTTTAATGAACTGCGCTGAAAAATTATTAGAACCAACAATCTTCTTCAATTTATACACCAAGTCACCATAGAAATCATGTTCTGAAAGTCCTTGGCGCAAGAGATATTTCAGTCCAACTTTGAATTTAGAAATCAAATCATAGTATCGTCTATAAAATTTTGAAAATGTTTTGCGAAGTTTATGATACCAGTAGCCTTGTTTAAGAAGTTTCTGAGTTAACAATTATGATTGCTCTAGCAATCAATTAAGATGCTCTAGCAAAACGAATGAGTTGAGAGAGATATACTCCATAGGATGTAGAACGAGGAACATCACGTGCGGGCAGTTTATATAAACTGGGCCAGGGCGTTGGCAAGTCAGTTTTTAGCGAGTTTTCTTCAGCACAACAAGTTATGTTACTTTAATTCAAGATGGACGCAGAGCAGGTTGATTAGAGGGTGACGGCTAAGATGGCGGAGTTGATGCAGGAGAATCAGCAACAACTGATGCAGGAAATGAGCAGCTTGCTTCAAAAGCTAAGTGCCCTAACTAGTAGCTCAAATGAGCAGCAACTTTTGAAAATAAGTGGAATAATTGCTACAGGGGAACGCCCAAATTTAAAAAGAAAGGTAACGAGGAAAAGTACAAGCTGATTGCTAAAGTCATGGCGAAGTTGGACGAGGCGGAGCAATCCGTGGACAGTTCTAATGCGGACTAGGTGAAAAATATTGTTGAAGGTAAGTAAAAAAAAATTGCCTTTGTGTAGCCAGGAAAATACTATGGTTTATAATTGTCACTTTTCTCCTCATCATGAGCAGTGGGTTATATTGATTTAAATGTCCAAGGAACAACTCAAAGGTGAGTGTGTCAAATTATTATAGATGTAATTAATGCTTGAAACCCCTATTTCTAGATATTGTAAATACAGTCACACTTCAAAGCATTTTGTTTACCAATAGTTATCAAGCAATTATATGAAATACGGCGAAGATGTACGATGTTTTATTGCGCAATGGGTTTTAAAAATGTAAAAAAGTTATATGAGTCGTAAACAGCGCTGGTATAGAAGGAAAATTGAGCGAAATTGTACTAGTTTGATTATCAAGTATTGGCTTAAAAAATAAATAAAATAAATAAATAGATAGATAGATAAAAAGATAAAATAAAACAGGTTTTACATAAATACTGTTCAGTAAAAGGCTAGATAAAAATAGTTTAATACATATTGAGGTGTAATGCACATTTTCATGATAAGTTTTTGCAGATAGTAGGATGTACATATGTATAATTTCAGCTAAAGATCTGCTGAAACACAGACAGAAGATTATCAAATTGGCCGATCAGTCAGAGCATGGGTGGAGAACTGTGGCTGAGTACGAGACAAATCCTATAGCGAGCGACAGTGATGATGAGAAGCGCATTTATAGGGCTGAGGCACGATAGTCAGGGGCGATCGGGACTCCCGTGCAACTTTGATGCCGATTTATGTTGACCTATACCAAATCAAACTTTAGGGGATAACTATTGAAAATCACCTTGTCACCCATCTGGGTTTCACGTCTGGACGTCATTATGACGTCATCAGAATAACATTTATTGTATCAGTGCAATTTAAACGGTATGTCCATTGAAGTCTATGGCGATCAGGACTTTCTTGCATTTTGTTTGCCAATTTCAGTCGAAATGCACCAAATTTAATCTTAGGAGGTTAATAATTGAAATTAACATGTCGCCTATAGTGTTTACGCATCAGAACAAAAAGATGACGTCATTGAAATGACGCCTAATATGTAAATACCACATATATATGCGTTTTGTCCATTTCTAACGCATGGAAATATTCCTTTAATAAACTGGCAGCCTTCTCATGACTGAATACAAACTCTTTTAAATTGTCACGATTTACGAATAAAAAGACAGTGGAGTGATTGAAAAACACGATAATGAACGGTGTTATGCTTATATATATATATATATATATATATATATATATATATATATATATATATATATATATATATATATATATATATATATATATATATATATATATATATATGTACCGCGACCTCTGACCAATGACCTTTGGGTCTTTCTATTTCAAACGATTGATGCAGAATACGTAAAATGAGCCAGTCCGGGTAGAACATATGTGTATGTCAAAGCTTTTATATGTAAATAAATGCCCGAAAACCTTTTTTTCTAGTACAACATATCAATATTGTAAATAGAGTCACGCTCAAAAGCTTTTGGCTTATCTGTAGCTGCTTATCCTACACTCAAAGAAAAGATAGTAGTAATAATCATTTGCATATTCTATCAACCAAACTCATTATAGTCCGATTTTGACCCCTGAAGGGTCTAGAAGGGTCCACTTAGTAGTAAGTTCATGATATGGAAATAAGGATAAACCCTCTACAATTTACCCATTGTACTTCGATAGCACGGCCAATAGAAACCTGTTACAATCTGATTTATATTTCGCCTGCTTACAGGTAGAATCGTCTTCAAAGTTCATAATCCGACAATAAGGCATTCTTGTTGATACGGCTAAAGAAATATCTGAATCCACATGAAAATAGTCGTTCAAAAGTCATAAGAATATTGACCATTGGCAATATTTTACATGAGTCCTGTTCTGCTCCACGGCAACACAAATCAGTGCAATATAAATGGTTTACTTTGTACTTACACCGAGATGTTTCGCACACAGACATGCTGAAACTACATTTTATCAGCTGCAGAGGGGTTTCGGGGGCAGGGGGCAACATGCGCGGATCCAGGGATTTTTGTCAGTCTTATTTAGTCCTCAGCTTATTTTAAAGTTTACAGAGGTTACAATGGTTTTATTGCTGAGAAAACTATTCTTATACTTTACCAAGGATCCAGAGGGGGTCCATTATTTTCCAGGGGGGTGTCAAACTTTTTCCAGGAGGGGGGGTCCAAATGCTAATTTCTTTAGAAACCCATGTACGTGCTTGTTATTTTCCAGGGGGGGCGTGTCCGGACCCCCTATCCCCCTCTGGATCCGCACATGGGCAATGTCATCATAACGGGACAATATTTATCACAGTCCCGTTTCTAACCATAATTGTCAGGCATTGATTTGTCAGGATTAATGACAGATGAGGTTTTCCAAATGATGAACTGGTACTGCGCATGTTTGACACCTTCGAGAAACACAGCTCTTGGAAGTGGTAGTTTTGCAATTCAGCTTTTTTTCTCCCAAATATCCACTACGTCAACGCAGTGAGTCGAAAAATATCGGTGACTGGCTAATACAAAGTAAGAAAGACGGCAAAGATCAGGCATCGATACAATCAAGTACCACACCTGACCCAGGATACCAATGGGACAGTAACAAACTCACAGTTAGACATCACAGACGAGAGCTAAGAAGTCAGGACAATTTACAAATATATTACTCTAGTGCATCCGCCACAGTGCTTTCTAAGAGCACTGAGCCGAGGTGAAAGAATGCTTCGTGGATAGAGTCTCTAGCATAGCTAAATGCCTGCCAATATGATTTCTTGCTCTTTCCTGACATTGAACTAGTTAATATCAGCACCTGAAAGTGCATGGAATTCGATCAGAGCCCTGGTTGTGACATCACCAATGCCACATTGACATCTTTAATAAGTGTTCTGATCTTAGAAACTTGGTGATATATGAGCAAGACTGTTTAAGAAAATGTAAAATATCAACACTCTGCAATGGTTTTATATATGTTTATTTAAGCGGCGAAAACAAAATTTGCTCCTCTGCAAAACTGAGAGTAGGGTTGTGCATTAGCTCATATAAGACAAAATATTTAAGATAGAAAAGCAAACTTTGGTTTTTGTATTCGTCAATTGAGTATAGGTTTGTTAAACCTAATCTAAAACGATATTCATTCATATTCCATAGGGAACAATGTTAAACACATATGATAATTTTACTCTTAATTCAATATTTCGGCCAAAGGCCTTTATCAAGAAAAACATGCACTTCAATGTCAACTTCAGAGTCTCTGTTCCACCATCTTGTAGTTGACATTGGAGTGCATGTTTTCTTGATAATGGCCTTTGGCCGAAATATTGAATTAAGAGTAAAATTATAATGATAATCTAAAACGGTTTGAAACCGACTCAGAGCAGTCGTTAAACTAAATGACGATAGCCAAAATTACCACTTTTAAATTATAATTAAGTTCATGTAACGCACATAATACAACATGTAGCTGTAAACAGCTGTCATATATAGTAAAGCCATCCAGTAATTTGCGGACTATTAGAATCTTCATTGATTAGCTAGTTTGTAAGTCTTTTTTCTGCATCTCAAACTTTCAATTTTCTTATTCTCAAATTGATAAAGTAACATATGTAACAAGCTGTTACAGGCTAACACCCATGCTTACAATGTGCAAACATCTCCTATTCGATGCACTTTGAATTGGTACATACGATAGAGTATATCTAAAAGAGTTTGGGATGGAGCAGGTCAATACTCAGCTTGCAGTCAAAATCTTGTTTGATGATTATTCTGGTTTTTTATTAGATGAAGAGGACAATTATATTACCAGAGAAGCAGAAATAATAATCGATATTGTATATGACTTGGATAAGGATTGGTTTAGAATATTTACATTAGAAAGGGACATTTACTAAATTGTACTGTTTAAATGTGAAACGATTATTTTCTATGTTCCTCTAGGATGTATCTTTATTTTAGAATTATTCATATTAGGAAATATTGAAAACAAACATTCATAACATCTGTAACAAAGGTACAGGAGCTTAATAATCATCAATACCTAAGACTTAGGCACCAGAGGCTGGAGACTTTAGCTAGGAAAACATGCGAAATATATTCATTTTATCCTGAAATATCATCTTTTACATCAATTCAATATCCTTGCTTATTAATCATGTCATGTAACATATGTTACAACCTTTAACAAGTGCTTCAATCTTGTTGTTAAATCTGCAAATTCTATAATTTTTATAATATGAGCAAGGCAATCCCAAATATGCAAGATATCCAACAGCAGCAAATGTTTTCATATATTTTTACTTAAATGATGCCTACTGAATTTTCATGTTTAAAGGGTAATCGTATTAAAGTAACGTACATAACACCACAGAAAGCTGTTATTTTGCTCCAAAATTTATATGTAGCTAAAGTTGTCAATATGCAGACCATATGAGTAATTTTGATAATTAGCAATCTTTCTGTAGCTCAAACTTTTAATTTTCTTTTCTTTCTAAATTTAATATGGTAACATATGTAACATGCTGTCAGAGACTAACGCCCCGACGAACACAGTGCAAACATCTATTAAAAGACGCATTTTGGAATCCTCTTTAAAGTAGGATAAGCTTGCAAATTCCCCAGGGGGAGCAATAACATTCTCAGCCATCAGTCTAAAGGTGGCCTGATAAGCTGGGTATTTTGCATGCAAAATATAGTTATCGATAAATAATTCATTGTTAAAGTCAGGTAAAGCATTGATGTAACCATCATATGACTAAAATAATTGATATTATGTTAAAAAAGCGTTCGTGTTGGAAAAATATGACCATACCAACACAAACTATAGCTTTTATTAACGGACAGTTTCTTATTATGGTCGCCATATTATGACGTCATAACTAGCCTCAGACGCGGATTTGAGATGGGTGACCACCTTTTAATTAAAGGTAGGACTCCACTGAAGGTTTTGATATAGGTCACCATAAATCGGCACACAATTCGCACGGGACCTATTTTTTGTCCCTAAGGGCCCTGACTACGAGCTTCAAGAAAGAGTAGATCAGACGCAGGTGGGAGACATGGTCGTTGGAGGAGTCATCCCTATCGGAGGGCTCCAGTACAGAGAAGGGCAGTAGAAACCATTAGAGGGGACAGTGTACAGACACAAGCACAGCAGAACAAGAGGCTATGTCTATGTTTTGGTTGTTACATGCCTGGACACTGGAAGTTTGAGTGCCCTTCTTTGAAGGTTACCAATGGAAATAACAAGATAAGTAGTATTTTACCTCAGTTAGACAAGAAAATCAGAACAAATAGTCCAATGTAAATACGAATCTCAGTAAAATCAAGTGAATGTGAGTATGACTGACGATGATTCAGGCATTGATGATAAACGGCTTTCACCAATAGGTAGGTTAGGAAAGCGTCTTGACAAATGGAAAGAAATCACTGAGAATTTATATATGTTAAAAGTTTTAAAAGAGGGATATATATTACCGCTAGGGGCAAGTCCTGCAAGTATTATTTTAAAAAATAATAAATCTGCAAGGGAAAATATGTCTTTCGTACAAGAAGAAGTGGAAGGCTTGATTAGAAAAGGAGTCGTTTCACAGGTCATACATGTTCCTAAAGTTGTCAATCCGCTTACAGTGGCATATAATAGAAAAGGTAAGCCCCGTTTAGTGTTAGATTGTAGGCATATAAACAAGTATCTACATACATTCAAATATAAATATGAGGATATTAAGGTCGCAGAAGATATGTTTGAAGAATGGTCGTTTCTGTTTACTTTTGACATCAGAAGTGCACATCACAGCATTAATATAAATCAGGGCTCAAGGACTTGGCTAGGCTTTTCTCTTTAAATACATGAAAAGGTTAGATACTATGTTTTCAATTCACTACCATTTGGAATGTCTACTTCGGGGCACATTTTCTCGAAGGTTTTAAGAGTAGTAGTTAAATTCTGGAGAACAAAGGGCCTTAAAATAATTATGTTTTAGATGACAGAATTGGTGGTAGTACAGTATAAGATAAGGCATTGGTATCAGGTAAATTTGCAAGAGAAACACCTCTTAGTCTAGGATTTTTGCTTGCCAAGGAGAAGTGTCAGTGGATGCCATAAAAGCAGGTAACATGGCTGGGTCACAACAAAGATATGAGTGTTGGTAAGTTATTTATTACGAAGAAAGAATTGCTCGCCTCGAATTTGCACTAGAATCAATTTTATATCAAAGGGAAAGGAATTTGTATGATTGCATGCCCAGTTTTAAACCCAATCACAGTTTATAGCTATGGCTTCCTCGTTAATTGCACGACGGTGGGTCAGGTCTCAGACTCTATGACGGCTCTGACGTAAAGCTTTAATCGGTGGGTTGGTGCCTGATGCGTATCTGTAGCTGGACCCACCGTGGCTCAACTTGAGGGTTTTTTTTAGCTCTGACTATATGTGAGTCATGAGCCCTTTTCTTTGTTTCATCATGGTGTAGTAATTTGATTAGAGTATTTCTCCATGATGATACATTGTATTAGTTAGATGGCCTCCATGCGAGCTGAACATTTCTTGTACTTCAACAACAGCAGAATCTAGGGCAAAGATTTGGTACCAGTAAAATGCATTTAAGCCCCGCGGTGGCTTAGGCTGCTGTCCGTTCTAAGGCGGTGGTTCTTTTTGTTGTTGACTTTTTGTTTATTGTTACTTCCATTGTGGGAGTCTGTAATTGTTCTATGTTTTGTTGTACGTTACTTTATGTCCATTCCAGTATTGCAATCATCTTGATGGGGAAGAGAGAGCTGATTGCTTTGCTTAATTTGTCTTCCTGGTGTCTCGTGGTGGTTGAGCGGCTCTTCCTCGTGGTGCCACGGGGTTGTCTGCAGTTTGTAGTTGTGGTATTTCCTGATCATACTCACTAACTATTTTTGTAAAAATCGTAACGATTTCTGACTCATATTTTGCCCCCACCATACCTATCCGTGTGGTAATAAGATTTTATAAAGTCAATGAATTACATCCACTCATTATCAAAGGTCCTCTGACAGTGTTAATGGGAATCGCAGTCACTGTGTATCATTGCCTTAAATTTTGATAAAAATTAAAGTTGGTCAAATGCTTCCATCTTCACATATAAGCTCGCAGTTAGTCTCTACAGGTCCATAAAAAAGTTATTTCACTACGCAATATTTCAAAAAGTTTTTTCACATTTTCATACATTAATGGCTTATGTTTTACTATACATGTAATTGAATATTCATGCCATTTAATATCTATAAAACATATCAACGTATAATCAGACAGCATTTGTATATGAATATGAAATACGTTCCAATAAAAACACGACAGCATACTTAAATACATTCAAATGAAAACACAACATACCTGCATGCATACTTTCTATAAAGTCAGTATTCGTTGCATCTCCCTTTCCTTTAATAAGATCTTCATTTTTACTTGGTTTTGAATTGTTAGGTTCTCCCAGGAAATTTAGTCTTACACTATACCATGCTTCACATACTCGCATCTACATCTCTTCTTTTAAACACGGCAGTTGGTTACCAATCTCTTTCTTCATTATATTCCAAACGTTCTCTATGGAATTAACTGGCAAATTCCTTGGCTATTTCAAAACGTGTATTCCGTTACATTCAAGGAATGTCCTAGTTCTTTTAGACTTATTGAATGGTGCAAGATCATACATTAAGATATATCCCTTCTGTGGGAACAAAACGTATTCACATTGGTCTGTCTTTCATAGTCATGACAATCGACGTCATTGTCATGTTTGGCGCAAACAGAATGAGAAATATCATGCTCAGTGTATTCATACTAGTGTAAAATCGCCAGTACTTGTGCAAGTCTGTGAAGCCATAAGCAGCAGATGCATCTCTCTTCAGAGAAAGTAAATGGTAACATGGATAGTGCAAAATACCAGAGTGGTATTATCCATTATACTGAGCTTCTATGTGAGCGCATTGTGTTCCCACAGCAGGGGTATATCTTTATTCATGATATCGCGCCATGTCATAACTCTAAAGTACTAGAACATTCCAAGAATGTAAAGGAATACCCGTTCCAGAATGACTAGGGCATTTGTGAGACATAAATACCATAAAGAACGTTTGGAATATAATGAAGAGATTGGTAACCATTTGCCATGTAAAAAAGAAGAGCTGTGGAAGCCAATATATGAAGTGTGGTATAGTGTAGCACCGAAAGTCCCAGAAGAACTTAACAATTCAATGCCAGGAGAATTACAGATGTTGTTGTGTTGTCATTGGAATGTATCTAAAGTTTGTTGTTGTATTTCATTGGAATATATTTGATTTTTATAAACAACTGCTGCCTGATTACACGTTGATATGGTTTAAAGAAACAAAATGATATAAACAATGAATAATACGTATTATGAAAGTATAACAAAACAAGACAGAAATAACATAAATGATCCAAAAAAGAAGCACCGCCTTGGAACGGTCAGTCGATTGATTAGTCTTTAAAAATTTAAAACAGTTGATTCTTTATTTCAAAAATAAAAATATAATATTTATTTTCAAAGATTTACCTTTAGCATTTTCAATCAATGATAATTTGTTAAATAGTTTCAGATGACAAATTTTTCACAGGTATTCTAGTCCATGATAATAGCATGTATTATTAAGACCATTTATTGACCATTTCAAAACTTAAACTGAAATTTCGCACTTTCTTCAAATGTATTTATCATAAAGCTTACCATATGGCAGGAATAATCCCTCATTTAATGTTTGTGAAGTCGCTTCAATTAGCCTGTTATTAATTACTTTTGCTTGTCTATGGGGGTATGGCTATTTTCAGGTCAATAAGCTCTACACACAAAAACTAGAAGCACTACCAACTGCTTACACACTACCCAGGCAGAATAATAAATCCTTGTTATGGCAAAAATAACAATGTTTCAGAGCAATATTTTGGCAGTATTTTGATACCTGGCCAAAATTTAATATTTATTTCTAAAATTTAACCCTTAAAGCAATAATTATTACTATGGCAGACGACATCTTAGAAAAAAATTTCTTCAATTTGGGTACAAAAAGGCAGATTAAAATCAAATGAAAACTAATGATATTGTTCAATTACTTCTCGAGGGGCGTCCGTGCCAGAATTTTTAAAGAAAAAGATTGCCACTTGTTATGTTCAATGCAGGTTGGGCCCCCTGTTCCCCTCTAGATCCGCCAATGAAACTTTCGAAATATTTTGATAGTTATGATATGTTTGTTGTTGTTATTTTGTTTTTGATGGATTTTTTCTTTGTGTGTTTGTTGCTGTTGATATATTTTACCGCGATTATGTATCGATTTTGATGGCATCTTATTTCAAGCATATAGCGAGTCCTTGAAAATACTATTTCGCATTTTTAGTTGGTCAGTCTATGTGTATGAATTAAAGTAAGAAAGATTTCAAAGATCAGGAATCGATACAATCAAGCAACACACCTGACCCAGGTTACCATTCGGAAAATAACAACTTCACAATTAGATATCACAAACGAGAGCCAAGAGGTCAGCCCTTTCGCAGCAGTTGACCACAAGTCATCAATAAACAGATGCGCATGAAAGCATAATAAAAACAAGACAGAAGTAACAAAAATGATCCACAAAAGAAGCACGCCTTGGAATGGCCAGTAAAAATATTTTACTTGAAGGCTTAGACTGGTTTCACAGCGCGCCAACCTCACCCTTAGTTCAGATGTGGATCAAGACGCATAGATGTTTGGTTAGCATAAAAGATCCCTAAATTATCACAGAACATATAAATCAAGATATAAAAAGGAGATAAAGCAAAAATGAGGACTCAAAGATGAGGACTCAACAGTAAATAAAACTGAATACCGGGGCAAAAGAAATCCAACAGGTAAACCCCGGTTGGCCTGACAACAGCCAAAGCATCAGGCCACTACCATCTCATCAATAGATAAGTCTTTAAGTCTGAACCGTCATAGAGTCTGAAGCTCGACCCACCGGCGTGCAATTAAAGAGGAAAGCAAAGTTACCAACCGTGATTGGGTTGATCACCAAGCATGCAATCTGTTGCAAGACATTAATGTTATAGCCATTTTTTATAATGGGAAATTATTTTTAATGAACTGCGCTGAAAAATTATTAGAGCCAACAATCGTCTTCAATTTATACACCAAGTCACCATAAAATTCAGGTTCCCAAAGTCCTTGGAGTCAAAAATTTGTTTTACTAACCTTACTGCTTCCTTAAAAAGGATTCCATGCAAAATGAAAATGTATAGGAATATTTTATTAGCTATTTATGCAAACGAGTGGCGCTTTCGTTTCAATAAGTCTTAGCATGCTTTTTATAAACCATAATTGTTGTCGTCTGCAGATATTTTTATCAAAATAAGCCTATTCAAAAATCTATCAGAAATACCACCTTAGTTTCAAATAGTTTAGATCCAGATCAGAAAGTAGTGCCTGATTTGCGTCCAAACGTTTTGTAAGGCTTATCAGCAGATACCACTACCAGGTAAAGAGTCAATGATAATGTACTTGTACTCTGGTTTTAATTAAATTTATTCGCACAACCGGTTCACGCAATTTCTTGAAATTACAGTTTTCTATAGTAATTCTCACAATATATGTGTGTCAATAGACAGATGTTGGGCTGATCAATCGTGTCTTTCATGAACAGATTTCTTTAACCATTCGCATGCTGGATATTCTTTCATTCTTTTGTTGCCGTCTGCTGATTTTTTTTTCAAAATTATATGTTTTTCTTCAAAATTTTCTTTCAGGAACACTGTCAGAGTGCCAAATGGTTGGTATAGCGATCAGGCTCGACGTTGTCGGTCATGCTCTGAGTCCAGGCTGTTTGGAAAGGTCATCAGAAGATGACGAAAGTCGCTGCTAGCATAAAATGGGTTAATTAATTTTGAAGGGGTCGAACATCTAATTAATCCTTTTTGATATTGGTGACATTTGTTGACTGTTGATGAGACCCAGATATCGCCTGGTTCTCGATGACCTTTCTAGGTTAGCAGCGATCTTGCTATATGTGTATTCAAAAAATGGAAGTTATGTAAGTAAAACGTTGTAACGCCCAAACACCACAGCCGCCAAATTGCTAATATAATGCAAAGAGATTGTAAGATGATACGTTTTAAGAAAAGTAAGTTCTTCAACACTTTCCCAGTGGGGAATTAAACCCTAAGTAGCTCATGGTCCAACTGCATGTTGATTTAATTGTTAACGTGAAACCAACAGCATTGTAAAACAAAGCTTTCACATTCATATTGCTATTTCTCAAATCACAATCCAAGTTTGTTCAGTGGCCTTCCCTACCCAAAGTGGCAAGACGTGTGTGTGTGTGTGTGGGGGGGGGTTAATGCCCTTTGATACAAAATACTCTCTAAACCATCAATCAATAGTCATAAAAATGTACACCCGACTGTTTTGAAGAGGTAGATTGCGTCCATACTTTTCATAGAAGTGGTAGGTAAATATATTTGTTTAATCTTGGAGCAAACCTGTGGACTTCTGTTGCTAATGGAGAAGGTGTTTTACCCTTAAAGCGCCACCTATAATTTTCAGCAGGCGACAATGTCAAATTTTGCCGCTTTTTCAAAAATAGCAAATAAGGCATGATATTTTATGTGAATCGTCTGCTGGCAGACGATTCTCATGTAATATCATACCTTATTTTTGTGAAAAATCGGGAAAGGTGTCGCAAAATTTGTCGTCTGCTGCAGTCGTGATTGGCGCTTTAAGGGTTAATGGATAGAGATACTGCAGCAGCAATCTTGATTTATTTCACACCCAAATAAGTTTGTTTGTTAGATTCTTTACGTCCCATCAACAATCTTTCAGTTATGTTGGGACGTGTCTTCCTGGGTTGAACCAGTACTAGGCTAAGATCAATGTGTCTTGCTCAAGGACACAACGCGGTGAGGCTGGAACCCTCGACCCCTCGGTCTCGAGTCAAGCACTCTACCACTGAGCCACTGGGCTCCCTACACCAAAATAAGACATTTGCCTACTCGTCAAAAATGTTTTTCAAAAAAATTGCATAAAGATTATATTAACTTGCTAATAATAAAACTACAAATACTCTGCAGTAATTCTGCCAAATTTGATATCACTGATCGGTTTAATAATCGAATTGTGTGCCGTTGAAGAGACTTGGTGTCTGACAAATTGACTCCTCTGCCTATAGACTACTGTAAATTCGGAAATTTTCGCGAGGGTTTTATTTGTATATGCGAAGTTTCGTGAAAAATAAACCCTCGCGAAATAGCAAAATCACTCTGTCGTTTACTAATATAGGTAAATCACGCCTAAGTCGCGAAGTTTGAACGTCGCAAATATATTTCTTTTAACGCTATTCGCGAAAATAAAATTCTCGCGAAAATTTCCGAATTTACAGTACTTTTTAAACGGACGTAAACGAAGACGGATCAGATATGTCAAAGGATAACATCAAAGGCAGCTCTCCATTTTTGTTTCATCTTCAAGAAAAGTGTTCTGAAAGCTATCTGATTCTCCATTTTCTTATCTTGTCCGTCTGTCTGACTGTCATCTTCCTATCCTGCCCATCTGTATGTCTTTCTATCTGTCTTTCTACCTTGTCTGTCTATCGTCCTACCCTGTTGCTTATCTGTCTGTCCGTCTTCCTGTTCGTCTGTGTTTTATCTTCATCTTCCTATCCTACCAATCTGTCTGTTTGCCTACCTTTACGATCTGTCTCTGTCTGTCTACCCTGCCCATATGAGTGTCTGTCTCTCTGTCTTTCTACCCTGCATGTATGTCTCTTTTCCTTCCCTGCCAGACGGTCTGTCCTGTCTTTCTTCCTACCTACCCTGATCATATGTCTGTACGTGTGTCTGTCTTCCTATCCTGTCCGTCACACAAACAGACAATCAGACAGACAGATGGGCAGGATATTTAAAAAAATTGGAGTCCCAATTTTCGAGGTTTAACTGTATGTACAGGACAATATGCGACA